>CM032231.1:72782500-72880000 GCA_019009955.1 Riptortus pedestris
TAAATTCTTGGACGACTAAAATTTGATTGATTGAGATAAAAATTATTCTGATACATTATAAATTACAGGACTAGATATAGTCCATAGTTTTCAATAAAATTAATATGTTATATTCTGATATGTTTCAGTTATTGTTTTTTTTTTCCCGATGAGACGTTGGCAGACTTGTTTGGTTACCTTTGAGACGCTTTCAGCCTAGAGGGGAAAGATATCTTATAACCGTTTGTATTTATTCACTTAATATTCACGGTGGTGTTGTGTTAGCAGTATGTAGGTTTATCTATTACTAAACTTCACGAGGAAATCTGCTTAGTTTACGCAGCCCCTGCGTGACGGATGTATTTTTTATTAATTTGTTAATGCCTAAATAAATGGTCGGTGAGTGTGGAGCCCTTGGGGAGGGGAAGGTGATACTGCCCGCATAGCTGCGGAGTCACCAAGGAAGTTCGACACCCGCATGTCCCACACTATGCTAACAGACGTCACATTCGCTTTCGCTCGGCTAACATGCAATCAGTATCGTGTATATTCGGCTAATTGCATGTTCGCTCATGTGTTACATGCCTCCTATAGAGTGCCTCTGCATTACCAGGTTCGGCGACCCTACCCCTTCCCACCTAATTCGAGATCATTCATGTTAATATAATGCGTGGACTCGGTCAACATGGCAGCCAAAAAATAAAATTTAATAATAATTTAAAATTTTATCCTCCTCAAAACCCTAGATATCATAATAATCGTCGATAAGATAAGCACAGACGTACATGCGACCGATATAAGACGTCACAGCGAAACTAGTCAAGATGGAAGGGAAAACTGATAATTTTGTTGAAATCAGAAAACAAAAAATAAACCTTGCCTTGGCCTTAATTGCAAAGTTCGAGTCATTTACAGTTTTTTCTTGATCTATTTCTTTAATTTTTAATGCCAAAATCTCGGCTTGCTCATCTGCGACACTTATCTCTATTGTTTGCTTCAATGTCAATGATTTTCTTCTATTTCAAGTTTTGATAGTTCTGCTAAATTATCAAATGAACACATGGCAAAAAACTCATGAAGCCTATAGATAAAATCATTACACGTCTCAGTAGAAAGCTGAGTTGCACTATTAAAAACAAACCGCTCATAGGTTACATTTTTTTTTTTTACTTTATCGCTAACATATTTATCTGGACGGGCAATTATGGCATCAATTGTTTCATCAGGTTCGCATATCTTTGGAATTAGCTTCAACCCATTTTGGCCTATATCAAAACTAAATAAAGCTAACATTACCTTTGGGGTTAGCTTGTATGCCTTTTGCCCTACGCCTCTGCAAGCGTGATGTAGTCCTCCCATTGCAGCTTGAACAGCTCCTTGTTCCCTCCCGCTTCCTCCTTATCAGAAAAGCCAAATGGTTCTGGCAAACGAATATTGCTTAACTTTTTCTTCAACTGTTAGCATTTACCTGACACCATGTTCTCAAGCACAAAAAAAGGTTTATAATGATTAATCAGAATGTGTCTCTTTATTATTCTTCTTATGACTGCCAAAAACAAAAGCCTATTATGTGAAACTACAAAACATATGTTTTACACCTAACCTATATCTTACAATTACTTTTTTATTATTATTTATTTATTAACGTCCACTTTTTGCAACTTAACCAAATCGGGACGGGTTATCTACAGGTTATCACCCTTTTCTAGCCAGGGTAGGATTATAGGACGTTATTTAATGAATTTCGTCACTAAATAATTTCCTTTGCCCAGGCGAGAATCGAACTCGCCACTCTAGGTTTACCATGTGAGATAAAGGTCAACGCTTTAACTCGCATGGCTAGCCTGAGCCCAATTACAAAGAGATATAAATATAACAATCTTTCATTATAATATTCACTCCCTATTAACTTCCATTACTTGGTGCAAGGAAACTAAGAAAAAAAAAAGAGATGAGTTATGGAATTATTATGAGTCTTACCCCTTGATTGTGTTATACCTGACACTAATACTTGTTGAAATACTTGAAAGAAGACACATTCTTATATTTGTTTCTGTATGCCTTATTCTCACTGATTCAGGCAGTTGAATGGCCGATGTGTATGCCTGCAGGTATTCAACGCCTCAATTTATGATTCAGAAATTCTGTCTACCTTGTTTCGTATAGAAAACACGCATTTTATTAACTCCTCTAATGACAGGAGCGAATTGGAATAATTTCAGTTAACGGCCGAATAAGGATATCTATTCCAGATAGTGATGCGAAAATGAAGTATAGTTAAGAAGTACGAAGAAAATATAGGGGTCTCTTGTGGGGAGCGGCGGTGCCAGGGTTGGGTTGAGAATCTTCTAGACTTAGGAGCCAACGGAGCGTTTGTATCGTTCGGGGTGACGTCCGAATTATATAAGCGTCACCCAGTCCGCCCAACGTTAGCTAGTTTTCAGATTACCTAGATACTAGTGAATAACAGTTATAGTGCTGCTTCCGTGAACAGTGCTCTTTAGTTTCATTGCAGTACAGTGTTTTTGTGAAGATCAGAGCAGTGCCTTTTTTTGTGAAGATCAGTGCAGTTCCGTGTTTTGTGAAAATCGGTGCAGTTCCGTGTTGGTGAAGATCAGTGCAGTTCCGTGTTTTGTGAAGATCAGTGCAGTTCCGTGTGTGTGAAGATCAGGGCAGTTCCGTGTTTGTGAAGATCAGGGCAGTTCCATGTTTTGTGAAGATCAGGGCAGTTCCGTGTTTGTGAAGATCAGTGCAGTTCCGTGTTTTGGGAAGATCAGTGCAGTTCCGTGTTTGTGAAGATCAGGGCAGTTCCGTGTTTGTGAAGATCAGTGCAGTTCCGTGTTTTGTGAAAATCGGTGCAGTTCCGTGTTGGTGAAGATCAGTGCAGTTCCGTGTTTTGTGAAGATCAGTGCAGTTCCGTGTTTGTGAAGATCAGGGCAGTTCCGTGTTTTTGAAGATAAGGCAGTGTCGTGTTCTTGTGAAGATCAGGGCAGTGCCGTGTTCTTGTGAAGATCAGTGCAGTTCCGTGTTTTTGAAGATCAAGGCAGTGGCGTGTTCTAGTGAAGATCAGTGCAGTGCCATGTTTTTGAAGATCAGGGCAGTGGCGTGTTCTTGTGAAGATCTGTGCAGTTCCGTGTTTTTGTGAAGATCAGTGCAGTTCCGTGTTTTTGAAGATCATGGCAGTTGCGTGTTCTTCTGAAGATCAGTGCAGTGCCATGTTTTTGAAGATCAGGGCAGTGGCGTGTTCTTGCGAAGATCTGTGCAGTTCCGAGTTTTTGAAGATAAGGCATTGTCGTGTTCTTGTGAAGATCAGGACAGTGCCTTGTTCTTGTGAAGATCAGTGCAGTTCCGTGTTTTTGAAGATAAGGCAGTGTCGTGTTCTTGTGAAGATCAGGACAGTGCCGTGTTCTTGTGAGGATCAGTGCAGTTCCGTGTTTTTGAAGATAAGGCAGTGTCGTGTTCATGTGAAGATCAGGACAGTGCCGTGTTCTTGTGAAGATCAGTGCAGTTCCGTGTTTTTGAAGATAAGGCAGTGTCTTGTTCTTGTGAACATCAGGACAGTGCCGTGTTCTTGTGAAGATCAGTGCAGTTCCGTGTTTTTGAAGATAAGGCAGTGCCGTGTTCTTGTGCAGACCAGGACAGTGCCGTGTTCTTGTGAAGATCAGTGCAGTTCTGTGTTTTTGAAGATAAGGCAGTGTCGTGTTCTTGTGAAGATCAGGACAGTGCCGTGTTCTTGTGAAGATCAGTGCAGTTCCGTGTTTTTGAAGATAAGGCAGTGTCGTGTTCTTGTGAAGATCAGGACAGTGCCGTGTTCTTGCGAAGATCAGTGCAGTTCCGTGTTTTTGAAGATAAGGCAGTGTCTTGTTCTTGTGAACATCAGGACAGTGCCGTGTTCTTGTGAAGATCAGTGCAGTGCCATGTTTTTGAAGATCAGGGCAGTGGCGTGTTCTTGCGAAGATCTGTGCAGTTCCGTGTTTTTGAAGATAAGGCATTGTCGTGTTCTTGTGAAGATCAGGACAGTGCCTTGTTCTTGTGAAGATCAGTGCAGTTCCGTGTTTTTGAAGATCAAGGCAGTGCCGTGTTTTTGATGATCAGGGCAGTGGCGTGTTCTTGTGAAGATCAGCGCAGTGCCGTGTTTTTGAAGATCAGGGCAGTGGCGTGTTCTTTTGAAGATCAGGACAGTGCCGTGTTCTTGTGAAGATCAGTGCAGTTCCGTGTTTTTGAAGATAAGGCAGTGTCTTGTTCTTGTGAACATCAGGACAGTGCCGTGTTCTTGTGAAGATCAGTGCAGTTCCGTGTTTTTGAAGATAAGGCAGTGCCGTGTTCTTGTGCAGACCAGGACAGTGCCGTGTTTTTGAAGATCAGGGCAGTTCCGTGATTTTGAAGATTAGGCAGTGTCGTGTTCTTGTGAAGATCAGGACAGTGCCGTGTTCTTGTGAAGATCAGTGCAGTTCCGTGTTTTTGAAGATCAGGGCAGTGGCGTGTTCTAGTGAAGATCAGTGCAGTGCCATGTTTTTGAAGATCAGGGCAGTGACGTGTTCTTGTGAAGATCAGTGCAGTGCCATGTTTTTGAAGATCAGGGCAGTGGCGTGTTCTAGTGAAGATCAGTGCAGTGCCAGTTTTTTGTGAAGATCTGTGCAGTGTCGTGTTTTGAGAACTTCAGTGATTCGCGTGATCGTGAGTTATTGTACTGAGCAATATGAAGTGAAGTTAGCAGTGTATATTGTGATTAGTAGTGTAGAATAATTTGCTAAGTGTGAAAAACTGTGTAATTCATCATCAAATAAATTGCTCAGTGATACAGTTGGTGTGATTAATTTTGTAATCCCAAAGAACCCTAATAATCAACGTTTATTATCTTGTTACAATCATAAAATATTATAAACTCTGACCAAATTTGTTATTTGATATTGTGTTTATACGCTTCTTAATTTGTTTTGACCGTCTTTGATAAGTACTACTACTAATTTTTTTTTCTTTTTTTGTTTGTGTTTCAGGAGGCTATCAGGAAGGGAGTGGTTAGAGGGGGAGAGGAGAGAAAGAGAGCGAGAAGAAGAGCCAGGGGTATGACGATAAGTGAGTAGTGGGCGGGGGCATGGGGACAGCTCAGCGCCCCTCGCCCGCCCACCCCCGGCAAAACCTACTCGTGCTAATAGTCAGATAAACAAAACTAATAGTAGTCCCAGTAACTATTATACACTAATAATATAAATATTAATAATATTTACAAAAGAAAAAAAAAATATATGTGTATGTATATGTACATAAAATATCTTTTTGTTCGTTATTTTGACCTCAGTGGTAGGTCTTTTTAGTTTATTTTAAGTCCTTCAATACAGAGGGCCTCGGTCAAAACGGGTACAGAACTTAGGAGATAAAAAAGTCGAACATTGAAAGCGACTTTTTTTCTTAAAAACTAAAATAAAGATATAAAATTAAAAAAAAAATTTTATAGCTATTATTCAAGAATGTAAAGTAAAGAATGTATTGTTAGTATTTTCAAGTACCTTGTACTTAGAGGAAAATTCTAAATTTCTTTGACAATTGCCTTTCGTACAATAACTTGTGTCTAGTGTTAACCTAGTTGAGAGGTGAAGAGATATTTTTGATATTATTTCTGAGTGTGTGATAAGAGGTTGTAGGGAGGACTGTAATGGAGCTGCCTGCCCTATACCCTCTGGACGAGGCTTCGAATAGGACATTTGAAGACTTTTTCAGTGTCGACGATGAATTTGTCGTTTTTGTACCGAGTGATTCAAACTTCACCGCCTTTGATAACGCGACCAACTCTTCTCTTTACTATAATGAGACTTACATCGTGTTCAAAGGAGATACCCTCTACCCCAGCGGCTATTCCCTCTGGCAAATCATCTTCGCGTCCATAGTCATCACTCTCCTGATGATAGTCGTCGTGGTGGGCAACATGCTCGTCATCATAGCCATCGTCACGGAGAAGGCGCTCAAGAACATACAGAACTGGTTCATCGCGTCGCTAGCCGTTGCCGATTTCTTCCTCGGCCTTGTCATAATGCCCTTCTCGCTGGCCAACGAGCTGATGGGCTACTGGATATTTGGCAACACCTGGTGCGACATACATTCGGCCATGGACGTGCTCCTATGCACCGCTTCCATCATGAACCTCTGCCTTATATCCCTGGACAGGTATTGGTCCATCACCCAGGCTGTAGACTACCTCAAGAAGCGCACACCAGCCCGCGCTGCGGTCATGATCACCTTAGTCTGGATACTCTCCGCTGTCATCTGCATCCCACCGCTTCTTGGATGGAAGGTAGACCGCCCCGAAGAGGAATTCCCCAAGTGTGTGGTGAGTATCAAACATTATTAACCATTAGCTAGAAAGTATGGTCGCATGGGTTTTCATCTATGAACTTTGATAGTTATTATGATTCATTATAGTTTCGTAAAGATGGCCCACTATAGGTTATGGTGTTAGCATGTGTTTATTTCTTTTATTTTTTTCAAATATAAGTGTTACATAAAATTACTGTTAAGTTGTTATATTAAGACATGAACTTAACCAGTAATTTTATGTAACACTTATATTTGAAAAAATAAAAGAAATAAACACATGCTAACACCATAACCTGTAGTTGGTTATCAAAAATATAATATGTGACTCACTGGTGCTAGAGGCGGCTAAGCGTCCTTGTAGGCGTTCCACTCATGTTCACTACAAATTACATTTAACGGTCAAAGCGGGCACACAACAGTTCCTTTTTTAAAATGTTTCTTAGTTTAGGCTCTTGTGAGATACACGCACTTTTTTTATGGTAACCTAGCACTGAGACAATTTTTTATATCATATGTTTTTTCAAGCAATGGTGTTAATTTAATCTATCATATGTTTTTTTTATTTTTTAAAAAAGTAACCGCTACAAGATAAAGAAGCAGTGTAAACATTGAAATTTAAAAAAAAATAATGTTTTTGGGAACTGGTCGTATTTTAAAATATTCGTTCGTAATTGTGGCAGTTTTAATACTTATTGATAACAATAATTGTTAATTTATGAAATTTCTAATGTGGTAATAAAAATAATATGGTATTCACTAATAATAAATTCCTCCCTGCAGACTTTATTTTCATAATTGCTCCACATGTTTCCAGGCTTGTATACCACCTGTTCAGGGATCATTTCTTTTAGTTCAAAGTGCTTGTCCTCTTTCTACTTGCCCAATGCAGAAGGCGCATTTTGGCAAGCACTTCATAAATAAAAGTTATACCCCTGAAGAGGTTTTTTTTTTGTTTCCGAGACCAAGTTTTCAGAATGAGTTACTTGTAAAAGAGATAACGGCAATTTAAGACTTGTCTCGTGTGTGTTGGCAGTTCCTCTTCCACTGAACTCCTTCATTTGTTATTGGTTATTGTGAGTAGATCGGGTTATAATGGAACAATTGGTTCAGGTTACCCCACAAATTTTGATACCGGGTAGGGCGAGTGCTGAAGAGGTGGTATCATCTCAGGTCAATATCGTATGAAGAGAAAGAACGTTTTATTGGTGACTCACGCCAATAAAAATTTCAAAAATTCTTGAAATTGAGTCTAGAAAGCTATAAGGCCAAATTCTTTAATATATTGAGCTGTGACACATTAAGGCATCATGCTTTAGAGATCTGGCTACAACGCTATTTTTAATTTTTTCTCGTATATGAAGTGAATCTAAATTACATTACATAGTCTTAGAGAGTCCATTTACTTTGTGAATTCATGAGTTTTATATCAAATCATTTATTATTCACTTGAAAAAAAAATTAATTAATTAAGAATGATAAAAACTAATGAAGTTTTAAAAGAGATAAAGTTTAATCGTTAATTAAGCAGTTCATCTTAGTTGGCATCAACATTAAGTATGTTTTTTATTTCATTCCAAGCTCCTTTTTTTTCATTATTAAGCTAGTCTTTATCTATTTCTTAAGTTGAAACTATTTTTCTTTTTGTTGCATCCTTCACAAAACTTCAAGGATATTTATTAAAAAGGGAGGATTATTTTATGTTACCATTTTCTAGTTCTTTTACATTACAAGAGAAGTCCAAAGGAAAAGTAATGGAAGTGCATTTTTTAATATGATCTGTTATTGCATTTCTAGAACGTATTCCGCTCATTTTCTCCAAGAACGCAAGGTGGTTTTGTGAAGTTCTTAAATTCGTTTATATAATTTTAAATGGGGGTCATTTAATGTGTCCTCCAAATGTACGTATAAATAAATTGAAATCACAGAGGCAATAAAATCGAAATGTGACATTGGTTATTTTACATCTGATACGTATTGGTTCCGATGTTTTTTCTCCTCGGAAGATTCTCAAAGCAATACTCTACATCGAAAGAGAAATAGAAACATTTTTCCAGTTGGCTAATTCGAATGAAAATAAAAAGCTTCAAGCTGCCCGCCAGTACTAACGCGATTTCCAATTCGATTTGCCGATAGCTACAACTACCAAAAAGATTCTTGAAGTTTAATTTATTTTTTTTTTTGAAAGGTAATTACTAACAAAAAGTGCATGACATTTCAACTGACAGAGAGACTAGTATAATCTACAAGGACAGCAAAATTAACATAGTCCGAGCATATTTGCAATAACGAAAATCATAACCAACAGACTGAACAGATCAAAAGACTAATCACATTATTTAGACAAAAATATGTAATAGCGGCAATAGCATGGATGACAGGACAGTCGGGAAATTTAGGAAATGATACAGCAGACCAACTTGCAAATACTGCTTCCAGAGACGAATCAATACCTATTACATACTCTAAACTGACTAAAAATGACATTAGAACTATTTTAATGCTCGAATCTTATAAAAATGGGACAAAAGATGGACAAACACTACTAAAGGACGAAATTGACATAACTACATACCAACTATATACCAGAGACATAAAATAAAACTTAGCATTTCTAAACAAATACAATTTATATCAGGACATGGACCTACTGAAAGCTATTTGTACAATTTTAAAGTAACAAAAGCAAATACAATTAAATGTGACAATGAGACTGAACAGACATATAACCACCTCTTATATGACTGTACATTACTTGACGGACCAAGAACAAAATTCATCAAGTACATTACCTTACAAAATGGAAATTGGCCGACAGACGAACCGAAACATTTACTCACATGCACAAGGAATTTAATTCATTTATACAAGGGTTAAACACGATTTTGTAGTTATACAATTACTGTTCATACACGTAAGTAATATTTACAGATGTTTCTTATTTTTTTCTATTTTTATTGTTTTTATAATATTTATAATTATTGTATTTATTTATTTATTTGTTTATTAACGTCCACTTTTTGCAACTTAGGCTAATCGGGACGGGTTATCTACAGGTTACCACCCTTTTCTAGCCAGGGTGGGATTTTAGGACGTTATTTAATGAATTTCGTCACTAAATAATTTCCTTTGCCCAGGCGAGAATTGAACTCGCCACTCTAGGTTTACCATGTGAGATAAAGGCCAACCTATCTCTTATAATTATTGTACACCAACTATTATTGTTTAATAATTGAAATGTGTGTAGTATCTAAAGGATGGAGCACACAAAACTTAAACTCCTAAGTTAGAGGGATACTCTGCTTGGAAAACAGGAACAGGAGTTATCAAGAAGTGACTAAAAATATTTACAATATAATAAAACAATCATTTTCTGGCGATTGTCCAATTCCGGCTTTTATTAGTAACACTGTGGAATATATTTTGTCCTGCCCTCCTCTGCCTATGAGCAAAATGACCTAACGAAGAAGATATGCACACATTTCCTCTGACCAAACACCTAAATCCATGAGGTAGTTCTGCCATGAGACAGGCACAGAGGCTAAATACCGAACGGTCTGGTTGACATTGTAGCACGCTTATCTCGGACGATTAGAGATGGAATTCCTCGACCTGCAATTAGACGAAATAACGGCAAAGGGCTAACTCAACAAACATTTTCCGAGGACGTTTAAGCAAATTAATTCCAACAATTCTCATACTCCGGTTTCAAGACATTTAAAAAAAATAACCATTTTGGTATTTATAATCTGTTCAAAACTTGCCAAGTTCCTTTCAAAATTGATTACAATTCCATGAGCATAAATTGTTTGACTTCTAGGGTAGAGCTAAGGAGTTGCGCCAAACTTAAATTAAGCTGAACGATTAATTATTAAATGTAAATATTGTTTGTTTTTTTTTTGGCAAACCCTGCCGTATGAATAATACGTTGTTGTCAAAACATTAATTATTTCTTCTACACCTAATACTGTAACATTGTACATTTTCAGTGAGTCTTGGGCGAGAGTGATATGTTCTTTCTGTCCTCTCTCTAAAAACTCGTATTTCAGAAGATGCCTACGAAATTTTTTTCGTAAACATTTAGTGTCGAAAATATACTTAATGGCACGTTTGGGTTAGTTTGTATATATCTGCACATGGATACTGTTTTACAGCATCACCAACCTCGATATTTAAACATTTAATGACATAAAAATGATAAAGTTCACTCATGGACCAAATGTTTAGTGATATGGTACCATTTTATAGTATTGGCCGTCTCATGGAAAGATGCCATATAACTAATATACTTAAACTGGCAAATACTAAATGGCAGATGTAGGACCTTTTTTGATGTATACATTTTACTATAAATTCTAAACCTACCTGAACCCATTCGCATGGCTAGCTTCATCGTGTCGTTTGTACGTATGTATGTTTATGAAAATCTCGCAATACTAAAAAATGGCTAGCCTTAGAATGTTGAAATTTCATATTTGGGACTGTTGTAGCATAGTAGAGCTCCGTTCTTTTATTAAAAATCGACTAGAGGAGAAAGGCGATTGTGAGAAAGAAAAAAAGTAAAAACTATATACTTCTCCTTATGAATTAGGGATAAAAAGCATGTGTTTAGGATGTGTGAGAACATTTCTTTTTACAAATCTATAAATTATTTTCTATTTTTAGATCCGAAACATTGGATCGGAGCTATAGTATATTACTTTCAAATGAAACGATTGTAAATGAAGTGCAAATATTTAATTTGATAACAGTATCAGGAAGCCGTTTGATACCCACATCAGATTTTATTTCTAATGTCTTGAGAGTCATCAAAAATTGTTGTAGGGGTTAAGCAGTGCGACCAAATGACAACAAAATATAAACGAAAGAAAATATTATAAAAAAACTAAGAAAATATAAAAAGATCAGTTAGGCTAGCGGGAATGCTCAAAGAATCATAAGGATATATTTATTAAAGTGTAGGCGGGCGAGTGACTATCCAATAACAAAGGGAAACATAGTTCGTAAATTCAACCAAGGGGGAATGTGGTCTATTTTATATAGGAACCTTGTTTGGGTTTTAGTTCATAGATAGAACACTACTCCCTTGGGACTGGTGTTTATGTTTCTCTCCCTTAAGCTTCTCCTCGCGTCTATTCAGAGGCACTAAACCTACCGTTTTATCGCATTAAATTGAATTGGATAAAATAACAGCGTTGAGTTAATGGGCTGAATGCAAATAAACTAAACGTAATCTGAGAGTTAAACCTCTAATTCTGAGTGACTTGGCCCATAAAATAAGACATGAAAGCACACGCAGGCCACAATTTACGAGTTCCATACTCTTTATACCCCGGAGGAGCACAGAGCGGATAGTTTATATCGAGGATGGAACGTCAATACACTTGAAGCTCAATATCATCCAAGGATATACTGCGACATGCAGGAGTTCATTCGACAATAAATGACAAGCTTGGAAAACGAAACCGATCGCACATTCCACGTGATTCTTTCTGGCGGAACTATAAAACCTGATTTTGTACATACATGTAGAGTGGGTATATCTTACAGAAAATGATTAATTCAGCTCCTCATCACGAGATGTCCCTGAGCGTACACAGGTAAAAAAAAATCTAATGTGGACACCACATGACTTTCTTGTACCGGTTGCTACGAGGTTGGCTGGTCTGTTTGTTTACAATCCAGCCACTTGCCGTTGGAGAGATTATTAACTTGTATTCTAAATTTACTGAAATATTTCTCATTTCCGTTTATATTTATTTACATAACATTCAAGGAAGTGTAATCTGTACGTATATATTTATCTATTGTAAATATTCACTTAGGAAATCTGCTTAGTTTACGCAGCCCCTTGTGATGGACCTTTTTGTTCAGATCGGCCTAAGTATGGCAACCGATAGATACCTTAGAATGTCTGTCCGTTACAGAGTTAGCACAGTGATACTATCTTCTAGTTTTCGTCCTGCAGACATTTATATGATGTTCTCGGATTTAATGTGGTTATTAAGATGACGGCGAATCGTGCCCTCCTCTGCCTACATTCTTTCAATAGGTTAAAAACTCTATATTCTACAAATATTTCAGCTCTAGATACACCACTTTATCACTGTTATGTATAATATTTCTTACAACGTGCCTCTTGTTGGACTCTTCGTCAAATTTAAGTTTAGTAGGATAAAAGGCACTAGATGTGGTCATGATTATCCCAAGACTAGATAGATAGATTTTATTGGCTAATATATACATATTTTAGCCTGAGTCTGGGCCATTTAGTGTTAGTAATCTTATTAATAATATACAAAAAGAAAAAAAATATATATAAGAACTAGTGAGATAATATTAACCTACCATTTACAATAAATAATACATTTTTTTTTTAATAAATGTTTTCAAGTAGTACTTAAACTTCTAAAATTGTTATAATTTAATCTGATTAGTACTATTTAAACATCATATGTATTTCCTTTTATTTGTGTAGTGTGACATGTAAATTGACTTCCCGGGACGTTTCTATATTAAAGTGTTTAATTATGAATATAATTGTATATACTATGTCATTGCCTAGTTGCATACTGCTGAAAGGAATAAGTAAATCGTATTCAGTTTATGAATGTCCTCAATGTGAAGGATATTTTCCAGGGGCATTAACCCTCTAACAGCTCCAGACGAGATATCTTGTCGGAGGGAGGAACCCCACCAGCTCCAGATGAGATATCTTGTCGGAGGGAGGAACCCCACCAGCTCCAGGCGAGATATCTTGTGGGAGGGAGGAACCCCACCAGCTCCAGGCGAGATATCTTGTCGGAGGGAGAGGAACCCCACCAGCTCCAGGCGAGATATCTTGTCGGAGGGAGGAACCCCACCAGCTCCAGGCGAGATATCTTGTCGGAGGGAGGAACCCCACCAGCTCCAGGCGAGATATCTTGTCGGAGGGAGGAACCCCACCAGCTCCAGGCGAGATATCTTGTCGGAGGGAGGAACCCCACCAGCTCCAGACGAGATATCTTGTCGGAGGGAGGAACCCCACCAGCTCCCCGCCTGCCCGCTACCCCCTCGCGCAGGACGAGATATCTCAACACCGTTTCCCCACTTTTTTAATGCTCCCAGCTCCAGGCGATATAACTCTTCCCGACTGTGGTACATCCTAGCGTATCCTCGGAGAGTTAATGAAAATTTCTAGCTGCCGCTAAGCTGCAGGGGTGTCTCTATTGGGAAATATTTGTTCTGATCCCGTAACTGTGGAATCTTTGTTCCCTCCTTGGAAACCCCAACCCACCCCTTTTCTACCTGCTATTGTATATTGGTAAATAATTAAAATATAACTTCAAATTAAAAAAAAAGGTAAATTATTAAAATATTACTTCAAATAAAAAAAATATATAAAAGATAATAAAATCATTACAATCATGTTCATTATTTCCTTCATAAATCACGTAATCTTTCATTACAATAGCATTTTAATTTATTGAAATAATGATATTAGGTTTTACAGAATCATACAAAGAAAATAAAACATTAAGAAATAGTCGGAAAAGGGAGTGAGGTATTGAAGGAGGCAGCTGCAGACCCCTTTGCTTGGGAGGGTGATAGCCGGCTGGCCCTCCCAAGCTACTGGCTGCAACTCTCCGCCCGCCTCCTTAGCTGTTAAAGGGTTAAGTCATCACTTGTGGCTATAAACGTCTTCAAGTATTGCTCTCTATGATAGCTGTATTCCGAGCATTGCAATAATAAATGTTTTTATCCGTCTGATATAAATTCCTGGCAGCATTCACAATTTTCTCCGGATTTTATAACTTTCATTTTTTTATTGTGATACAGCTTCAAGAAATCGTTATTTGAAATTTTAAGTTGACTAACTAATCTTACTTTACTTATATTCACTTTGAATTTAAGATAGTCTTCGGGTTGGGGGCTGGCATAATGACAGACACTTCTATAAAAGGGATTGTATGATGTACTGTATACTCTATTGATATCGGTGATTAAATTAGTAGAACTCGTCACGGAAAAGCATATTTCCTGAAAACGTAGCGTCCGGGTTGAATAAAAAATTCTAGTTGAAGGAAGCGAGTGTAATGTAAATGCTGAAGGGTTTGTTTAATAGAGTAGAGAAAGGAGCTTTATATACTTTCTTCGTGAGAAGTGTAGCATAGCTATTCGGGATACAGGTGCTGTAACAACCTTTAATCCATCTTCTTCTCTCAATCTCCTCTCGGGGTAACTATACCTCACCGTCATCTCTCTCGCTTTCTCTCTCTCTCGCCCTCTCTTTCTCTCACTTACTCACCCTCTAGAGCGTAAATAAACTCTTTACGGAACGGTTGCTTTCCCCGGTATATGTGGACTCAGGGCCAAACTACCTCTATTTATATGTGTGCTCCACGAGCCAAAATATACAATAGCGGTAGCTCTCACAAAATCTAACTCGTGCACCTTAAATAAGGCCAAATCTTAACTTAACCCTCCAGAACTCGCGTCAAAATTCTTGATCCGAGAACTCGCGGGTTAGAATTTTTCTCACATCACCAGTTTCCTTCAAAACAATTAGGTAAATAAAATATCTTCACCAAAAAAAAAATGTATACTTACTATAAACATCAAATACTAATATAAAAGTCCGTCACGCAGGGGCTGCGTAAACTAAGCAGATTTCCCATGTGAAGTTATACAATAGAGAAATCTCCATACGAGAGCAAATCAGTTACGGCAAAAGGCCGCACAAGCTTTTGGCGGGAAACTAGCCATCCGCCAGTCTTCTGACAATTACCGAGAGCTGTACTTGAATTTTCCAAGTACCACCCCTAAATTATCGAGATGTTTTTTGTTTTTTTTTTGTTAAATGTGTTCATCATCAAATTTCTATCGTCCATTCCATTTCTGTACTATAATTAGTTAAGTTATCTTTCAATAGTCAACTTTGCTATACTTTGTTGATATGCTAGTGACTGCAATTTCGTTTCTGCTTATATTTGAATGGCCTTTAATTCATAACGCATTCACAGTGCATTTTGAAATATAGGATTTTTAATTTATTTAGTAATCGTTTGGTTTAAGTTAAGTTTTAAAGTGGCCAATAATTGCAAAATCTTTATTGTTGATAATAATGAAGGAGGTAAAACTTATTTCTATGTGTATCTGGAGCGGCAATATTCCAGCCATCTTTCTTGGGCATGCTTTAAGTGGCCCCTTTAAAGCCTTCAGAATGCCTACGACGGCCATTGTAGCTGTTTGTTATTTCTCCGTTGGAGGAAAGACTTAACGGAGAGAAGTAGAAGTGAAATTAATGGAGCTGAAGTAATTTACATGAGGCCGTAGCGGAGAACTAATCTTGTGACGATTGCCTCTCAATTACTCCCGGGGATTTGAGACTTCCATTAGTCTGCTGGCCATTTGGAGTAGTAGTTTCATTAGTGCGGATCGGCCCTTGGAAAATGGAGCCATTTAGTTTACATACTTCCTGATCCGAGAGGTTCCTTTCTGGACCGGAGTGGCGGCCAGGAGCTATGGTGCCCATTCCTCTGACAGGTCTGCCCATGTTCCAGGTGAGCCTACCCATTACCGAAGATAGCTATTTATATTAAACGATTTCTTACCGTCAACCTTCTACTTGTTTTAGCAGACTTCCCCTGTGGGAAATAAGCTGACGAGCTGACATGACGCCATTTTAGACATTTTTCTTCAAATGTCCATCGATCATACCCAGGAGATGACGAAAATGAGGTCCGTTCAAAACTGTTTATATATATTTGTTTGTTACCGCTCTAGCGGTCGCAATTTTTGTCTTATCGTTACCAAACTTGATATATAATCGTTTTATACAAAAAAGAAAGATCAAGTTCGTTAACGGCTGAAGGGGGAGTGGGGGTTTAGAGCGGAGAATTTCGAAAATTCTTAATACATCCGTTATTATGCGTCGGGTCGAAAAATTTTATAGAACCAATCTTATTGCAAATGTAATTCTCTACAAATGTTGTTATGTACATTTTTTCACTATCTTGATTATTAACTGAGATATTTGGATATTTTAGTTTTCGGTCTTCAGTACTCCTACTCATCTCATGTTAACAATATTATATTATATTATGAAGAACTTTTTTCTAGCTTAAATACGAAATATTGTTCTCATTGAACTTTTATGATATGAGATAAATGCAAATACGACACGATGACGAAAATGAGGTCCGTTCGAAACTGTATATATATATCTATATATATTTGTCTGTTACTGATCTAACGGTCACAATTTTTCTTCAATCGTCACTAAACTCGGTATTTAATCGTTTTATGTAAAAAGAAAGGTCAAGTTCGTTAACTGCTGAAATCGGACAAGGGGGGGGGGGATTTAGAAGGGAGAATTTCGAAATATCTCCGTTACTATACGACGGATCGAACCTCTTTTAGCAGATTTCCCTTAAGGGAAATCAGCTATTGAGGTTGTACTCATGACGGAATTTTCGACATTTTTCTTCAAATGTCCATCGATCCTACCTAGTAGATGACGAAAATGAGGTCCGTTCAAAACTGTATATATATATCTATATATATATATATATATATATATATATATATATATATATCTATCTATCTATCTATATATTTGTCTGTTACCGCTCTAGCGGTCGCAATTTTTGTTTGATCCTTACCAAACTTCATATTTAAGCGTTTTATGTAAAAAGAAAGATCAAGTTCGTTAACGGCTGAAATCGGACCAGTGGGAGGGGGGGGGTTTAGAGGGGAGGATTTTCGAAAATTCGAAATATCTCCGTTACTATACGTCGGATCAAAAGATTGTATAGAACCAATCTTATTGCAAATGAAATTTACTATAAATAATGTTCTATACATTAATTCTCTATCTTGAATATTAACCGAGATATTTGCATTTGTATTCTGCGTGTCAACAATAGGCTATGTTCGGAGTTTCCGACGAGAGCTCTGGCGGCCGTTTCCATAACTATCGTCCCTCGTGAATAGGTTTAGAGGTTAGGTTAACTGTTAGAAACTACTGGGTTATTACGCCCTAAATAATGTTTTTTAGGTTTAGAGGTTTCTTACTACTACAGTTGTTATTAGGCAGATTTCTCTATTGTAAAACTTCACGTGGGAAATCTGCTTAGTTTACGCAGCCCCTGCGTGACGGACTTTTTGTATAGACCCCATCTTATTGCAAATTAAATTTGGTATAAATATGGTCATATACATTTATTCTCTATCTTGAATATTAACCGAGATATTTGCATTTTTATTAAGTGTAACGGACGAGCTATGGTCGCTTCTATTCGTTCCCGCCGAAAGCCAGTTCGGCCGTTTCCGTAACTGTTCGGCACTCGTATGGAGATTTCTCTATTGGATAACTTTACGTGGGAAATCTGCTTAGTTTACGCAGCCCCTGCGTGACGGACTTTTATTACTCAAGGTTTTCCTTTTATATTATGATATAATTTCGATCAATTGTAATTAGGTGTTGATTTTTTTATTGAAGGGATTGTTTGACATTAATAACCAAATCTATTCTTAAAACTGTCCAGCTTTTTTATATTTTTTTTGTGTCACCTACCACTCTAGAAGGAACCGGTACAAATAAACTAACTACTATTATAAATTAAATGTCGTGTGTTAATGTGAGTAAAGTCGTTCACCTCAAATTACAATAAGACTGCTATTGTAGGAAAAATTTACTTCGTTTTTACGGCCATCCCACTTGAGATGTATGTAATTCTAGGGAGGCACGTAGGCTACACTTATAACTTAGAACCGGCCGACTTTGCACGTAAAACACTCCTCACCTTGTTTTGCAACTTAGTATTACCTTATCTTTAGTAAGTGAAAATTTGTACCCATATATGAAAATAATGTTTCTATGAAAAGTACATAATTTATTTTTTTTTTACTTGAGTTTTATGTTCCTAGTTTGAATTAGAAATATATTGTAAACATTTAGTACCTGCAATAAATACACTTTAAATTTGTTAGCAGTTATTTATTTCTTTAATAAGCTGAAGAAAATCGAAGGCTACCGGAAAAAAAAAATTGCCAATTTTATGTGAACGAATAATCGAATTGACAAAAAAGAGGACAACAAAAAAAATCTGAGTGACTACGTAAACTAAGCAGATTTCCCGCGTGAACTTTTACAATAGATAAATTTACATACTGGTAACATAAAACAACCGCGAATATTTACTGAATAAATACAAACAGAAATGAAAAATCTTTCTATCAATTTTAATCATCGCCCGACCGATAGCGTCTGAATTGTAAAAAACACGTCTGCCAACCGCTCAGAGGTGAAAAGATATATAGAAATATTAGGGTGAGGGGGTTTTTGCTTTTCGTACTTGTATTATAAATATCCTTGAAAATATGGCACAGTTGAAAAATAAGCGTTTGTCGTATTAAATTAAATCGAACTTAACATAGTATATTAAATAGAAATTGGCGTAATTCTATTGCAGACTATACCCTCACAACTCTGACACCAGCTCGACTGTAAGAATTCTAATTATGCCTATAATTTATGTTGGTTTACCACTATTAACCATATCAAGTTCTTTGATAATCGGATTGTGATGTATGTGAATCATATAATGTTTTCTCGGCATAAAGGTTTCTTCTGTATATATCTTGTTTATGCATTGTTATACGAAAATAAGGTACATTTAAAAAACATTAGTTTACTTAGTAAAACAAACAACTTTTGTTATATACCAGGGATTTGATTACATATTAATTTAGCTCTATTTCTAACATTGACAAAATTAGTTTTATTTGTTCATTATATATATATATATACATATACTTTTTATGGCTCAATTTTTGTTTTAAACTTTTTATATTATTAGGGGCTATGGTTAGCCATGTGAATTAAAGCGTTGACCTTAATCTCACATGGTAAAGCTAGAGTGGCGAGTTAGATTCTTGCCTGGGCAAAGGAAATTATTTAGTAACGAAATTCATTAAATAACATCCTAAATCCCACCCTGGCTAGAAAAGGGTGGAAACCTGTAGATAATTAGCCTGAGTTGCAAAAAGTGGACGTTAATAAATAATAATATTATATTATTAATTTTATTTCATAGAGAATTGTTTTATAACACATGATTGACGATTTTACTAGACAGAAACTCGCTATCGGTGATCAGGTACACTTCTTTGATGTCAGATCGAAAAATATTGTGTATCATATTAAAGTTTATAAAAGGAAAATACCCTCCAATTGTAAGGCCTCAGGTTGGCCTTAAGGGGATATCATAAAACACTTTGTAAACCTTTGTGTCTATTCCCACATGGGCAATAGGAGTTTATTTAGTGATGAACTCATTTATTAAATCCTTAGCCCCCCCCCCTATTACAAAAGGGTGACAACAAAATATAACACGTCCCAATTTGCCATATAATGTTAATAAACAACAGATCAAAGAATTGTTGATATATACAACTTTTACAAACTGGAATATTGATCGAGTTTAACTGTAGTTATTAAATCTATATTCTCTAACTTAAATTTTACCTATGATATTTGATTTTTTTTTTTCGACCTTCAGTAAACCCCCTTTATTTGTCATTTCACGTTAAGAATACGCCATAATTTCATGAACCGTCTTATTTAAAACCTAAATACCAAATATTGTGTTCAACAAATCTTTTCCAAATGTGTTACCTGATAATACATTATGATGACCCAAAATGTAAACTGACTGCATTCTTTGCGTGACGGGCTTTCTTGTATCAGGTGAAGACGTTTCCTCGAGAAACACAGCCTTTCCTGACGAATGCATTAATCAAAAAACTACTAGCCATCATAGCAGAGATATGATTTAGAAATAAAAACATTGAGGGCGGCTTTTGGTGAAGCAGTGGCTGAGCAAGCACTCTGGGAGGCTGACATTGAGTGACTGATAGACCTCCCAGTCTCTATTACTTGCCAGAATTTATGGGCTTTTGCTCACAAGTAACGGCTATTCATTAGTTTCGCCACTACTCGGCAACCACTTCCAGCTGGGCTATTGACCCACCAACATCTATTGGTCTAAGTTGACTTCGTAATCACAAAACCAGGGAAGAATTACCTTCTCTAACTGTAGAACAACAGAGTTTTTTGAGTTTCTTAAGTAATTTATAAGACATAAAGGGTCTAATAAAGCCTTAAGAAAATAAATAAACTTTAATTCGGAGCCCTTTAGACATAAGTTTTATTAAGATTTGTTGTCTGACCTTCTTGATGTCGGAAGTTGCCTCCGGAAAGTGGAGCAGCTGAAACCTGTTGCGCAATGAGTGACTGGGAATTTAATGTTAATGATTTTTCTGATGGTTGGTAGGCTTTGAGGAAAAGTGAAAGGTACTCCAATGGTTAGATCCTCTGGAAACTTCCGAAGCACGATAGTGTGCAGAGTTTTGTGACTTTTTTGAAACGCTGGAAGACATAGAAAGTTTCGAAGTACGTTGGAATGGGGCTTTGTTGAAGAAGTGGTAAAGGAATGCTATAGCTGCCATACGCTATCTCATAGCTCAGCTACCTTTTTCAAGCATATTTTTCGAAGGAAATCTTTATTAAGGCCGATCAAATCATGAATTCTGTATGAAAGGACAAAGATTGCCAAGTGATACAAACATATACATAGTCAATCGCATTGTTGTTTTGTACGTAGAATTTTCGAAACCGGTTGGATTGAAAATAAAACCCTAAGAGGGAAGTTCAAAGGGAGGTATGTAAACGTAGAATCATTTGAGGAAAAGTGGAAGAAGCTTATTTTGTATATCTTACGGTACAATGATCTTATCAATGTAATGTTGCCCACGTTTTTCTACGAAGACATCAAGAGTCTTAAGGATTCGATACATGAGCTCGCATTTTGCACTTATTCTAGAGTGAATTTTTTATTGAATTGAAAGAATGGTTTAAATAGAAAATAAAACACTAATTCCTAAGTATCTGTTGTTATACATTATGGTAAAAATGGACACGATTTTTTCAAATGCTAATTTTGATGCAACTAGCAGGCAGGCTGTTGTGGGCCTGAATTAATTCTTAACCAGATACATGAATTGTAATTTAGTTTTCAATGCTTCTTTTCTGAATTATTCTCCCTCGTATTGTTGAAAAAGTCTTTCCAGAGCATAAGAAATAATTTTGAACCATCCAGTCAATATTTCTGAAATTGGAGAGCAGGATAACGTGAAGGTGTCTCTCTCAAGTTAGTGGTGGAGCCCTGTTATTAGGAAATAAGTGCTATAAGACGGAAATAAGTGTTGTAAACCACAAAATAAGCGATACAGCCCGGGAACTAGGAAATAATGAAGAATATAGCCATTCGGCTGTGCCTGTGTTGACTCAATATGAGCATTTATGCAGTTTCTTAAGACAAGGCTATAGTGAGTCACAGGCTTAAATGTAATAAAATTAAAGATATTGACGAGGGTAAAAATGACTTCAAAGTTAAAGAAAATTTGAATCTATTTAAGAGAGGGATGGAACCTTCCCTAGACTTTGATGCCAAAAATAATGAGAGGGCTACAGTTTATTAGCTAACAATATTCGTTAATAGACTAAAAATGTCAGAAAATGTATATTAGGGTACAGTCTGGTTGGAAGAATATTGTGATTTTCACTAAAAATGATCCCGACTGACAGGGAAGAACGGAGGACTGAAGAAGATTTTCATACAACCATTTGTACATACATAGAACTTTGACGTTGGTTCTGGAGCACAGAAAATCGGAATTACTGCGGTGAATTTTGTTCTTTAAAACCAAGCAATTAAACACTAAGTTCAATGTGATTTCCCCACAATTGAACAAGACCACCTGGTTCATAAATCAATGATAACTCGGAGCAAGAAGCACCCAACCCGGGTAAAGGGTGTGGAGGTAATAGATACACAGAACAGATAAGCCTCGGGTTCCGCATTCAGGTAATTTACAATTAGAAGATGTAAATGACATCTCATATAAGCCCCACAGAACTGGGGAGATAAGGGAAATATCTTATTATCAACATTCTATTTACTTAAATTTCCATACATACGTTATCAGTAGTCATGGAAAACCAATTTTAAGAACTTTTCTCTTCCATCGTATATCTACTCTTCTTTTCTCTGAAATTGAAACATTATTAGATAAAAGTCATAAAAATAACGAGCTTGGTTAATTTAATATTTTCTTTTTAAGATTTAGTATAGTTTTATCACTATATCTCAAGAAATACAGATTTCATAGGCGTTAGTATAGCGTCCTTAGTAGGACATTCATTAATGTCATTTTTCCCATAGGGTGGTGATTAAAAATGAATAAATGTTTCTTCCTCCCTATTTTACTTTTTATTTGACGTGAATAATAATTATCATTGTTGATGTGGTCAAATAGTTATAATAACTTATGTGTATAATAACCCCTCGCCCAAGCGTGAGAACAAAAAGTTTAAAAAAATCAAGTTTTCATGTGACTGACATGTCTGAGTATACTCAGAACATTTTAATTTATATCCTTAAAACTCATGGGTTTTAATGTTGTGAGGGAACGAGGAAAGTAGAAATTATTTTATTATATTATACGACGTTCTGCGGCACTTAATGTCCAGGATGTCAAGTAGATTTTTGCAGCAAAACAAAAAGCTATTTACTGTAACTTCCCTTTAAATACTTTAATGTTCTGAGTTTATATTTATGCATATGGTCTTAACTCTTGCATTTGAATATGGGTAGGAATTTAAGAGAGGAGACTTAATTCAATCAGGATTATTTTAATTGTTTAATGTGAAAATCAGGTAGTTGAAAGCGATATAGATCTTCTAATCTCGCTAATGTCTAACTTAGGATTAATTTATCAAGTAAATTTTAGACTATATTATTTTTAATTAAGGAATATAAATATGAAAATTCCAATTATTTTATTATTAGAAAATAATTATTTAAACACACCAATGCTGAATAACACACACATCCCGAGAGGGAGAAACTTGCTGTATCCTACTCCAGGGCTTCTTAAACTATGGGTCGCGACCCCATTTGGGGCCGCGTAGCAAAGTTCTGGGGTCGCGAGAGATAAAAATACAATTTATGTTTTATCTTCAGTTACAACCTATTCGTCGATTCGACGATGCTTCTTTTACAAAGAGAAGGTTATCTTTCCTTTGGAAGGGCGAGGCGATTTTCTACTTCCGGATGTATGTAGGCAATAAAAAACAGGCACATCCATCTCATTAAATTTTTAACTTATACTTTAATTTAATACTTACCACGCAACTACTTGAATATATTCGAGAGAAATAAGACGGTCAGAATCCTCTTTTATTTTTGAAACTATAATAAATACAATTCTATAATTTTTTGTGCAATTTTTAATTTTAGATTTTTGTTTGTTTCAAAACGAATTCTAAACTTATATACTTTCATATGTTTATGTATATTGTTACGTAATAAATAAATCATCAAAAAATATTAATTTATTTTTCTTTTATATTTGTATGGGGTCGTTAAGAAACTCGCAATCATAAATGGGGTCGGCAAGAAACTCGCAATCATAAATTGGGTCGTAAATTACAAAAGTTTAAGAAGTCATGCTCATACTCAATTATTATTGAGTGTGGTGGAATAATTGAGTCATACTCAATTATTCTACCACTTGTAACATATTTTCTCAAAAAATCCCTATATCCGACGAAAATATATACTTATTTTCCTACTTATTCTGGACCCAATATTTTTATATGTTCTTCATCCTTTCACGGCAAGCGTCACCAATTAAAAATATTTTTTCCTCGCAAAATTTATTCAAACTACCCTATATGTTTCGTGGTTTACATACCACCTCATCAGAGGTCACCCCTTATTAAAAAATAACAGTATTAATTTAAAAAAACAAACAAAAAAAACAATAACATTAATTTAACAAAACCCATTGATCCTCCAGAGATACTTCATTAATAAGTGCCTACTTACATGTTATATTTATTAAATTTCATTACAGATTGCTACTTACATTTGTGAAGTGCTCGTTCCCTCTTACGTTTGTTGCGACTGTCCCTTCCCCACTTAGACTTATATTACATGTATACTTATTTTCAAATCGATATAATAATCACTGAAATCTCTATTAAATTGTAGAAATACAAATTGCTTTAATTTTTACAAGCAGCACTCTACAGAGAGATCTCTCCAATTAAACGTCTGTTCCACAGATGCTGTCATTCAGGTCATGTGCAAACGTAACATCTTTTTTTCAGTTATTCAACAGACCCCTTGATGCATTTAATTACTCTGGTGAATTCCAATTGTGAGATAGACCAGCAAACTAAAAATACTAAGGCCTTTTAAATTATATTATTGTCCTGCATTCTAAAGAAAGAGTACTCTCCCCTTCAGAAGTGCCAATCAAACAGTTTTGTTTTTTTAAACTAACAAACAGGAATTGTTATTTGAGATATTGAGCACATGATTGTCGGAGCCACCCTCTGCTGAATAAATAAGTACACTAAACTTATTATGATCGACATCGAATTCCATACTGACTAATTTCTTCTTCAAGGAGTGTACTTGAAGTAGGACGTTTACATTTGTCAGGCAATTTTATTTATTTTAATTCATGGTTTACGATATGACAAAGTGATTGATTAAATGATTGTCGTTACTTAACTAAATCAAGCATTACACAAATTATTCTTCCTTTTAACTTTATTATTATTATATTTATTATATTATTATATATTTCTTAGGAAAGTTAATGTTACGATCTTTAAAGTAACAAAATTGACGGGACGTTTCTCTAGCACTGTACCTGATTTTCTTAGTCTTACTAGAACATTTTAGTATAATATAAATTCTATGTCTATTGTAAATTAGTACAAAGAAACTGATTTGCACGTACAAACATCTACCCCAAATATTATATAATAATACTAACAATTTTCAAGCTTAGAAATATGTAAAACATTGCTTTCTTATATCATCAAATCTGTTGACAATCTAACCTGCAGAGGCAATGACTAAAAGATAATTACAATTTATTAACAGAAACGGAAAGATAACTAGATTACTGTAAAACGGATGCCCACTGTTACCAATTCAACGAATGGGGTTATTTTTATCCTATTCCTTGTTTGCAGTTTTATGGCTCTTTTTTTTTTTGTTTTTCTAGAAACAAAATATTAGTTTAATGGGAAATCCATTTAAATTATTAATTTGATAATTTGTATATACTCACAATAATAACAAATTTGATTAATAACCATCCAAGCAACTACTGTTTTTCGAAGTCGAATTTGCCAATCTGTTTTTTTCCCACCCGAAATTTGGTGGCATTTTAGTGATATGTTCAGACATGAGTCAGGTATAACTTCATTTCGAGGCGAAATAAATTGTTCAAAAAGTACAGAATTGGGGTACTTTAATTATGTTCTTCTAAATTTTCATTATTCCGAATTTTATTTCTTCATTTTCCGTATCACTTGTATGAGCAATATTTTAGAGAAAAAAAGAATTCGTTTTTTTTTTTTTTTTTTTTTTTTTTTGCAATGAGCCTCAACTCGTATGGACTAGGACCAGATCAGCGACTGTACAGGGTTCTTCAGAAAAGATAGCAGTCCGCCAGGAATTAAAGAATGATAAAATAGAAGAGTATTTTAAAGCGGACAAACTCGGTGTTTTAACAAGGAACAATGGAAGCCACTTTAGATTTACGGAAGGAACAAGAGAAATTATTCAAAATACTGCCATTGGTTTTAAAAATTTAGTTCGCTCTTGACACTGTTGAATCCTTAGATAAAATAATAAAGTACACACAAATACTTTAAGAAGATTTAAGAGTCACACAATACTTTAGCATTCCGCCATTAAATTGAAACAGATGAACCATGGAACAAATGGTATACTGCCTTCTATAAAACAATATAACAACGATATCCTATTTATAGAATTATAAGAACAAATATCATCTCTTATTTATATAATAATCATACTAACATAATATATCCTATTTATGTAATAATCGTTAAAACATGACATCTCCTAATATAGTATATAACCAATCATTAAATCTTCTATTTAAATAATAATTCTTCTATTATTTTATTATAACATAACACCTCTTATTTATGTAATAATCATAATGACATTATTATAACACATTATCTCTTATTTATCTTATAATCATTATAACTTAACATATCCTATTTATATCGTAATCATTAAGACATAGCATCTCCTATTTATATTATAATCATTATACCACTTTTTATTTTAACAGACGACCAACATATACTGTTATTACCCCCTTTTCTTAAATAATCAACTTTTGATTATAGCAGATTTTCCTTAAGGGAAATAATATATTGAAAACAAATTCAAACATTGCCTCAAATGTCCACCGACCCTACCTAGGAGATTACAAAAATGTGGACCTGTCAAAATTATATATATATATATATATATATATTAATACTGTTAAGGTCTTGGGGTATTGACCGTGTCTGTATTTTAGTTGCCAACGTTTCGCTAGACATGCTTCTAGCTTCTTCAGGGCTATCTCTGAGTCTCAAGATAGCCCTGAGGAAGCTAGAAGCATGTCTAGCGAAACTTGGCAACTAAAACGCAGACACGGTCAATACCCGAAGACCTTAACAGTATTAATGACCAGGACCGTGGAAGTCTACGAGTTTATTATATATATATATATATATATATATATATAAAAGAGGGGGAGAGGGGTGTGGACGGGAGTAAATAACTCATTAAATAACTTCATTAATATAAGTCGCATCGAAAAAGTGTAGAAACCATATTCTTGCAAATTTCTTTGCTTATAAATATTGTTATATACATATTTTCTGTATCTTGAATACTAAGCGAGTTATTTGCATTTTTTAGTTTTCAGCATTTAGAAAACCCCCACTCCTACTCATGTCATATTAACAAAAAGCTGTTATATAATGAACTACTTTATTCTTAACTTAAATACCAAATATTGCTTTAGGGATGCCCTTATTATGCGAGACACAAGCAAATTCGTTGTGTGATGACGTCATAAATTGAGATTTTACGTTCATGTTTGGGAGATGTTTCCATGATCTAAATAATACTCAATATTTGGCTGTTTCAGTCAACTCTAAACATAATATTTGTTATTGGCTGAAGTCGGACATGGAATAGTGGAGGTTTAGAGGGAGGAGAACTCGAAAATTCAAAATGCTGTAGGGCCAATGTTGTTAAGCTATTGATGCTCTACAATTTTTGTAGTATTCATTTTTTAGCAGATTTCCCTTAAGGGGCTACTCAGGAGAAGAAGAAAATGAAGTCCGTTCAAAATTATATATATATATATATATATATATATATATATATATATATATATATATATATATATATATATATATATATATGTACATACACACATTTATACTTGTCTGTCACCGCTCTAGCAATTTTTGTTTGATCGTTACGAAACTCCATATTTAAACGTTTTATAGAAAAATAAATATCAAGTGCGTTAACAGCTGAAATCGAATCAGTGGGACGGGGAGGGAGGTTAGAGGGGCGGATTTTTGAAAATTCGAAATATCTTAGTTACTGTACGTCAGACTGAACCATTGTATAGAATCAATCGTATTGCACATTAAAAAAACGATTCATGTTGTTATGTACATGTTTTCATTATCTTTAATATTAACCGAGATGTTTGCGTTTTTTAGTTTTCGGCCTTCAGTAAACCCCCACTCCTGCTCATGTCATATCAACAATAAGCTGTTATATTATGAAGCACTTTATTTGAAGCCTAAATATCAAATATTGTTCTCATTAATCATTTACGTCATGAGATAAATGTAAATGAGGGACGCAAGTGGGGAAATCTGCTTAGTATAAAAAGTCCGTCACTAGGCAGCGTTACTTAGCGTGACGGACTTTTTCTTAACTCATGTTTTAGAGATTTATTCGTACGGTTTTGTTTTCATCCTATTGTAATCCCCACCCCTCTACTTTTTTTTTTCTCTACTCGTCTGTATTTTACATAGATAGTGAATATGTTGTGATATGAGATCAAAAGTGTGAAATCTGCTAAGTTTACGTAGCCCCTGCGTGGCGGACTTTTAGAAGATTTCCCTTAAGAGCATTTTTTTGAAGTCTGTGGTCGGGTATAGTTCGGATTAGGTCGGCCGTTTCCGTAACTGCTCTGCTCAGGTGGAAGCTTCTTCTAACCTTACCTTACCTTCCTTACTTAGAGAGATTTATGCAAATACGTTCTGTTTATCCGCCCCCCCCCCTTCTTTAGTTCTTGGACTACTAAAATTTGAGTTATTAAAATATAAATTATTCTTACAATTCAGAAGCCGTTTCAGTTGGGAATTTATTTTAATTAACTGAAAGATTTCTCATTACCGTTTGTATTAAATCACGGTGGTGTTGTGTTACCAGTATGCAGATTTATCTATTGTTAAACTTCACATGGGAAATCTGCTTAGTTTACAAAGCCCCTGCGTGACGGACGTTTTAACATTTCTGATGGGTCAATATAGATATTTATTTCACAGACATTTTAATTATTAATATTTTGATATTTGTTCATTTGCCACTTTATACATGAGGTGTATAAAAAGAAAATCTGTAAAGAAAGTAAATTATCGAATGTGATGAAATGTTAATCTAATAATTATATTTCACGGGAAACCATGTTTATTTCAACGATGGCTATCATGGGCAGATTTCTTCTGGCTTTCGGTTGGCATTTCATTTTTCACATGTAAAACTGTATGATTGTAGAATAAGAAGTCCGCCACGCGGGGCTGCGTAAACTAAGCAGATTTCCCACGTAAATTTGTAAAATTTGAGTTATTAAAAAATAAATTATTCTTACAATTCAGAAGCCGTTTCACTTGGGAATTTATTTTATTTAACTGAAAGATTTCTCATTACCGCTTGTATTTAATCACGGTGGTGTTGTGTTACCAGTATGCAGATTTCTCTATTGTAAAACTTCACAGGGGAAATCTGCTTAGTTTCCGTAGCCCCTGCGTGGCGGACTTTTTAGTTTTGCCGCTTTCAGGAGAGCACATACAACGGGCATTTTGTTAGCAGAAGAAAGGATGGAGATTCGCCGAAAATATTTCAATGAGCTAGAGAGAGGTTTGGTGTTTAGAGTGTGTAAACAAGGAACAGCCTCGGACAGGAGTGTGGCCATTAAACACTTGGCCCGCTAATGCTTGGGCTTGTGGTCCCAGGGCCGTTTCTGCCTGACTTACTGTCCCAGGCCTCTGTTTGCCCACCCCTTCCCAGACTGTCATAACAGACGTCGGTTTGCATCCAAGGGACTAACTTCTCTTCTGACGTTCAACGGATCACAATGGAAAATCGAGGCTAAAGTGACACAAGCTAAAGGATATCACTTATTAACCTATTTCCCATAAGATAAATAAGCTAAGTGATGCTGTACTTAAGATTTATCTAAGGACATACACTCAGTGTCAAAATGTTAGACACACTTCAAAAATTGTTATCCCTACCCTCCTATCTTTGCAAATTACTCAGTAATAAAATAATCCATCCTCACCTGAAGTTAATCAGCAGCCTGCTTGTATTTGGGTTCTCAAGCCAAAAATATATACATTTTTTTTTAAATTTTCGAATCAAGTTAAGGCCCGTCAAAATGTTAGACACGCTCCCTGGTAAAAATAAATAAAACTCATTTTAATATTTTGTGGCCTTTCCACCACCATTTATTAATTCAAAAATTCTGTTTGGTAATGAATCGTACAATTGTACAGCCTTGAGATATTTCTTCCCATAAAGCCAGAATTGCAGATTTTAACTTTTCGATTGTTTTCGATTATGTTCAGGTTTAGGGACTAATTTGCCAATTGTGTTGCGAGTAAACCAGCTTTAATAATTTTTTCTGAATGTATTGAGGCGTTATCTTACTGGAAAACAGGTGTGCCTTCAGACAAGTCATTAAAAGCCAACTTTTGTTCCTCTAACAAAGTTTTATACTTAGCTGAGTTTATTTTTGGTGTAACAAATACCAAATTTCCTTTTTTTTTTTGTATCAACTATATATATTTGTGAATCAACTTTTCTACAATGTACAATATAGACTATATGAGAATTCCAATTTTCAACCAGGAGGGGGCAGAGGTAAGCACATATCCGTCAATATCTTTGTTAATATTGGTTTTATAATAAAACTGTAAAAACCGTATTGTTTTTAGGATGCAGTTATCGGTTTTGAAGTGTTGTTTAAATTAATGAGTTTCACATTTGGACTTCCGACATCCGGCCTCCTAATAGATTTTAGAATATTGTGAGGGTTATTTATTATTCTGTCGTTACAGACAAGAGATCTTCGTTAATATGGATTTTGTAGAAAAAAAAAATTAAATGAACCATTCTGTTTTGGATGTATTTTTCAATCCTAAAACGTTGTTGTAATTAATGTTTTAGCAGATTTCCCTTAAGGGAAATAAGTTCAGAGGGGAGAATTTTGAAAATTCGAAATATGTCCGTTACTATATGGCGGATCGAAAAAATGTATAAAATCAATCTCATAGTACATTAAATCTACTATAAATAATGTTATATACATTTATTTCCTATCTTGAATATTAACCGAGATATTTGCGTTTTTCAGTTTTCAGACTTCAGCAAACTCCCTCTTTTACTCATGTTACATAAACAATACTCAGCTATGTAATTAACCACATCATTCGAAGCTTAAATACTAAATACTGTTTTCAAGAGATATTTATTATACGAGATATATGCAAATATCTTCTGGGGACCCCCCCCCCCCCCTTGTGATGTGATTGAATGATAATCTAATAATTATATTTCACGGGAAACCATGTTTATTTCAACGATGGCTAGCACGGGCTGATTTCTTCCGGATTTCGGTTGACATTCCATTTTTCACATGTAAAACTATATGATTGTACAAGAAAAACGCACCTCATAAAGTTATGAAAATAAGGGAACTATTTCTGATTCATTGACGAGTAAAAAGAATTCTTAACATAAATTCTTTAACATTTCTTCAACCACCTCTTTTCCTTCATGGGTGTAGCAAGTGAATAGCACAAGACATACTGTGTGTTATGTGATAAATATGACAGAGTTACTTAGAGCTTAAATTAATCTAATCTTTTTATGATCACGAACTAAAAATGAAACCCACCAAACAGCTTGTTAATACATAAATCATCTGTTTCGAAATCATCTGTCAACACTTATCAAATGTTCAGAAAAATTAAAAGAACATATGTTATTCATCCTTTTTCTTAAAATTTTAAGGGGGCGCAAGACAGCCATGGGAGTTAAGTCGTTTAGCTTAGCCTCACTTGGTCAACCTGGATTAGTGAGTTCAGTTCTTGCATAGGCAATAGGGATTTACTTAGTGACGAATTCATTAAATAAAATCCTTACTCCCTCCCCGGCAATAAAAGCGTGGTTACCTATAGAGTACCATTCCCAATTAACCTTAGTAGCACAAAGTGGACGTAAATCATTTTTTAAATTTCTGAGAATTTTCAGTATTAATATTTAATGCAAAATTTGGATAAAGCATAAGTTCATGACTACAAGCCTACAGAAGAAAAATAAATATTTAAATTATTATAAAAATACATCTCAATTAATATAATAAGTAGATTATAAAAAGTAAATGTTTTTATTGGAAATGCATATATATTAAAAAAAAAAAAAGAGATAAAATACTAAAAAAATGTCATATTGTGATAAACTTCATTATGAAGAAAGCATTCCGGAGTATTTGAAAAATGGTAAAAAATATTATGAAGCAAATAGGAAGCATGATGGAAGAGTTGTGAACACAACGGCGATAGGCTGGGAAAATGTTTTCATTTTCTCTCGCTATTATTTTATCATCAGTGAACCATTCTGAGATTGATTCGGAAATAATAGAGCCAGTGAAAGAATGAAGTTTTGCAGCTCTTCCCTCTTCCTCCAAAACAAACAAACCAAAGTGGATATTTAAACGGAGTGGGGGGGGGGAGTACACTAAAAGTCCTTAATGGCTTTAAAAATTGATTTGTGTCTCTCTCTACCTAGAAAATATTAACCCGTAACCACAGACGTGAATTTTGTGTTACATAACCACAGACATGGAGTCAAACTGACTCCATATATTTCCTTTGTCATTTACACCTTTCTATTGCAACTTTTATTCATTTATTTTATGTATAATTGAGGGATATGAACAATTAGGGATGGAAATTACCACATTTAGTAAATCAGAATTTTATTTAAGACCAAAGAATTCATAAAACATAACACCTGCTCAGTGAGTTATCAGATTAAACTGTTCTCAAAGAGTTACTTTAATTATTGACTTATTCATTTCTTAAAAGAAATAAACAATGTTTTCACTATAATTCCTGATACAGATAATGTAAAATATGACTGTCTTACAAAATAAAACTGCCCTACTTCAAATACAATTGTTGGACCCAACTAATGAATGAGCACTGCCCATATACTTGTCGATTACAACGTCTGAATAATGTGCTGGTTTTTCTTTTCAGTTTTTAGGGTATATACAGCAATATTTTCTAGTTGCCAGCTTGTCTCCACCGGACACTGTTTGCTCCTCTTCTTTACCAAGAACCTTCCTCATTGATGTTCTCATTTCGTGGCGAAGTCAAGGATTATCTAATCTTCTATCTAGTTCATCGGTAACTAGTTGTTTTCATGAAATTAAGCCCCGTTTGCTGTGGATCATCACGTGCAGCTTGGTGAAGAATAAATGCATTGACAGCGCTGATGTCAAGAATGCGAAACATGATTGTCATGGGCCATCTTCTAGTCCTACGACCAGTACTGTAAGTCACACATTTTTCATCCAGAGTATCAACTCTAGATTTTGTATTGTTGTAGAAACTAACAATTTCGGGCTTGTTAACTTCATCTTGAGCTGGAGAAGAGTGCATAGATGACATAAGTAGTACAGCTTTGCCCTTCTTTGGTACATATGATAACAATATCAAATCCTTAGAGAAATCATAAACACTACATCCAACTTCTCTTATGGGGTAAAAATTCTGGTGGTATTTCCTGTTTATATCTTTTTACTGTCCAACGCAAGTAATTTCTTTTCCTTCAGGATGTTCACCAGTTCAACTGACGAGAAACCAATTAATCTGCAGTTATATTCATATTTGAGCCATAAATAGGAGAAGTCATCCTCAGCACTGTTTGTGTTGGTTTCTGTAGCTTCCTTTTCCTGTTCTGACAGTAAGATAGAATAGAAATCAGCTATTGAGGTTGTACTCATGATGGAATTTTTCTTCAAATGTCCATCGATCCTACCTAGTAGATGACGAAAATGAGGTCTGTTTCAAAACTGTATGGCTGAAATCGGACAGAGGGAGGGGGTTTAGAGGGGTGAATTTAAAAAAATCAAAATATCTCCGTTATTATACGTCGCGCGTACAGAATCAATCTTATTGCAAATTAAATTTACTATAAATATTGTTTTATAAATTTATTCCCTATCTTGAATATTAACCGAGATATTTGCATTTTTATTAAATTTGGCGATAACGGATTTTTGAATTTCCCGCCAAAAGCTAGTTCGGCCCTTCGCCGTAACTGTTCGGCTCTCGCATGGAGATTTCTCTATTGTATAACTTCACGTGGGAAATCTGCTTAGTTTACGCAGCCCCTGCGTGACGGACTTTTTATGTCTAAGGCGTGAGGAGGTTTCGAAATTTGGAAATTTTTCTGAATATTGAAATTGATTCTCGTTCTGAGAATGTAATAGACATTTATCACACTCTTTCCGATGCTGTGCTATGTACAGCTAATATTATAAAAAAAAAAATCTCCATTTTAGCAGATTTCAGAAATCAGCTATTGAGGTCGTACTCAAGAAGTAATTTTCGAAAGATTTTCCCAAATTTCCATGGATTCTTCACAGAAGATGATGAAAATGAGGTCCGTTCAAAACTATTTATATTATTTATGCATTTATATATATATATATATATATATATATATATATATATATATGCTAATGCTCTTCCGTCGCAATTTTTGTTTGAAACTTTACCAAATTCAATATTTAATCGTTTTAATGTTAAACTAAAGGTCATGCTCGTTAATGGCTGAAATCAAACTTGTGGGAGGGGAGTTTAGAAGAGGGAAATTCGAAATTCTTAATATCTCCGTTTTTAAGCATCGGATCGAAAAATTAAAGTAAAACCAATCTTATTGAAAATTTAATGTTCTAAAAAATGTTGTTTTTCATTAATCTTGATTATTAACCGAGATATCTTATTTTAGCAGATTTCCCTTAAGAGAAATAAGCTATTGAGGTCGTACTCATGACGCGAGTTTCGAAAAATTTCCTCAAATGTCCATCGATCTTACCCAGGAGATGACGAAAATGAGGTCTGTTCAAAATTTTTATATATATATATATATATATATATATATATATATATATATATATAAAATTGTAACCTCTGTCTGTACATTGATTTTTTTCGCGATTTTCACGATAACTTTTCTTTTCGTTTCACATGTCATAGACACATAACTGCATTTTGTTTCTTTCGTGTATTTTTGTTTGTTTGTTTGTTACCTTTTCACGCATAAACGGCTGAACCGAATTTTATGAAACTTGGTATGTATATTACTACTAACCCAACTTAGAATTTAGGATATATTAATATCCTCTGAGACGAACACAGAGTGGAGGGTTATAAGGAAAGCCTGAAATTAAAAATTAGCGATATTTTCGATTCCTATTGGGTTTTTGGCCAATATAAACATAACAAAAGTTGTTTATTTTGTATTTAGAGTAACTTTTGTTTTATACACTTTTTCGTATACTGAATTATAAACGAGATATACGCAAAAACCTATAACGAATGAGAACAATTTTATTTGAGACGAATGACCCAACCGAAATAAATAAAACTCGGTATGTGTATTAGCACTAACGCTTTCATTATAATAAGCCATACTAACATTTCTAAGGACGGGGCAGGAGTGGGGGTTGTAAGGGAGGCCTGAATTTAAAATAGCGGTATTTCGTTTTTCTATTCGTTTTTTTTCGGCAAATATGAACCTAACAAAAGTGTTTATTTTGTTATTTAGAGTAACTTTTGTGATATTCATTTTTGGCTTTTAAAAAAAACGAAGTATAACGAGATATATAATATAAACTAAGGCGGGAGTCAACTATTTTATTGGGCGCTAACGATTGAACCGAACTTAACAAAACTCGGTATGTCCAAATTAGCATTAATTCTCCCATGATTATAAGCTATATTAAATTTTTTAGGTTCGAACGGGAGTGGGAGTTATAAGGGAGGCCTGAAGTAAAAATTCACGATATTTTCATTTTCTATATTTGTTTTTCGGCAAAGGTGCACATAACAAAAGTTGTTAATTTTGTTATGTAGAGCAACTTTTGTTTCGTTCACTTATGTCGTAAAATGAAGTAAATGCCGGATATAAGCTAAATCTATAGCGGGAGTCGACGATTTTATTAGTACTTATTTAAGTGTTTTTAATATAGGCATATTATGACAAATGATGTTATGTTTTCGCCTTATCTATTTCGATTATTTAGTACTAAGTATGATTCGGATTAGTGAGATTATAAATCCCCCTCCCCCTTCGCCTCATTTATTTATTTTCCCTAGAAAATAACTATATTATTTATTTCCAATAGAAATTTAAACTATAAGTACATTTCCATTATTTAATTTGTATAATGTATTATTTAAAAAAAAAAAAAATCGTGCTGAATTTCCTCAAGGAGTTATGGGGGAAGTAGTAGGGAATCAAACTCTTTGATTTTGGTTAAATACTATCTTATTTCCGATATCTTCATGTTATTGAAACAAATATGTACTATCATAATAATTAAAACGTTAATGTCATTATGACAAAAGACAAAATGCTCTTAAACTCGATATGATTGTTTAAAAGTGTTTACTTAGGTTGCAGGGACGGCTACGATCTCTTCCCCTCGACTAGCTTTTTGAATATAATTGAAATTATTTTTAGGGTAACACTATTTATTTAATTCCATCAGGTAGATAAATTATATTACTATAATATTTTTGAATTAATAATTTAAGGAGAAGAGTGTTGATAGCTCTAATGCGAGAGCGGAAATGGACAGAGGCTAATAGAGTTAATTGAGTTTACTAATTTCCTGTGAAATGCTGGGCATTACGGGAAGTGATTACCACTGAGATCTACTATTATGAATATAACCTTACGTGCTAAACTATGCTAAAACTATATATGCTCGGATTGGTTTTTGACAGGAAATAAGTTTCATTATAGACTATATTTAATTGTAATAAATACTATCCATGATTATGGTTTGAAGTATTCAAAAAGGTAAGTTAAAAAATGGCAAGGGATAGATTAGGAACACATTTTTATTTATTCTTCAAATATAAAATTTCTCATTTATAAGTCGCCTGCCTGACCCTCACAGCAAAACAATACGCGCCGACCGGGAAGTTTAGTTGTAAACATTGAAGCCCTTGCCCAAAAAAATACTATCATCATTCAGCCTTAAATGATTTCCCGAGCGAAAAGCCGGGTACCTTAGCTAGTATATATATATATATATAAATATATATATATATATATATATATATATATATTTGTCTGTTAACGCTCTAGCGGTCGCAATTTTTGTTTGATCGTTACCAAACTCGGAGTTGAATCGTTTTATGTAAAAAGGAAGATCAAGTTCGTTAATGGCTGAAATCAGACCAGTGGGAGGGGGGTTTAGAGAGGGAATTATTGAAAATTCACAATATCTCCGTTATTATGCGTCGAATCGAAAAAGTGTATGGAATCAATCTTATTGGCAAATTAAATTTACTATAAATATTGTTTTTATTACATTTATTCTATATATCTTGAATATTAACCGAAGATATTTGCATTTGTATTCTGAGTGTCGTCGGCAGGAGTCGGCTATGTTCGGGCCGTTTCCATATCTATTCGTCTCTCTTGAATAGGTTTTAGAGATACCTTACTACTACAGGTGTTATTGGGCAGATTTATCTACTGGAAAATGTTACGTGGGAAATCTGCTTAGTTTACGCAGCCCCTGCGTGACGGGCTTTTTATAGTTTTTGGCATTCTGTAAACCTCCATTCTTACTGGTGTCATATTAAAAAAAAAAAAAAAACTGTTAATGAAGCACTTTATTTGAAGCCTAAATACCAAATATTGTTCTAAATGGACGTCTTCGTTTTGAGATAAATGCAAATTCGTGAGGCACGTTGGAAATCTACTTAGTAAACGCAGCCCTTGCGTGACGGAATTTTTCCTTATCTAGTTGTCACGATGGCTGAGCAAATGGTCCACGTGTCATGCTAGATGACTACTTGTACAACTATGTATTCTGCTAATTACGCCGCTCCTATATCCTGATCGTATCGTGCTGTGACAGCAGTAAATCTTACAGGTGGCGTGATGCATAACTAAATTATTATAATAGGCCACTTAGTTATCCTCTTGAGCTGCATTCTTTCCCATCTTAACTGCAAACGAACGAATATCATAAATTAATAAATGTACTATCGGTGTTTCTTTTTTTTTTTCTTTTTTTTTATTTCGTGCTACATGTAATATCTTAGTTTCTCTCCTATAAATCATGTCACAATGACACAATAAAAGTTTTTGCAATCAAATTTTATCAGAGTGACACTTATCCTAGCTCAAGTAAGTCAAGAGCCTCGTTAAAACTCACGAAATTCAAAATCACGATTTCGTAAATGGCCATAACGAAATTGGCTAAAGCAAAATCGCGTATTGTATGCACTATAGAACTGTCTTATTGAATATTATTTTCAAATTCCAAGTTATAATGCGAGCGGCATATTCTTATAATTCAATAACGGCTGTTATTTGAATTCTATAATCTGAATTTTGTATTGCATTTAAGAGTAATTCCAAATATGTAAAATGATACTATTAGAAATGGTGAAACAAAAATGGAAATGTAGAAATGCCCCAACATAGCACAATATTTTGACATTTAATAATAAGATTAATTTTTATGTAAGACTTCACTGCCCTCCATATAATGCATAGCTTTGAATTATTAAGGTCAAAATATTAACATAGATTTGTATTAATTTTTCCATGTTAGGTACCGGTATTGATGAGCATATCAATATTTCTACGCAAATTACTTGCTCCACACATTGTTCCCGAATAAATGTATAAAACAAAAGTTACTCTAAATAACAAAGTAAACAAAGCAAACAACCACACAAATACACAAACATAAAAACTAGAAAAAAAATCGATGTGCAGACAGAGGTTACAATTAGATATATATATATATATATATATATATATATATATATATATATATATATATAAGAATTAAAATTTCGGAACTAAAATGCCGACGAGATAATTGGCCTGCTGAGTAAACATTTTTATTTTATAAAGACAATAAACAATTTAAAAAATATGCTGAAGATATGTATTACTGCCTGAATTATTTAAAACTCAAATGCAGTTAATTTAATTATTTATTCATCATTGAAACCTAAATTTGTTTTTATTTTCTTTTTTTCTTCTTTTCTTTCTGTTGTAAATAATTTTATTTTAAATGTATTTTATTTTATTCATAGTTAAAAAAATGTTATGTATCAAGCACACGTTATGTACAAATTGATGCACGGAAAGTGTGGCTAATAAACTCCCTTCCTGTAGGGTTACTTCAGGAAGGAAATAAATTATATATATAGTTGTTTGAAGTGGCCAACATCTTTTAATTTTCTTTTCCATATTTTTGGAAGAGTATTTCACCTCCATTGGGGAGTACGACATGGTGTGAAAATTCTCCATCACAATCAAATTTCTTTACTCTCTAATTCATTAAAGTTCTCTTCATAAAACTCGTTTTCACTAGATTTGGGCTTGGAGTATACACAAAATCATCTTTTCTTCTTATTCAGGACCCAATATTTATATATTCTTCAAATTTTATGGCAAGGGTCTCCAATAAATAACATTTTTTTTCGGTGCAAACTTTATTGAAACTGCCCTACATATTTCTTGGCTTATTTGCCACCTCTTCAGGGGCTATTCTTTTTAAACGAACTTTTTTAATATAAAAATTATTATTAACATTAATTTAACACATCCCTTAATAATTCTTTTGCTATATATTGTATTCGTAGGTGCCTACATCTATATTTATTCTGGAAAATAAAAGGGAACATTCACATAATAAAAAAAATAGAAATCAAATACCTGGATCATATATTCTATAACATTTTATCTTAAATTAATCGACTTTAAATTATGACGCGAAGTAATCGAGTTCAAGATTGACTTGTAAATAATCGATTTTTAGTGTTGACTTAACCTACCTCGGGAATCTCTCAGTATCATATGCCTCCTCTGTGAGGACATTCACAATGTAAAAGGTAAAAGAGCGTTTCAGAAATGTAAGTAGCAATTTATAATTATATTTAATAAATACTTATATCATAGATGTAGGCACCTACTAATACAATATACAGCAAAAGAATTATTAATTGATGTGGCAAATTAATCTTATTAATAATTTTTATATATTTTTCTTTTAAAAGGGATAGCACCTGAAGAGGTGGCAAATAAGCCTCAAAACAGGGCAGGTTCAATAAAATTTGCACCGAAAAAAAAATGTTTTTTATTGGAGACCCTTGCCATAAAATTTGAAGAATATAAAAATCATCTTTGGTTAAATGCCTTTCTGTTTTTGCATTCGTTATGCTAAGAAGTCCCTGTAAAAAGTGAACAAAAATCGATGTCTCAAATAACCAATGATTAAAAAGGAGTTTTTTTTTTTAAATGTTTAAATAGTCAGTCATAAATATTATCCCAAAAGCTAATTTTCCTTAAGGAAAATCTGTTAAAATGAATGATGTGTCTATAATAAAAGTGTTGGATTAACCGCCTTTCTTTGATACCACTTTGACCTCCTTTAATTTCAAAGGGTTAATTAAAGTGAATACAGGAAAACTCCTGCCCGTCAAAATAACAAGATTTAAAGAGAGGAATAAATTACCTTCCTCAGGCTCTCAAATGAAAGTTTGTATAGCTTTAATATTGGTCCAATTATTCTTGTTTTTCGAATGCTGCTGATTTATATGTTCGCCTTTATGGTAAGTAGTCTATGTTATCTATAATATACGCATGGTGATTGGTTAATCTTGTAAAAAAAAGTCCTGGTTTCCCCTGGTTTTGGATGGAAAGAGAGAGGAGTACAATGATATGTGATGGTTTCCTGTTTCCCTGTGAGACTATCCAATAATAAAGATATCTGGAAGATTCTTGAATTTTTTTAACCCTTCGTCGGGCGCGTAAACTCTCTTGAAACACACATAATGGTTTATTTAGAATTTGGAAGCAGACCAGTGCTTTGTGGCTAGGGTCATCTCCCTGTCCCCATGGTGGGGAAATTCTATAACGAAGATACTTCTTTATTTGAATAGCTTCTTCATTACCTCACTATAATGAGCTAAATAAAAGTCCGTCACGCAGGGGCTGCGTAAACTAAGCAGATTTCCCACGCGAAGGTTTACAATAGAGAAATGATATCCTGAATGTTAAGTGAATAAATACAAAAGGCAATGAGAACTCATTCAGTCAATTTACAATACAAGTTTATAATCTCTACAACGGAAAGGGACTGAATTGTAAACAAACAGGCAAGCCAACCTTGTAGTGCTGAATAGATAGATAGACAGGCCGGAAACACAAACAATTAATGAAATAAATCTGAATATAGCATATTAATTTTATTGAAAAAAATTTACTAAAGCGAGTGCTGTTATTTATAATGGATCAGAATCAGTTTTATCTCAATCACTCAAATTTAAATTTCAAAACAAGGGGGGGGGGGTCAACAGAACATATTTGCATAAAACTCACAAAATAAAAGTTCGATGAAAACAATATTTGGTATTTAATCTTGTAATGAAGTGGTTCATAATACATCAGCTTATTGTTAATATAACATGAGTAAAAGTGGGGGTTTGCTGAGGGCTCAAAATTGAAACATGCAAAATCTCGGTTAATATTCAAGGTAGGGAATAAATGTATATAACAATATTTATAGTACATTTAATTTAAAATATGATTGGTTTTATATAATTTTTCAATCCGACCTACAGTAACGGAGATATTAAAACTTTTCGTAACCCCCCCCCCCCACCTCCCACAGGTCCGATTTTAGCCATTAACGAACTTTATCTTTCTATTTTTATAAAACGTTTAAATATCGAGTTTGGTAACGATCAAACAAAAATTACGACCGCTAGAGCGTTAACAGACAAATATATATATATATATATATATAAAATTTTGTATATATATATATATATATATATATATATATATATATATAGACATATATATATATATATATATATATATATATATATATATATATATATATATATATATATTTCTAATCGCTTGAAATATCATGCTGGACAACTTCTGTCGGGTCCGCTAGTATCTATATATTATATATATACAATTTTGAACGGGCCTCATTGTTCGTCATCTATTGAGTATTATCGATGGACATTTGAAGAACGTTTCAAAAATCGCGCATGAATAGCTCATTTCCTTTAGGGAAATCTGCTGAAATGCATGCTACAAACCTCAATTTCTACCTAGCACCTGTAAAACATTTATCTAGTGTGTTACCACTGAACCAATGCCACTTGCACTTAAATAAAACACTGATAAAGTGCAAAAAAAAGGTTTGCATATTAATAAACGATTCGCAGCAACAGTTGTCAAAGACTTGACCTAATGTGAGTGTTTTATAGTAGTTAAAAACTCACATTAGGTTTATAAATATACGTTGTATTATTATTAAAGCGTTGACCTTTATCTCACATGGCAAACCTAGAGCGGCGAGGTCGATTCTCGCCTGGGCAAAGGAAATAGTTTAGTGACGACATTCATTTAATAACATCCTAAAGTCCCACTCTGGCTAGAAAAGGGTGGTAACCTGTAGATAAACCGTCCCAATTAGCCTGAGTTGCAAAAAGTGGACGTTAATAAATAATAATAATAATTATTATTATTAAACTAGAGGTTACCCATGCATGTGTTTTTATTAGTTAATATATTTGATATTTTTTTATATTTATTTATTTGGTTTATATACCACATCAAAGTTGGTTGATTTCTGTTATCAAAAATATGTAACATATTTATGCCTTAATGGAAACCTTGATATTGTACTTTATTTATATAGTATTGAAAATATTCCTTAAATATCTGAGATTTTCTCATATCCGTCCTTTACCTATTAGAATATAATAAAAGTTATCCCTTTAAAATCTTCCTAAGTATGCTCTAGACCTATTGAATTTTAATTATATATGTATTGGTAATGTGTGCATGTTTTAGATATGTTAGTATTTGTGGAATATATTGGATGCTGTAAGTATGTTGGGAATTTTATAAAAAAACTTCCCAAATTCGCCGAAGCAATAAAAACAAAATATATTTTCTCCCTTCTCAGAATAGCTGATATTCTTGACCCGTTAGCCCGTTTTATAGATAAACGAAAAGGGCCTAGGTTTCTGAGTTAATATATATTATTATGGGTTTAATATTGGTACAGTTAATAACAGCTGATATTGCGGGAACAAACCAGGCTATAGATATTGGCAGAATCTAGGTTACCCCTTAACCAAATTTCCTTGTACCTTGAGGCATTAATATTCAACATTACTTTTCACTACAAGCCACATATTTGATCGACGCTTGTTCGGGTAGGTCAATACCGAGAGGGAATATTGAAATCGTGAAAACATTTCAAACAGAGTTTATGGCAGAATACCGTTATTACCAACCTGTTCTTTTATTTCCCTCGCTCTCTCTCCCTTTTTATTTGTTTTTAATGAAAGAGAGGCAGGGTATTTGTATGTTTCTATTGTGTTTACACTCATTGGCTAAGGCTCAACCTTTTTTAATTAAACGAAAATTTGTTCTATGCTTGGCTATTATCAAATTAATAAATACTTTGCCAGATTATTTCCTCTGTGGCGAATTTCTCACTGAGCCTGAGTTAGTTATATATCTCGAGAGGTATTAATATTTGCAGAATGGCTATTACATTTCCTAATTCAGCCTCTGTAATCATCAGAGGAATGGCTTTCTAAAAAGTTTTGACTTGAGCCAGGTTCTCTTAATTCTTTCTTGGGTCATTATTATAAATTTAATACTCAAAGCAAGAGGAAATTATTGTTTATTTATGGGACTCTGTTTTTTATGGATGTCTGTAAATACAAGCACAAAACATTAGGCGTACAAAATGTGTAGTGATTTTTCTTTTCAAAATAAGATCTGTATTGTTTTTCATTATATGGACAAGTTGGTCAGCACATGCACCATTGCGTGCAATTACAAAAATAAACAGTTTAATGAAATGAATATTTTTTACCTCATTATTATATTCTTCTCCTCAATTTTTGATTTAACTATTTTCGGATTATTTCATAAAATGGCCATCGATTCATTCAAGTATATATATATATATACCCTTCCCCATGTCCTAGGTTCCTGTCAATGGGGCGAGCAGATCCGCAATTCACGACATCATAAGGTCCGGACTCAAATTGCTCACCTCTTGAAAAAGAAGCACCCTGATTGGGATATATTTGAAAAGGTGACTTGTAATTCCTCAGACGGCACTCCAAGAAGAGCGGACATTGTAGCCATAAAGAAAAATTAAAAAAAAGGCCCCATTCTGGATCCTACTGTCCGTATTGAGATGCACAAAAATCAAGCAGACGAGGTGGACCAAGAGAATAAACCATTTTATGAACCATGCTGTCCCTATTTCTCAAAAAAATACCAAATACAAGACTGGACGGTTATGGGACTACTGTTCGGCTCAAGAGGAGTCCTCCATCAAAAAACGGTGAAGACTTTAATAGAACATGGGCTGACAAAAGATGATTTGAAGGAGTTAACCAACGCTTATACTAATATCATCTATAAAAATCGTCAATCACCATTTATACAAAAAACAAAGATGAAAACGTAAAGCTGCACTCTCACCTGAGAAACCCCCTAACTTGCACACATTCAATTTATTCCAAATTTTCATTTACAATTTAAACAAAATTAAAAAACAAAACATTATTACCAAGAAATTGGCAGATTAGGAGGCTGACCATACAGGTACCCTCAGAAAGAGGGCAGCTTATTATGTTTGTTTCTTTATATATACATAGATATTTAATTTTCTTCATCGTTACTGAACTCGTTATTTTCAAGTAAAACGCGTTTCAAGTAAAACATAATGAACGAGTCTAGATCGTTAATGGATGAGATCTTACCTGAAGAAGGACGTTTACGAAAATTGGGTGTAAAACCAAAATTGTAATTATCTGTATACGGGTAAGCTATATAGCTTAAAGCATATGTAAGCTCACTAAAAGAGCAAGCTAAGTGCAAAATTCCTTATATCTCTCTCTTTTAGAACATTTACTGGTTATCTTTTTTAAATTTAAATGACAAATTTTAAATTCTCAAATTTCTAAAACATGTAGAAACTCATACGTGTTAATTAATGCCACCTCAAAGAACCTGAGGAGGATAGTAAACATTCTTCAGCCCCGTCGTCATTAGGAGCAACTAAAGCTTCTGTTGGCCTGAAGAGAATTTCTCGGTGAATATAAAGCTTAATGCCTTCTAAACTTCATTCTTCAGGCTAATGGGCATTAAACTTTATCTAAAGATTTATGTCTTCAGATGATCATTAGTGGATAATGTGTAAACTGTAATAAGAGACGCAATAGAATAGGTTTCAGATAAAAATAATGATTATTCGTCCAGAGTATTTATTACTAACTTTATTTAATTAATCATTATCTAATGAAGGTATCTGGAATGGTACTACTGGTATGTATTATATTAAAACAGGTTTAAGCAATCTACCATCTGTTATAATTTACTTTAATATTTAAATTGAGATAGGTTACGGGGTGATAAAAATTAGTCCGTCACGCAGGGGCTGTGTAAACTAAGCTGGTTTCCCACGTAAATTTATACAATAGAGAAATATCCATATGAGTGCCGATCAGTTACGGAAACGACCGAACTAGCTTTCGGCGGGAACGAATAGAAGCGACCATAGCTCGTCCGTTACACTTAATAAAAATGCAAATATCTTGGTTAATATTCAAGATAGAGAATAAATGCGTATAGCAATATTTATAGTAAATCTAAGTTGCAATAAAATACAATTTTTAGATCCGACGTATAGTAACAGAGAATTTTCGAAATTCCAACCCTTTAAACCTCCCCTCCTACTTGTCCGATTTCAGCCGTTAACGAACTTGATCTTTCTTTTTACATAAAACGATTAAATACCGAGTTTGGTGACGATTAAACAAAAATAGTGACCGCTAAAGCGGTAATAGACATATATTATATATATATATATATATATATATATATATATATATATATATATATATATACACACAGTTTTGATCGGTCTTCATTTTCGTCATCTCCGCGGTATGATTGATGGTCATTTGTAGACAAATTTCGAAAATCGCATCATGAGTTCGACCTCTATAAGGGAACCTTAAGGGAACTCTGCTAATATGATGTGGACACCTGATGGCTTCTTTGTACTCATTTGTGATATCTGGTCCTATCCATGGGAACAAAGAAGGACATTCGACCTACTTTATAGCTCTTGGCTTCTAAACAAAACCTCCGTCACTCAGAGCTGCGTACATTAAGCAGATTTCCCACTTGCAGGAATTACACAGTGACCAGTCTTAGTGACTCCGTTATTTATACCAAAAATCAGACAATTATAAAGAGGGGTTTAGTTACGGCTGAAAATTAAAAAAATAAATCAAATATATATATTATTCAAGATGAAGGAAAAGTGTATTGAACAACAATTGTAGAAAATTAAATATTTAACAAGATTGGTTTCTATGACACTCAGTGTCTTAAAAATGGTGATATTTCCAATATTCCAAATTCCCTGCTCTTATTTCTCTCCTCCTACAACTCCGGCTTAAGCCCTTAACGATCTTGATGTTTAAATATACAGTTTCATAACGATCAACACAAGTTTGGTTATGTATATGGATATAAATGGGTGCGTGTGTGCGCGCGCGCGCGTGCGTGCGTGCGTTTAATTCTCGGTGGACCCTATTTTAGGCAACTCTTAGTTAGGATTAATGATTATTTGAAAAACGATTCAAAGAATTCACGTTATGAGTACATCCTCAATAGCTGATTTCCTTTACAGAAATTTTCCAAAATGGTTTCACTGAAAAATTGCAATTTCTTATTTCCAAGCAGCACTAAACCCTCATGAAATATGAAACTTCAATACTCAGGCTAGCCATTTTAACAGATTTCTATTAAGGAAAATCAGCTATTGAGCGCGATTTTCGAAAAACTTCTTCAAATGTCCATCGATCCTACCCAGGAGATGACGAAAATGAGGTCCGTACAAAATTATATATATATATATATATATATATATATATATATATATATACATACACATTTGTATTTTAACGTTCTAGCGGTCACAATTTTTGTTTGATCGTAACCAAACTTGATATTTAAACGACTTATGTAAAAAGACAGTTCATTATAAATTACAGTACTAGATATAGTAAACATTTGTCAATCAAAGTAATGCATTATATTCATATATATTACAGTAATTGATTTTCTTTCCGGGAAGAAGTTGACAGAACTGTTCGTTTACATTTCAGATGCTTTCCGTAGGGAGTTTTCTTATTATCATTTGTATTTATTCATTTAATATTCGTGGCGGTGTTGTGTTACCGATATGTAGGTACATTAATCTGTTGTTAAACTTCACGCGGAAATCCGCTTAGTTTACGCAGCCCCTGCGAGACGGACTTTTTAAATTATGCGAGTTACGTCACCGAATCTAGTCCAAATAGGTCCAATGAAAGTCAAAAAGGATAATATAGGATCGGGTCTATTTTAGGAATTACAAGAGAGTTCATCATTATCAGGAGCAAATTAGTTTATAATCAATACTATCAATATCTAGAAAAAGTCTATTAGGGAAGAGTTATCTACAGGTTACCAAACTTTTTATCCAGACCTTAGAAGGAAAATTAGAAATTTTACCAGTGAGTCCAGTAACTCAATATATTCCTACATCCCACTGGAAGTCTCACCCTCAACTCCAGATTTCTAGAGTCGAGTCATCTTAACAAGATATCCAATTTTACATCAGAGCTACTACAACTGTTAAGCATTTACCTCTTCGGGGCCATCAAAGCCCTGAATAGGAGCTGAGAGAGATGCAGGTGGAATTCTAAGAGTGATGACTGGGAGTTAGCTGTTTCTAACCCAGGGACCTTGTACTCTGCCTGAATTCGCAACTCGGTCAAGTTGCAAATATCTATCAAACTTGAAGGCAATCACGCAGTTCGGGACACTGTCCCTGCTTCCATTGTAAACGGCTCGCAATTCGTCTCTATTGGATTGATTAGTAATTCAAAACAAACCTTCAGTTATAAGCTGTGGTCTGAATATTGTTTTCAGATAAGAAAAGATGAAATGGACTACTCCAATTGGTTTCTTCTTGTTTTTGTTCTGGAACATTTATTGCCAAAATGAATTTTGGGCAGCAAGCAGCAAACATCACTACTAATGATGTGAGTTGAAGACGGTTTTCGAAGCAGTAGAACATGAATATTGGAAACATTAAGATGACAAATTATATTTCCTTCTTATGACTTTCATCGTACATACACACAAACACACATACACACAAATGAACATCCACTTAATCCCTCACTCATAAGTATATGCACAATCACATGCGAGGAAGGATGCGTCCTTACAAGCACGCACGCTCACACACACACACACACACACGCGCGCGCACGCACGCGCGCACACACACACACACACACACACACACACACACACACACACACACACAATAGATGTCGTGAAGCTCACTCTTTTTAAAAATTCTGCTCTAAAGGCTATTGACTGTTTTAGCAGGTTTCCCTGAAGGAAAATCAGCTATTGAGCTCGTACTCATAACACGATTTTCGAAAAATATCTTCAAATGTCCATCGATACTACCCAGGAGGTGACGAAAATTAGGTCTGTTTAAAATTATATATATTTGTCTGTTCACGCTCTAGCGGTCACAATTTTTGTTTGATTGTTACCAAACTCAATATTTTTAAGTTTTATGCAAAAATACAGATCAAGTTCGTTAATGGCTGAAATCGGACCAGTGGGAGGGGGGGGGGCTTTTCGAAAATTCGAAATCTCTCCGTTACCATACGTCGGATGAAAATATTATATAGAACCAATCTTATTGCAAATTAAAGTTACTATAAATATTGTTGTATAAATTTATTCTCTATCTTGAATATTAACCGAGATGTTTGCATTTTTATTAAATGTGGGCGGATAACACACGAGTGAGTTTCCCGCCAAAAGCTAGTTCGGGCTTTTCCGTAACTATGGATATTTCTCTATTGTATAACTTCACGTGAGCAATTTGCTTAGTTTACGCAGCCCCTGCGTGACGGACTTTTTCCAAATATGAGAATTCTAATCAGAATCTAAATTACGTACATTTTCTCGAACAAAATAAGTTGAACAGGTACAGTAATGTCTCTAATAAATATGTGTTCATTGAATTTTGAGATTTTGACTGAAATAGTTTATTGAAAAAAATGAATGTTACTCAGATCGATGGATATTCTCCAAGTTTAATGTTAATTTTGAGTTTTACTATTTTTAAATAAATGTATTTCTGTACTTCTTAGTAATATTTCTACTACTGCTTAGGAAAGCTTTGAACGAATAGCAATGAGTTATGATTGATAAGAAACTGGTTATCTAAGCTCACGTGTTATTTATTGGCACATAATAACTGTCATGTACAAACATAAGTTATTTATTGGAGTTTCATTTTGCCTTAGGAATGATATAAAATTTTCTTTTTAATGTGTTTTCATATGGCCTAATTTGAATAATTACAAAGATAAAAACCTCTCAAATGTTATAGGCATCTTCGGCGTAGCATCAGACTATGCGGGGTTATGAAGTTGGGAGCTATAGCTCGGCCTATATTGTGTCATATCGTTCTTTATGTTATCACCTATATGCTTTGTCCTCTATTCTATCTCTTCCCATACTCATACAAAGCAGTGTGAACTTTTATGGAGGAAAATAAGCACATGTGGATGCATGAAAGGTCGTAAGAGGGAATCACCTGTTCTACAGACTATTCTGGTTATTTTCTACCCCTTGCAAAATATAAAAAACGTTAAGTTAACGTCTCCTTTCGATTTACCTACGGTTTTTATGTTTTTTCTTATTAAACTAGTCAAAATGCTCAACGATTTTTATATGCGCATGCCTTGCAGTTTTAACAGCTTGTTTCTGTCAGTAGCTAGTCTTGAGGTATTTGATGTCTTCAAAAATCATTGATGTGGCATCTCGTTTCCACGTAACTGTTCGGCTTTCGTAAAACTGGTGTAAGCTTCTTCTTTGTGAGATATATGCAAATACGTTCTGTTGACCCCTCCCCCTCTTCTTCAGTTCTCGGACTACTATAATTTGAGTGATTGAGCTAAACATTATTGTGATATATTATATATTACAGTAATAGATATAATCAATAGTTTTCAATAAAATTAATATATTATATTCAGATATATTTTAGTAATTGTTTTTCTTTCGGGTGAAGAATATTTCTATCTATCTGTTCAGCTATGAGTGGTTGGCAGACCTGTTTGTTTGAAAATTCAGAGCTTTCCGTTTAGAAAAATTGACTGAAATATTTCTCATTACCGTTTGTATTTATTCACTTAACCCTCCGTTAGGCGCGTGGCTATGTTTAAATGTTCGTAGCAAGCTCATACATGGGCTGGGAGCTTTTGGCGGACTAATACCTTCCTAGGCAGGATATGTCTATTAGTCAGTATGCAAGTGATCTTGACTCTCCTTACAGAAAATCTTTAATTCCCAATGTGTTACCGGTGTAGCCAACGCGCCCAACGGTGTTACAACTACGAGAATTGGCAATTTCAGTTTTTCGTTTTTTCAAAGTTATCATAACAAATAAAGTTAAGATGGCTTTTTACTCGAGCCAACACAGTTCTGTGAAACGCACCAGTGACCCAGATATTCTTTCTCAATTGCTGCGAAAAGTTTCATCGGGTGAGGAGTCTGAGGTGGAAGATCTACCAACAAATTTGAAGCAACGAGCGAAGGAACTCTTGAATTTGCCAGAAGAGCATACCCAACCCATTATAATCCCTAAAGACGCTATAAGAAGATGCAATTTCTGTGAAGGACCGGCAAAGAAAAAGAAAAAATCCAGAAACATGTTTGCAAAATGTAAAAATATTATATGTAAATATCACATGCAGCAAATTTGTCCTGACTGTTTATAAAAGCGGCTGTATGTGTATTTACTATTTTTTGTACATAGTATTTTATTTTCCATTCATAAGTTTTAATAAAATAAAGTTCCATTACGTTTTTTTTTCTTGTAAAAGGTATATTATTGTGTTTTCATTAAAAAAAAAAAAAATAAAAAAAAAATGTTATTCACTTCAATAATAACTGATTTCGATTTGTTCACCGATATAATTGCTTAAAAATTATATACATTAAATTGTTGTATAATAAAAATTCATTACATTTGATTTTTTTTCTTATGTGAATCATTTTTATGTAATGGCTACACCTGTAGCCAACGCGCCCAAGTGTGTCATTAACTAGGACGCGCCTATCGGAGGGTTAATATGGTTTTAAGTGCTACCAGTATGTAAATTTATATTGCAATACTTAACCAGAGAAATTTGCTTAGTTTACCCAGCTCCAGCTAGACGGACTTTTCTAGCCAGGTTAGGGACTAAGGTTTTTATTGAATCACTCACTAAATGAATACCTGCTCAGGCGAGGATCAACATTACGACTCTAGGCATACCATGTGAGATTAAGATCAACGCAAATCGGGCTAGTAGGAGGGGAGTGGGTTTAGAGGGGAGGATTTTTGGAAATTCGAAATATCTCCGTTACTATACGTTGGATTGAAAAATTGTATAGAATTAATCTTATTTCAAATTAAATTTACTATAAATATTGTTATATATTTATTCTCCATCTTGAACATTAGCCGAGATATTTGCATTTTTATTATTAAATGTGGGTGGATAACGGACGAGAGTGAGTTTCCCTCTAAAAGCTAGTTCGGCCGTTTTCGTAACTGTTCGGCTCTCGTGAAATTTCTCTATTGTAAAACTTCACGTGGGAAATCTGCTTAGTTTACGCAGCCCTTGCGTGATGGACTTTTTTTTTACAATACATCTAACCAAAAAAGTATATATATTTGAATATTTTAGTAGTTTATATTAAAATACATTGTTAATGTAACAGTCACATAATTGATAACAGGTTGGCATTAAAGTTAATAAGGCTGTCTTTTCTAATCTGTAAAGTTTGAAACGTTAAGTAACTGTCATGCACAATGACCGCTCTACTTGCTCTCTCGAGACCTTTAAGAAAAATAGAGTTCCAACAAATCTGACTTTTTCCGGGGGGTAAATGTTGAGCATTAGCCAAAGAGGGGGTAGGAGTAGGGGTTTGCTGGAGGTGACAAATACCTCTTTGGCTTGGGGGTGGCTGTGCCACTTTAATAAAACAAGGCAGTAGCTCCTTGGTATAGTAGTTGGTCCTGACGCCGCCGACAGCGCCACCAGCTAATCCTCTACCAGAGCTGTCAGCTCCTTTATTAGCTTTAGCAGAGGCAATGTCTTCCACTACCCAACCTTCTACCCTCTATCCTTCTCCCGGCCAAACTCTTCGCAAAAATCCAACGGAGTTTCCAACCAAATAAACTATATATAAAAAGTTCACCACGCAGGGGCTACATAAATTAGCAGATTTCCCGCGTGCTGTGTCAAACAAACTGCACAACTTATCTCATTCTCTATTTCTCAATATAAATCCAGTCCCAACCCACCTGGTATCACCAGCTACTGGGTAACCCACCCCTAGTTTTCCATTACACCCACTCATAATTATCACCACTCTTATAATGGAACTATAGTAGAAGGGGAACTATCACTTATCACCCCCGGTAGGTGACCATCCTAAAACTAAAGCTGGGTCTCAGATAAAAAAAAATAAATCCAATGAAAGTGTTCAATGAACACAAAAAACAAGAAAGTCCGAATAACTTGAAAAAATCTATAGCACATGAATTACATAGTAGTGTAACAAAATTGGTTTTATAATATTCTTTGATTCAACTTACATTACCCCGGTTCGTGGTCTGAATTCAGTCATTAACGAATACGTATCATCTTGAATGAAACGGTTAAACACCGAGTATGCTATTGATCAAATATATATTTGCGGGTCAAAAATAAAATATTAATTTCTGGCGTCACATCACAACGTATTTGCACGTATCTCACTCACTAAGTAAAGGTCTGTTGAAAAATATTTGGTATTTGAGTTTGGAAGAAGATGATGCTTTGTACATTCAATTATTGTTAATGCCCGATGAATAACAGTGGAGGTTTAGTAAAGCCTGAAAATAAAAATGCAAAAATCACGGTTATTATTCAAGATAAAAAAAAAAAAAATATATATATAGATCGAAATATACAGAAAATTAAATTTCGCGATCTGACTCATAGTAATAAGTTATTTTAAATTTTCGATTTTCTCTTAAACCCTACATGGTCTACAGTTTACATGAGATTGTAATATAGCGAATTTGGTAACGATCACACAAGAACATTTCGAAGTTTCTAAATTCTACTCCTCTACCCCCTCCCTTCCCACTGGTCCGATTTCTGCCATTAACGAACTTGATCTTTCTTTTTAGATAAAACGATTATATATCAAGTTTGGTAACGATTGAACTAAAATTGCGACCACTAGACAAGTATATAGATAGACAAATGTATGTGTAAATATATATATATATATATATATGTACTGTAACGTTTACGGTTAATTATTATTATTAATTTTTAATTAATTTACCCGGCGGCACACAAGGACTTCTCAGGGCCATCATGCACGGAAAACACTTATAGTGCCCAGACCGTCTCTATAATATAACTTAAATTGTTCAGTTTATTCACAGATCTGCTAATATATCGCTATATCTTAGTAACTTGGCACACATATAGAAAATAATATTTAAAAGGGCACTCACTTCTCCGTGTCTCGGTACCAACTCTCGGCCCATGGCTTTATTAAGTAATTCCACTGTCCCTTGACAGGTGCTAACCTCTCTTAAGGAGCCCTACTGCTAATCCAATCATTCACATAGAGACGGCCGGACTATTATTTCAGGCATATGTGCTAGCCCGTTACAATATATATATATATATATATATATATATATATATATATATATATATATATATAATTTTGAATGGACTACATTTTCGTCATATTCTAGGTAGGACCGATGGTCATTTGAAGATATTTTTTGAAAGTCCGTCATGAGTACTACCTCAATAGCTGATTTCCCTTGGGGGAAATCTGCTAAAAGGAATATAAATTATTGTTAAGTCATATCTACGTTATTCCGTTTTAGGGCACAATGGAAGATTCTATTATCCCCTCCCAACCTTGCAAATTAAAGGTTAGCAGCAAAATTTGGGAACATAGTACTTTGGGTTTAAATGACCCCCGGATTTATCTAAAGTTTGAATACGATTTCTAAATAAAATGAAAATAATAAAAGAAAAACACAAAAAAAATCTTACGTATACATACCACACACCATTTTTCATGTAATTTTCATTATAATACGAATACATTTGTCCTGAGTATATTCTTGTTATACAAAATATTATCTCTTCTTAGAGATGAATTCCACGGATCGCTGGGTGTGGAAATCGAAAATCGTGGCCAGTAAAGAGAGTCGGTCTGGGAAACCGTTGGACAATAGGAAATCCTTAAAGGAATTATGCATTTATTGAGAAAACAGTAGTCCTTTTGTGGTCTTGAAAAATGTTTTCAGAGAGTTAGAGTAAATCTTGTGGAAGATACGTGAGGTATAAATTAAGCAGGGAGCAACTGGGAAGCTGCATTGAGGTGGAAGCAGTGTTGCCACTCTTCGACAAACAGACCTCGAGCTCGTGTTTGTTTTGCCGCCGAAATCCCCATCCCCCACCCCACCCCCACTTCCCACCGAACAACCAGTCCTCCCAACATCTCCTTCATTTCACCCTCAGCCATTTTCCAAGTGCATTTGAGAAAATTAATAGGTCCTCCAGGTGAGAGGCTGGCGCTATTCAGCGACGCTGTCGCTCCACGTGGAGGAAATGAAAAGTAAAGCTCTCCTCGAGAACGAGGTGATCTGGAGTTCTTTTCTTATCCTAATGTACCGACAGGCGGCCAACCTTCCATTTAGTAATAAGGAAATCTCATCTTCTAAACAGCCACGAGCCAGCCGACATTTCTACTCTGACGATGATAAATGAAGGTAATCAAAAGTATGGTTTGTAAATCTCACTTTAATATTCTAAATATATATCTTTACTTTCCGTAAGATTTATCTTAGTCATGAACTTCTGATTTGAACTTTCTCATATCATAGCATATCAGAAGTTCATGACTCAGATAAATCTTACAGAAAGTAAAGATATTTATTTGAACTTTCTCATATCATTGCAGGGGTCTCAGGTTAGCCCAGTGAGTTAAGGTGCGTTGACCTTAATCTCACATGGTAAACCTAGAGTGGCGAGTTCGATTCTTGCCTGGGCAAAGGAAATTATTTAGTGACGAAATTCATTAAATAACATCCTGAAATCCCATCCTGGCTAGAGAAGGGTGGTAACCTGTAGATAACCCGTCCCAATTAGCCTGAGTTGCAAAAAGTGAAAGTTAATAAATAATAATAATAATATCATTGCATTATGATGTTAATAACAAGAAAAAAAATAGTCATTTTCAAATGGTACTAACTTACTTATCAAACCTTCTCAGATCAAAGAAAATTTTACTAAAGTGTTACCTCCCTTATCCGAGCATATAAATTCTAAAAACAAAAAAGAATTTACTGAACTTTTTCCACTGAAAACTATCCTTATGATATTCATATATATATATATATATATATATATATATATATATATATATATATATATATATATATATACTTTTGAATTATTGGTCTACCTTCTACTCTGAGGTTCTTCATTTGAAATATGGCTCTATTCTCATTTTTAAATTTTTTAATGACACTATTTTTAATTAAACATTTATTTATATTTACTGCTATCAAGGCTAAAAAAGTTTTAATGACCTCAATAATTAATTCAACAAATGTCGCTTAAATAGCCTGAATTTTACGATAGATGTATAAGCATATGTTGTATGACTTTTTATACAAAAAGATAATAGTAATTTCTTTGCTCTGAAAATTAAGAATTAAGCAAGAACTTGGAAATAGAATTGTATGATCTATGCCTAGAATCCGCACAAAATGTACACTAAATAAAGTAGTTCCAACTTTATGCATGCTAGAAATCCCAATTAAATAAATTTATTTACCATACACTTATAGAAAAAATACTTGGTGTTATTTAAATTAAGCATTTTTAATTAGTAATAAATAATGGAGGCATATGTAATAGTTTTGGGAGAAGGAATACTCTTCAGACCATCAGATTAAGTGGTTTAACGTCCTGTTTTCTCAGTTTTTAGTATTATTTATTTATTTATATATATATATATATATATATATATATATATATATATATATATATATATAAGCAATAAAATTACTTTAACTATTAAATGACACCTGAACAACTTCCATAGTTATAAGTAAATTTCATCTAAATAGCTACGGGGTGTAACATTTTTCTAATAGTGAAGATGAATCGACATTAATAACTATTTGCTTTAAAGGAGTTTTTCTCATTTTAATATTTATATTTCATCACTTAAACAACCAATATTATATTTTACGTACATCATTCATATATTCTTGCTGTTCAAATAAAATTTTTTCTCTGAAGAGAATGATAGAAAAACCCAATAATATATTATTAATACTGAAACAAATCTATCTGTAATTAAAATAAATCACTGCTTCAAAATATATTATTTATTTATTATATATAGAGCTCCGTAACTATGGCGACTTGGCTCTTCTTAAACATGTGGAAAAACAAAAAACAAGTAAACAAAAAACAAAACATGGAACACAAAATAATAAAACGAACAAAACTAAAGGAACGGAACACAAAAGAAACATGAACACATTCTCTTGGAGTATGTTTAAGTTAAAGCTTTGAAAATTAATTTGGAAATAATATTTTGGAGTAAGAAAATAATATGCCATAGTTTTATTTGAAATATCAAAAAGGTTTAATATGGAAATGTAATTTACATTACATAGACTCAGTCATTAAAAATCTAAAAGACATCAACATATATAACACACTATAATCTACAATTTCTACACACCACTCTTCACTTATTTCCTACTTTAGCAGGGTGTATAAACTTTAATTTTTTTTATTATATTTTTTTTGGTTATCCCTTTTCCTTATTTGTTTTTATTTATTTAATTTTTCTCCCCCCCCACCTTCTTATGGGTACATTTTCATTTATATTATGTTCATTACCCTAATGTTTCCATATCGTACAATATCGTTTGCTTCATATATTATGATCCTGGCATGCCAATTATCCATTTCAAAAATCACCGTTTGCCATGATTCACTGTTTTCCCGTTTTTTTTGTTGTTTGTTTGTTTTTTTTTTTTTTTTTTACATTTCGCTTTTTTAATGACACTTTAATAATGAGTAAATCGATTGCGGAACTCATTTAAATAAATAAATAATTTATATTTCCTATTATTTATGTGTGAAATTAAATTTATAGTTTTTCATTAATACATTGAAAAAGAAAGAACTAAAACTATGAACTTTTAAATTCGTATGACACTATACAAATTTAAATATAAGAATTTTATGGAATGATAATGAAGTCAGTATGTGCTATCACTAGTGATAAAAATAATACTACTTAGACTTCAAGAAGTCTAAAACTATTTTAAAAATAGTTCTAGCCTCCTAATGTGTTTAATTCATTCTTATTGCCTTCGATGAAATCCTTTCGAAGGAATCGCATTAGGGGGAGTAAGATGTCTGAAGGAAACTCACAAAAATCCAAATATTCAGTGAGTAAACTGAAGATAAAAGCCCCAATGAAAACGGAGAGCCGTCGATAACAAGAGTGATTGCTTTTCAGTATTTATAGACGGGATTGAGAGATGGCGGAGCCCAAGGAGGTAAGCAAACAGCTCATCTAGGATCAGAGGCAAAATCCGTTTTAAACCAAAAATATTCTTTATAATAAAAAAAAAGTAATTGAGTGCTCAAAGTTCGATCAGCCTTTAATTCATTTATTATTCGTTATTAGAACGTTTGAGTCAAATTCAAATTGAATATATAAAGTAAAGCAAAAATGAATCATTAGGTCAGATGACAGACCATGAAAAATGAAGTTCGGAGGAGCTAAGTGATTTTTATCCGACCTTTCGGTACAACTTTTAGGCCTTCGTCAGTGTTTATGAAGTTAATAGGAATCCTTCGTGGCACCCTTTTCAACTATCTTCGAAGGCACCATGTCTCTTTATTATCAATCCTGATGAAAGCACATAAATCGCGCCGAAACGCTGAAAAAAAACATACAACATCGTTCATTAGGAAGAAATTTATATCATGACGAAACCCCAACAATTTGACTTAAGGAAAAGTAATAAATTCTGATTAAAAGTTATTACATTTACTGCATCCGAATCTTAATTACGGAAATTTCACTTTCAATAGAATTGACTGAATGCTTCAAATCAGAATTTGGTAACGATCACACAAAAACATTTCGAAGTTACTAAATTCTCCTCTACTCCCCTCTCCTCCCACTGGTCCGATTTAAGCCATTAACGAACATGATCTTTTTTTTTAGATAAAACGATTATATATCGAGTTTGGTAACGATTGAACTAAAATTGCGACCACTAGACCGGCTACAAAGAAGTATATAGATAGACAAATGTATATATGTGTGTGTGTGTGTGTGTGTGTGTGTGTGTGTGTGTTTATATATATATATATATATATATATATATATATATGTATATAATTTTGACTGGACTACATTTTCGTCATCTTCTAGGTAGGTAGGTTCTACGACTGAATGCTTCAAATCAGAATTAGAAGGTTGTTCAATGTGTTCGGAAATGTTTGCTATCTAACGTGACCGTTCTCATAAATAATAATAAAATAAAAAATAATCTCTTTCTCTCACCTCTCCTCTCCTCTCTCTCTCAATCACACAAACATACAAATTAGGATAAATTTGAAAAAAAATCAATTAATATAAATTTTTTAGTAGTTCATAGTAAAGAAATAATATAATTTCTTTATTAAAACCATTTTAAATTGTTTTCTTTATTACTAGTCTAATGTTAATTTGTTGTCTTTATTACTTGTATTTAGTGTTTAATTTTTAATTGCTAGTTCAATTTTATGATATTTTATCTATAATTTTGTTTTTGTTTTGCATTGTTAAACTCTGAACCAAATCGCCTAGAATCCTTTAAGAATAAATAACAGCTTGTATAAAACTTTGTAAACGAATCATTTCGAACGGGATATTCTCATGAACTATTATGCAAACTCCTCTACATGCTATTACCCCACCGGTATAGTCATGCCTAATTACGTTATAAAAAGGAATCTGAAATTTGTTGGATGGTTTTAAATGTGTTTCTTGTAAGCATATCACCTGATAAATAATAAATATCAGTTATAGTAGAGTTAATTTTTGTTGTCTACAATCAATGAGTTAAGCCAAAAATCTTTTCAGAAATCGCTTTATGAGCAATTCACCTATACCTGATTTCCTGTTAGAGAAATATGCAAAAAATCATTTTGGAGCAACAACCACAACAAGTTCACTAGCTGTTGACGAAAGTACGAATTTCGACAATCCAGCCGTATAGAGTGAAGTAAATTCACCCCTCCCTCCACCCCCGACCAGGTTATTCAACTGACAGCAGTCATAATTTAGTCAGCTGATCAGCAGCTGATTTCCCCAGGGTTCGGCTGTGCCATTCTCCTTCCTGCCGCTCAGGAAGCAAGGGCACTAGTATTGTCCCGGAACTGCTTAGACGAAGCCTCCATGAATACTAAATTTCTATGATAAAAGTACTAAATATCATTTTGCCACTCTTTAAAACTTTATATATATATATAATTCTACTGTACGTGTGCATGTCACTGAACTCCTTCCAAAGGCTTGACCGATTTGAATGAATTTTTTTGTATGCGTTTGGGTGAGGCCCTGGATGGTTCAGATCCACAAATCAGTCCAGCAGGAGTGGGGGTTGTAAGGGAGGTCTAAAATTAATAATAGCGATATTTCGTTTCCTATTGGTTTTTCGGCAAGCATGCACAGGATAAAAGTTGTTTTTTTTTTTGTTATTTGGAGTAATTTTTTTATATTCACTTTTGTCGTAAAACAAAGTATAAACGAGATACACTAAAATATAAAAGTGGGAGCCAACTAACGAGGAACCGAACTTAATAAAACTCTATATGTAAATAAACATAAATTCTTCCATGATTATAAGCTATATTACATTTTTTAGGTTCAAAGGGGGGCGGGGCTTATAAAGGAGGCCTGAATAAAAAAATCGCAATATTTCATTTTCTATTTGTCTTTAGGCAAACTTGTACATAGCAAAAGTTGTTTTTTTTTTGGTGTTATTAAGGTAAATATAGTTTTAAACATAATATTATTAAATTTAATATCCTAATAGCTTGAAACATCATTCAGAACAACATCTGTCGGGTCCACTAGTCCTGATATAAAAATTTTTACTTACATTGAAATTGTTAAATCAATCAGAACTTTAGAGGAGTCCCTTTTAACCTTGACGTTTTATTATTTTCAATCTCAAAAAGTCACTCAAAACACACAAACAAATTCGCTATACAAAGACATAAACGCCACTGAATCCTTCGCAATATCAAAAGTTCAATTAAGGAGTAGGCATCGAGCCATAGGAGTACTAGATGGGAGGAAGTTGTTCTTGCCAGTCTGAGACCTGACACGTAGACACTCGACATACCCCCTCGATGTCACAGAACTACTAACTGACAGCAGCCAATATATTCCATAAATAATAACATTTCTAAACTGCTACTGAAATATATATACGATTACCAATACATATAGAATAAAAATACAATAGGCCTACAGCATACTTACGAAAATTTAAAAGGGATAACTTTTATTACTTTCTAATAGGCAAAGTAAGGATATGAGAAAACCTCAAATACATAAGGAATATTTTCCATAATTTATAAATAAACTACATCAAGGTTTACATGAAAGGATAAATTTATTATTCATTACAGAGATCATGCCAATCACCTTTGATGTGGGGCATAGAACAAATAAATAAAATCAAAAAGTCATACTCTATACATATATTTACCCACTAGTATAAAAAGGAAAAATGCAGATGCAAGGAAATTATACAGACTAATTAGAGGTAAAGTTCCAACTAGTGCATAAACCACATCTACCTGGAGCCAGCTAGCAGCCTAAGATGTGGAATAAGAACCAGCAATTAAAAAGCCCGTCACGCAGGAGCTGCGTAAACTAAGCAGATTTCCTAAGTGTGCTACGTATTTGGATTTACGGCAAAAAGTAAAACTTCATTGAGAATAATATTTGGTATTTACGATTCAAATAATGTTATTCATAATATAACAGCTTATTATTAATATGACATGAGTAGGAGGGAGGGGGGGGGGGGGTTACTGAAGGCCGAAAACTATAAAATGAAAATATCTCAGTTACTTGACAAGAGTGGAATAAAGTTCATAAAAACATTTATAGAAGATTACATTTGCAATAAGTACAATACAATTTTTCGATCCGACGCATAACAACAGAGATATTAAGAATTTTCGAAATTCATCTTCTGTAACCCCCCTCCCACCGATAGGAGTTCAGCCATTAACGAACTTGATTTGTCCTTTTACATAAAACGATTAAATATCGAGTTTGGTAACGATTGACCTATAATCGTGACCGCTAGAGTGGTATCAGACAAGTATATCGACAGATAGATGTATGTGTGTGTGTATATATAATTTTGAACGGATCACATTTTCGTCATCTACTAGGTAGGATCGATGGACATTTAAAGATATTTTTCGAAAATCGCGTCAAACGTTTAACCTCAATAGCTGATTTACCTTAAAGGAAATCTGCCAAAAGGTGATAAGTAGAATGATAAATAAAAAGTCCGTCACGCAGGGGTTGCGTAAACTAAGCAGATTTCCTATGTGAAGGTTAGCAATAGAGAAATCTGCATACTGGTAACACAACACCACCATAAGTAAATACAAACGGTAATGAGAAATCTTTCAGCTAATTTTAATAAACTACCAACTGAAACGACTTCTGAATTGTAAGAATAATTTATATTTTAATAACTCAAATTTTAGTAGTCCAAGAACTAAAGAAGGGGGGGGGGATGAACAGAACGTATTTGCATAAATCTCACAAAGTAACGAAGGTAAAGTAAGGTTAGAAACTACAGGTTAGGTTAGAAGCTTCCGCCAGAGCCGACTTCCGAAAACGGCCGAACTAACCCGAACAACACCCGACCACAGACTTCATAAAAATGCAAATATCTCGGTTAATATTCAATATAGAGAAAACGTGTATATAACAATATTTATAGTAAATTTAATTTGCAATAAGATTGTTTTTATACAATTTTTCGATCCGATGAATAATAACGGAGATATTTCGAATTTTCGAAAATCCCTCCTCTAAACCCCCCCTCCCTATGGTACGATTTCAGCCATTAACGAACTTGATCTGTCTTTTTACATAAAACGGTTAAATATCGAGTTTCGTAACGATCAAACAAAAATTGCGACCGCTAGAGCGTTAACAGACAAATATATATATATATATATATATATATATATATGTGTGTGTATACAAATATATCTATATATATATAATTTTGAACGTACCTCATTTTCGTCATCTCCTGGGTAGGATCGATGGACATTTGAAGAAATTGTTCGAAACTCGCGTCATGATTACGACCTCAATAGCTGATTTCCCTTCAGTGAAATCTGCTAAAAGACTGTATAATAATAAGATAATATAAATGAAAATAATCAATTATATATATATTCTTTTTCTTCCTTTATATTAAATATTTATTTTTTCTATTTATTTTCGTTCACTTTATGCTAATAAGCCTTATAAGGACGAGTTATCAACAGATTAACAGACCTTTATAATCATAGTAGTACTACGGATTTTATTTAATGGATTTCATTGTCGCTTAATAAACTTTTATAAATTTGAGGTAGGGTAGGTCTAATTTGTTTCTACTACATACACACACACACTCATTTTTGATTATGACCATGTATTTATATATATATATAATATGCTTATACTCAAACACAAACACGCACGCACACGCATGTGCTTATGCGTGTGCGTGCGTTCCTATTTTAGTGCAAACAATTTTGGCCTACCACTCCTCTAATCTATAACAATTTGTACATACAACAAAGACGGTATGTTGTGCCCTATTAGCGGGAGATAAGGGCTCAGACCTCTGTTTCTCAAAGTGGATAGGCGTTTGAACTGATATCTGATGACACCTTAATAGCATCTGAAGATAACAATACAGCACTTGAAAGGCATTCTGTTACTGAGTAAACCAGGATCTGATATGTCTTGCAATGACATCTTCTCTGAGAGCAGCTATTGAAAAATCGTTTTTGAACAAATAGTGAGAGAATACTGTGCTCAAACAATGGTACGTTGCCCTAAATTTAGTCAGCCTTTTGGTAGCTTTTACACTCACCATTACAAGTATAGTTGTTTGTATAATACTATAAGTGTTACATATGATTATTGTTTTACTCTTGTTAAAATATGATTATTGTTTTTCTTTTGTTAACATATGATTGTTGTGGTCATATCATTATTATGTTACTCTAAAAAATTGTTTTCTGTTGTTTATATTTTGAATTAAAAGGAATAACCAAGTTATATTCATGTTATTAATATGTGCACTTATTTATGACATTAATAATGGCGACGAGTAAAATGGTACGACGAATTCTATAGATGTGGTGATGATTCACATAGAGCAATGTAAGTTTAAAAACACTGAATGTAACTTTTGCAAACATTTTGGCCACTTATCACGAGTATGCATAAGAAAACCAAACCATGAAATAAAACAATCGGAAGAAAATATCGAAAGTAACGATGATAGTACTCATGAAATATATCAATTTCATTTAAAATCAAATGACAAGTACATATTCTCACTGAAAGTTGACAGTCTTGATTACTAAATTTCGTGCTGTTTTCGTGTTATATTTGGAAAGGTATTCTCATGCCAATTTTTTTTTTAAGTCTTTGTTTAATAAAGTGAACATATGGTTCATCCGTTGGAATAGTAATGTAACTATGGCATTTGAGTAAAAGTCCGTCACGCAGGCGCTGCGTAAACTAAGCAGATTTCACACGTTCTGGTATAACACACTTATGATCTCATTTCACCTATTCTCTATTTCTATGTAAAAACCTGACGAGTAGGAGGCCGGGGACGAAAGGGGGTACTGAAAGGTGAATACAAGAAAATACGAATAACTCGTTAATACTTGAGTTATGAAATTATGCATAGAATAACAATTGCAGAGCATCAATAGTTTAACAAGATTGGTTCTATAACATTTTTCGATCCGGCTGATACTAAGGGATATATAAATATATCATATATATAATTTTGAACGGACCTCATTTTTGTCATATACTAGGTATGTATATAACATTTGTGGAAATTTTTCGAAAATCGCGTAATGAGTACGACCTCAACAGCTAATTTCCGGAATTCAGAAATAAAACCAATATTTTGATACAGAGTAGTTTTGCAAAATACATTCTAAAAGCCAAATATGGTTTTTATTTTTTTTTTCAAAATAACTGTAAGGAATATATTATTGTGGAGTCCATGTTTTGGCTTTGAAGCATACCTTCTCCCATGTTAGTAGTTTTAAGTTGTTTAACGCTACTCGACGGTATAAGTTTTTCTATATACATTACATGGCTTAGAAGTACTGTATCTTACTTGGTTTATGGGGCAATACAACTGAAACCAGAGCTCCCTCAAGGGACCAAAGGTTGTTGAACTGGCTAAGGTTTATTATTTTGGGATTAGGGATCTTTAGTAATTTCAAATAAATTTTGTTTCATTACATTAAATGTTAACTATGCAACGGAAAAGACATAAATGCGAAATGGCACTATGAGAAAGTGTGTTGTTTGAAAATATCTGAGCTTTTAGAGAAAACGTCAGCTTTATTTTTTTTTGTTGCTAATCTGCGATTAAATAAATCGAAATAATTTAACTGAGTTCTATAACATGAACATTTAAAAAGAATAAAAACGCAATAGAGAAATTCGTGATCAGAAATATATAGAGGCTAGGAACAACATTTGCGTGAAATATGAAGTTATTTACTACAAAAAAAAAATTTGACACAAATATAGGCAGTAAGTTTTACCTCGATTAATAAATAAACTTATGTGTTCCATTGACTAAGAGAAAAAAATGGACATCAGATGATTTAATGTGACTTGAAATGGAGACAAATAAGATAAAATAGGGGATGAAAGTGGAAACGGTACAACGCCACCAGGTCCCTAATATATGGCGAAGACGAGCTAAGGTGCTAGGAAACATTCGAGAAATGAGCATAATGACGTCACGTAGTATAATGGACTCACAAGCTGAGTATTAAAGCCCTCTTATCAGTTGACAGCTGACTTCTGCCCACTTAACTTTATTGCAGTTTCATTCTACGGCTCAGAAGTATTTTTAGCCTCATTTATGAATTCCCCTTCCATCTTAAAATATTTATGTATTCAGCCATATAAAGCACTCTGTATTTCTTTATTATACACTTTGCATATTATACAGAATACTTTATTACTTTTTTGCATTATAAATAATTTATTCATGGTTTACTTTAATGTATATTTGTGATTGTTTCTCGAGAAATTAAATTAAAAAATTCCGTTATGCTAGAGCTACTCGAGGGACGTAAAGAATTTGGTGATATATTTTACAAAAATCACAAAAAGTAGATAGTTCGCTGATTATTGTATACCATATACTTATTAAAATAATTTAGTTTTTATAATATTAAAAATAAAAAATCAAGTAAATGAAAATAATGAGATTCTAAAAATAATAATAATGGAAACTCTTCTGAAATGATATTAAAAAAAACACCTAAAACAGGTTACTACTGTTTTAGTAAAATTAATGATATAATTTGTCCAATCAAGATCTGATGTCTCCGCTTTGGAATTGGAACCAGTGGGATCATGGAATTTACCCCTTAATACATTTACCCCCCGAAATTCATTACTAATTGATGGCTTCGATAAATCTATCCAAACCTTCTTAATCTATGTTCAACAAGCTTACCATCAAATACATGTGTGACAACATTGATCTGTCCTAATATGCCTCATTATTTTCTCTATCATTGATATGACATATAAAAATCATCTAGCATTTGATATTTTTAACTCGTGCTGGTTCTATTATTATTCTCCAAATCGAAATTTCAATTTATTTCTAACAATTGTATTCTCTTCTGTTGTATCCAGTTATAGCACTAAGAAGCGAAACCAACAATTTAAATGCTTGTTCATTTAGTATTCATAGTTATATGCTTTTCAGTTAAATGCTCCCCTTTTTCTCATGTTTTTAGTTAGTCAGTATTCTTTCAATAGCATCAGATCTAGTATCATTGTATTCATTGATGGTGGTCCCAAGGCAACATAACAACTTTGTCACTTACAATTTATGTTTTCATTGTTTCTTGATTACCGAATCTCGTCTAATCACTTTGAATTTTGAATCGGACAAGATTATTTAGGACTCCTATAAGCCTTGTCAGGAACCACCTCATATTTTATTTAATAAATACTATAAAGAATTATGAAGTTTATCAAAAGTATAGATAGTAGTATTTTTGCTACATCCATTTTGTTGTTGATTGTGAGGAAAGTGAACTATTATTCTATATATTTACCTCACATAGACTCGAAAATTAAACATAGGTTGAGTTTAACTTTAAATGAAATTGTTTTTGTTTTTATTTTATTTATTTATTCTTCTTATATTTTCTTATATATTATATATTCTTATATTTTATTTTTATTATTATTATTTTTTTATATTAAATTTGATTATATGGTTCATTAGCATGTAAATATTGTAAAATAAAAATGTATTTAAACATAACCATACATGTAATATGCCATGTGGCAATGGAACATGTATTCAAATAAATAACTTCTCATAGGCTTATATTACTAACTATAAGGAGAAAAATAAACCTTGTCTGGAGTGCAATGTCATTTGCAGATCCTGTTCATCTCTACATACTCACTTCCTGCACAAATGTGTGCGTTCGAAAAGAACGAATAAAATAGTTTCCTTGTCATTTTGGATATTCTCAATGCGAGACCTACATTTTGGTTCGCACAGAAAAGATTTAACTTTGTGATAATCCTTATCTGTCCTCCCTAGTTTGGTGTAATTTCTTTGAACCCGTTTATCTTTTTCTTCTCCGCATTCGTCCCGAATCTGATTCTTAAATCTTTAGTAATTTGTGTTTTTAAATTTGTTCCTTTGGTCTATCATTTCGAGAATCTCATCTGTCATCCAGGGTTTTGTGGGAAATAGTCTCTTTTTATCTAAGATGTCTTCAGCTGTGGGCATTAATCTTATTTCTATTTTCTTCCTATTGTTTGTTATATCTTAGACTTATGGCCAACGTTTCTTCAATTATCTCTTGATGTTCACATTTAGTTTCTTAAGCCTTTAATTGATCTAATTTTCATTTTTTTGACACACTTCTTAACATTTCCTCAACCTGGCTCTAAATTTAGACGAATTAACATTCACAATGACCATATGTCAGTGCGGCAAACAGACATAAAGTCCCGTTGAGGTCTGCATACCCGTGTTAATAAATATACAGCTGTTTTAGACTAACAGTCCTGTTGGAGGCAGATATAAATAAATCCCAATACATGACGCACGAGGGAAATCAGCTTAGTTAACGCAGTCCCTGCGTGGCGGACTTTTTTTTCTAGTAATAGGGGTTTCAAACTAAACTGTATACATCCAACATGTATTTTAACTATCGATACCATAGAACTGCTAGTAAAGGATTGCCTCTTGCGGATTCCAATTCAAATCTATGTAGTATACGTAACCCCTGACGTTCCAGTGCTAAGCTCACACTCACACTCAAGTGATGACGAATAGACTGTCAAAATGAAAAACTACTCCATGCTTATTATAGCCTGGTTTTTTTTGTTTTTTTTCACTCTTCGCCAAGATCACAGGGGATAAACCAATCCCCCCACGTCAGTGACAAACATAGATTATCGGCTGATTGATAACTGTTGGCCGTAAATTGGGAGAGGTGAATTGAAGAAAAGCTCTCCAAGAAGTAGAAGCCGGGAGGGAGGCCTGGGCTGCCCTGTCAACCCAAGCACAATGCCGCTACATCACTCAACGTCGTCAGACCCTTTCTTATACCCCTCTTACTCCTACAATTCTCATGTCATCCCATTATATTTCATTTTATCACTGATTTATTTATTAGTAAAAGTACTACTATGACCCAGCGTGAGGAGAATCGCATTAAGGAAATTCATTCCATTCAGCCCAGGTCCATGAATGGAAAAATAGCTGCGTACATTAAACAGAATTTTACAGCAGTGTTGTTGGAAGTAAAGAATATTTTGACTCCAAGTGAGCCACTTGCTGTCTTTTCCTACGATCGCACGCAAGTAGCTCTGAGACAATAGTCTTCGTGTGAAAAATTGGACGTCTTTTTTTCTCTCCAAGTTAAGCAGTTCCCAAAAGCTGGGGAGAGTAAGTTAATAGCGGGTAGTCCGGAGCAAAGCGGGTACCTCCTCATAGCCGTTGTGTGCTGCAGTCGGGCTGATAACGGTGGAACTAGGATCCACCTTTGAAGAAGAAGCAGCGGCCATTACACCAAATCGTTAGTCATGCTTCTTTTGTGGCAGTGACAATAATTCAATTTTCGTGGAACCTGCTTATGATTTTGGTGCAAAAGGTGTTTGCTTGTACTGCGCTCCTATTCCAATTAGAATACAGTCATGATGTCCCCTTAGTACTAGTTTTAATTACCTTTATTCTAGCACTAAGTAATTGTCTTTAGCGTTTGGTATGCCCGAATGACGCAATGTTTTATTTCTACTGTACGCGTGGGGTAAACCAGGGTAGCAGCTATGCCACGACTCTCGAAACATGAAAAGTATAATTTTATCTTATTTTGTTTAATTATTTCACTGTAAAAGCATGTATAATGACAAACATTATGATAAATCTTGCAACTATGAATTTACTTTTTGAAATATATAATTGTTTTGAAATAGCCAAAGAGATTAATTTGTTTATATTTTTACTTAATTTTTTTTTTGTATTGTTCCCAAAAGGGGGATTTGTTTTAATGCATCAAACAACATTTTTTATTAACAAAAAAAACATTAATTCGATTAAAAATCTTTACATTTATATTTTCCCACAAGAAAAACCCGGTTTTACCCTACTGGTGGAGTAAAACCGGGCAAAATGACTTTTTGCAAAAAAAAAAAAAAAAAAGTAGGGTAAAAAATCTTTAAAAATTTAGATTTTGTTTTTGAAAATTTAGTTACATTAACAGATAAGTTGACTTTATTTTAACAAAACTTTACTTATTTGTGGTAAAAATTGTGTTTTCTGGAAACCTTCAAACTTTAGCCCGGTTTTAACCCACATTCCCCTATATCACTCTGAAAACCTCATCTTCTTGTTTCTTCTCTATTTCTCTCGCAGTAAGAGCACTATGTAAACCAGAATTAAAATTGAATCTGTAAATGACATATGGGGTTTTTTAAAGTGATAATCGAAGCTTCACTAATGAAAATAAAATGTTGTATGGTATTTCGACTGTTGATGGCGTATAAATCTAAGGATGTCAATAAGTGTCGAAGTGATCAAATAAAACTATGGAGTTCACACAGACAGTCAAATGCTTTTACACAAACTAGACAACATAAAAAAACCATGAAGAACATATAGAACAAATACGCCATAAAATAACACAATTAAAAAACAGACTGACTTTCATTCACTTCAAATGGGTCAAGTCACATGCAGGAATTATGGACAGTGAAATTGTCGTTATCGACGCCAAAAGTGCCTCTAAAAGTAGTGAAGAGGTAATTTACAATAAAATTACTCCAACTGTGGTAAAATCTTTACTAAGACAAAAAAGTATTAATTTGTAGCAACAGAGGTGGAATCAAACAGATAAAGGATTGCATTTAAAATTATACATTCCTTTTTTTTAAAACCAATATCTCACTATCCCAACATAATTTTATATATTTTAACACAAATGCTAACTGGACACGGAAATACAAACTCTTACTTATACAGATTCAAACTTACTGACTCAAATACTTGTAAACGCGACAGTTACACTGAACAGACATTCACCCACCTGATTTATGGATGTAGACTGGCTCAAGACATACGAAGACAGTTGAACTGTGGAATTAAAACCGTTTCATTATCTGGTACCTTATTGTGTTATGATGTCTGGAAACTGAATAATACGAATAGCTCGGTTAATACTTTAAAATGTAAGGACAACACTAATAAAACAATATTTATAAGAAATTAAAGAATTCATATGATGGGAAACCTATCAGTTTTTGATCCAACTCACAAAAACGGAGATTATTTGTTTGGTATGTAGCAAACAAAAACTACGACCGCTAGGGTGTTAACCGACAAATGTATATATATATATATAATTTCGAACGGAACTCATTTTCGTCATCTCCTGGGTAGGATCGATCGACATTGGAAGAAATGTTTCGGAAAACGCGTCATGAGTACTTCAATAGCTGATTTCCCTTAAGAGAAATCTGCTAAAATAAATATATGCCCTTCATAGTATTTATAGTGTGAAAAAAAAAGATAACCTTCATCAAAAAAGAGATATTATCGAGTGACGAAAGGCAGGGGAAGAGTCGGAGAAGTATGTTTTAGGATAAGTCGTCCCACGTGCTCTTAACCTCCAGTCGATTAGGGCTGTAAGTAGCTTTAGGTTCAAGTCTTCTTCAAATCTCCCATCTACCTACTACATCTCCACTTTTCCTTTATACACTCCATCAATAGTATACTTGCGACTTTTCCCACCTTCTACCCAGCCACCCTCTCTTCTCTTTTCTCACCCTCATCTTTAAAATATTATAACTAGGAGCCCAGGTCGCAAATTTAACTTTCTTATTGTGTATCCACTCAAAATGGCTCTTTTTTAAAGAGTATTTATAATTTTTTTTTTACCTTACAATAAAGTGATGGAGTTTATTAAATAATATCCTTAGTACCACCCTGGCTAGAAAATGGCGGTAACATGTAGATAACCCGTCCCAATAGGTTTACCCCGAATTAGCCGAGTTCGATTCCCGCCTGTGCAGAGGAATTTATTTAATGGCGGAATTCATTAAATAAAATCCTTAGTCCCGCCCTTGCTAGAAATGGGTGGTAACCTGTAGATAACCCATCCCAATTAGCCTTAGTTGCAAAAAGTGGACGTTAATAAATAATTTTTACAATAGTGATTTTTAATAACCGTAAAATTAAATTATTTATTAACGTCCAATTTTTGCAACTAAGGCTAATTGGGACGGGTTATCTACAAGTTACCACCCTTTTCTAGCAAGGGCCTAAGGGGGGCTAAGGATTTTATTTAATAAATTCCGTCATTAAATAAATTCCTCTGCACAGGCGGGAATCGAACTTGCCACTCTAGTAAAAGGTTTAAAAATAAATAGAAGCTATAATAAACTGTTTTTGATATACTATGCGATCTCTAATTTTTTTTTATTATGCCATTTATTCTCAATGGGCCTCTACCTTTTATAGCCTGGATAGACCTAAAAATTTTATTTAACAATTTCGCCACTAAATAAATTCCAGTTGCCCAGGTGAGATTCGAACTCACAACTCTAGGTTTACCAAGTGATATTTAGATCAACGCCTATATAGATAGCCTGAGCCAATCACTAATTTTGGCTTATACAATAATCTGATTCATGGTGGTTACGTTGTTTTCAAGTCCACACTATTACATAAATATATGGGAAAGAAAAAAAAATTAAAGAGTTTTAATAGAAATTTATGAGATAATGAAAATTGGGAATTTAGATTTCAGTTGCTTTATTTGGTGAATTTATATTCTTTAGATGTTAAAAAATTCCTATTTTTTTCACTTTGACTAATACATTCGTATATCCAAAAATACTATTTTTTAGAATTGAATTCTCTTTTGACTTCTTACAATCTTTTATTTTTACTCACCTCTATATTCATAAATACACTCCTTTCCATTGAATTATTTATATATTAGGTATTTGTGAAAACTGTGAAAATAGACGTTTCAGAAAGTATGAGAATTTACTTAGAACCTGGGTTATTAGTTTTAAGGTGGGTATGGGAGGCATTCCGTGTATAACACATGTACTCAATATGATCTACAGTATATATCTTTATATCAAGTTCCAATTAATCTAATTGGAATATGATACATGCAAGGTTGGACAACTGAGATTATGGACGAATGTTAAGATAATAAATAAGAAATGTTTATGTAATTGGCCTAAAACTGAGCCAATTAGTATAGAAAATATGTTTTTATGAGACTACACCCACACTTTGAACTCTCATCTTCAGAAATGTCATTCTGTTCCTTCTCACTGTAACATTGAACGCATTTACATGTTAATATTTTTCTATTTTCTTTATAGTATTAACCAACTAAATTAAAATTGTTTTTACTTATTTAATAGATCTCGTATTGCTCGTACTGATATGGTAATTTGCCACCGTAATTTAGTGCCCAATAAACTATAAACTAAAGAACAGCAGAGTAATAAAAAAACGTATCTAGAAATTACTTTAAACCATACTAAAAGTTTCTAACTTGATAAGTGCTATTAATAAAGCCGACATATGCCCGTGTAAGGGGAGATGTGTATTACAATATTTGTCACCCTACAGCATAAGTGGTTTTCCCACTTATTTCTAAAATACGCCAAAAATAGCCATATTCTTTAAATATAAGCAAATTCTATAAATGTTATTCAACTAATCTAGTTTCCAAAGAAATGAAAGAAATATTTTTTTTTTTAAAAAAAGGAGGCTCATTCGGTAAGGGTTTGAATTAATGAATAATGGAGGGCACCATTTTCTGAGTTTGCGATGTGGAACGTGAAGTTAGAATATTTTTTTATTATTATTATGGGGAGGTTTAAGCTCAGTAAAAACTGGAAAAAAATCCATATCGGGGGAAATCCAACGGATATGGAGTTGTGATTGTGACATATGTTAAGGGGAATTTAAAATTTTTCACACAGTTATTGTAGTATCAAGAAATACTCCTTGCTGAGTTTCTTTTACTATTGTTGTTGGCAGATTTAAATTTTTGGTGCCTGCTATTGTTGTTTTCGGCACGAGCCTGTTTGAATTATTATTATTATTTATTAAGGTCCACTTTTTGCAACTATAGGTAATTGGGATGGGTTTTCTACAGGTTACCACCCTTATCTAGCCAGGGTGGTACTAAGGATTTTATTAAATGAATTCCGTCACTAAATAAATCCCTATTGCCCTAGGGGGGAATCGAACTCGTCACTCTAGCTTCACTATGTGAGATTAAGGTCAATTTTTTTTTTTAAAATAAATGCACATAAACGAATATTGAGAAACTACACCTGATGCTCAGGTTAGCCATGTGAGTTAAATCATGTCGTTATCTCACATGTTAAACCTAGAGAGCAATAGGATTTATTTAGTGACGAACACATTAAATAAAATCGTCATACCCAACCTTGCTAGAAAAGGGTGGTAACCTGTAGATTGGCCGTCTCCATTTGCAGTAGTTGCATAATGTGGTCGATAATAAATTGCATCACATAACAAACCAAAATGTAAAACTTATCCGTTAGAAGAAGAAAAGAATGAGATTGATACTCCACTCCTGGGGTTCTTTAACTGAAACACTTTTTATGGAAATGTGTCTTTGAATATGCTTAGGCACGACCACTCAAAACACATCATCACGGCTCCTGCTCATAATGAACTTGCTTAATTTGGTGGTTTGAATGGAGAACCTCACCTCATCAAATATTCAATGAAATTGTGAGAGTTCCTTTCACGGATCATTATGCGGATGGGAAAAAGGTATAAAATTAAATGAAGATGAAGCTTTATTGTAATAAGAGAAGACGGATTAGTAACAAGTAACTATTTCAATTTTGTTGAATATGTATCGTTGGGGAAACGACAGGAAAAGGAGACGGAATTTTAGCAGATTTCTCTGAAAGGAAATCAGCTTTGGAGGTCGGTCTCATGACGCGACTTTTGAAAAATTTCCACAAATGCCCATTGATCCTCCTTAGGATATGACGAGAATAAGTTCCGTTGAAAATTTTATATATATATATATATATATATATATATATATATATATATATATATGTGTGTGTGTGTGTGTGTGTGTGTGTGTGTGTGTGTGTGTGTGTGTGTGTATACATCTTTATATAAACAAACAAACAAAATAAGCTGCCCTCTTTCTGAGGGTACCTGTATGGTCAGCCTCTTAATCTTCCAATTTCTTGGTAGTGATGTGTTGTTTTTTAAATTTTGATTAAATTTTAAATGAAAATTTGGAATAAATTGAATGCGTGCAGATTGGGGGGGGGTATCTCAGGTGAGAGTGCAGCTTAACTTTATCATCTTTATTTTTTGTATAGATTGTGATTGACGATTCTTATCGATGATTTTAGGATAAGTGTCGATAACTCCTTCAAATCATCTTTTGTCAGCCCATGGTCTATTAATGTCTTCACCGTTTTTTGGTGGAGGACTCCTCTTGAGCCGAATAGTAGTCCCATAACCGCCCAATCTTGTATTTGATATTTATTTGAGAAATACGGGCAGCACGATTCATATATTGATTTTTTCTCTTGATCCACCTCGTCAGCTTGATTTTTGTGCATCTCAAAACGGGCAGTAGGATCTAGTATCAGGCCTTTTTTTCATTTTTCATTATGGCTACTGTGTCCGCTCTTCTTGGAGTGCCGTCTGACGTATTACAAGTCACCTCTTCAAATATATATATATATATATATATATATATATATATATATATATATATAATTCTACTGTACGAGAGTATGTCACTGAACTCCTCCTAAATGGCTGGACCGATTTTAATGAATTTTTTGTACGCGTTTGGGTGAGGCCCTGGATGGTTTAGCGTCACAAATCAGCCCGGCAGATGGAGCAGGAGTGGGGGTCGTAAGGGAGGCCTAAAATTAAAAATAGCCATATTTTGTTTCCTCATGGTTTTTTGGCAAAATATGCACAGGTTAAAAGTTGTTTATGTAGTTATTTATAGTAACTTTTGTTGTTTTAACTTTTGTCTTATAACAAAGTATAAACGAGATCTACACTAAATATATAATGTGGGAGCCAACTGTTTTATTCGGCACTAACGATTGAACCGAACTTAACAAAACTCTATACGTAAATTAGCATTAATTCTTCCATGATTATAAGCTGTGTTATGGGAGTCGTGGGTGTAAGGTAGGCCTGAATAAAAAATTCACGATATTTCATTTAGGCATACTTGCACATAACGAAAGTTGTTTTTTACGTTATGAAATGTAGCTTTTTGTTTTAAACATAATATTATTGAATTTAATATCCTAATCGCTTGAAATATCACGGAGGACAACGTCCGATGGGTCCGCTAGTATATATATATATATATATATATATATATATATATATATATATATACTTGTCTGTTACCGCTTTAGCGATGGCAATTTTTTTTAAGGTTACCAAACTCTATATTTAAACGTTTTATGTAAAACGAAAAATGAAGGTGATTAATCGCTGAAATCAAAGTGATGGGGGGGGGGTCTTGAGAAGTGAATAGGTTGAAATATAAAATATGTTGAATTAAAAATATTTTAATAAGAGAATAAATAACCTCCTACCCACTAAGGTATATAAATATTTGAAAAGTATATTATTAAATATATATAATTATTGGCCGAGAATGGGTGGGACTCAGAAATGAACGGAGCAAGTTACTTGTATTTTAGCAGATATCCCTTTCGGGAATTCAGCTATTGAGGTTGTACTCATGACGGAATTTTCGAAATTTTTCTTCAAATGTCCATCGATCCTACCCAGGATATGACGAAAATGATGTACGTTCAAAACTGTATATATATATATATATATATATATATATATATATTTGTCTGTTACCGCTCTAGCGGTCGCAATTTTTGTTTGATCGTTACCAAACTCGATATTTAGTCGTTTTATGTAAAAAGAAAGATCAAGTTCGTTAACGGCTGAAATCGGACCAGTGGGAGGGGGGGTTTAGAGGTGAGGATTTTCGAAAATTCGAAATATCTCTGTTACTATACGTCGGACCGAAAAATTGTACAGAATCAATCTTATTGCAAATTACATTTACTATAAATATTGTTATATACATTTATTCTCTATCTTGAATATTAACCGAGATATTTGCATTTGTATTCTGCGTGTGGTCACCAGTAGGCTATGTTCGGACTTTCCGCCGAGAGCTCTGGTGGCCGTTTCCATAACTATTCGTCCCTCGTGAATAGGTTTAGAGGTTAGGTTAAGTGTTTTTTGGGGCTAGAAACTACTGGGTTATTACGCGCTAAATAATGTTTTAGGTTTCGAGGTTTCTTACTACTACAGTTGTTATTAGGCAGATTTCTCTATTGTAAAACTTCACGTGGGAAATCTGCTTATTTTACGCAGCCCCTGCGTGACGGACTTTTTTCATACTTCTGTCTTTACTCTGCTAGGAAAATCAGTTCTAGAATATTTCCTTTCCTTGCATCTCTGAAATACTTTTACTGTATTATGTTTTAGGTCTGATTTATGGAGAACGATATTAGAATGCTAGTGTTATAGCTGGTTAGCATAAAATAAATACAAAATTATTCCAGGAGTTTAACGTTGTATACGGCCGGAGACACGTTCAAATTGAATGAATTATACATTCAGCGGAATCTGGAAATTGGAAAATAAATAAAGAAAAGGATGAAATAACAACAGAGACGTGGAACGATCAAATATTCAAACGAATTTATTAAGAGTTGTATTTTGATGAAAAACAATTGTTTTAAAAACGGATGAATTAAAAAGAACGCACTCAATTTATCCTTAAACCTTTCATACATCTGTCATCAGCTAGGAATTAAAATTCTTGCCACACGTTTTGCTCACTCGATCATGGTATTGGATCAATTCGGCCCGTACATGCTCCGCATATGGGATACCAATTGACCCTTCGTTTACTTAGCAAATTGGCTGAGATAATGAATGTTTATTGTGGAAATATTTCATTTCATTCTAAGAAATTAATTTATTTAAATCATCGAGTTTTATTAATTTTGTTTGTTTTAAAGGTACAAATCCCTCGGCTTAATTAAACTATTTTTATAATATTTTTTCAATAAAAATCATAAAAAAACAACTTTTTAACAAATACAAATTAAGCATAATGAAAACTTTTCCGTACAGTGAAACATATTTACAAATTTGTTTCACAAAAGGATACATTATATATTTATTCATGACCTCCTAAATGTGTTTTTCTATTTGCTTCAAGCCATAATACATAATTTTGTTTGTCCGCGTGTTTCTGTACAAATAAGGATTAATTTAATCTAAATTTGAATTTAGTTTTTTAAAATTAATTATGGAACAATTGCTCATTAGGTGATTTCGTCATGAAGCACAAGTACAAGTCATTTAGTCCGACTAGGAACTTTAATGAACACATTTACAATAAACCTAAGAATGATATAGGCTAAATTTTGGAAGATAAATTATTAAGCCAATACAATCATTGCATTGGTTAATCAAATGTTCTAAACTTCATATTGTTGGTCATTAGAATATTGGATGTGATTATAAATACCTCTACTTCCATCGTTATCTGTGAATTGATTCTAAATGATTTCAATTTTTTATGAGTAAAAAGAAGCAGAAGAAGAATATAATATTTATTCAGAGACAAAAGGGGGTTACAGATCACACAGGATGACAATCCAGCGATAATTTGATTTGGAAGATCATAAATTATAAAGAATGGTCTAAATTTTGGCCAACATATTAATAAAAATTGAATTATTGTAGAAATAAAAATAAAAGTATTAATTATAACAGTAATGAAGAATAAAAAAATGTTATCTACGGACATCAACTTTACGCTATAACTATTTGAGACGGGTACCACTCTTTGCTAGTTAGAGTGGGAGCAAGGATTTTATTTTCTATATTCGCTGATAAATGAACTCATATTGGTTTCGCGGGGATCGACCCATGTCTACATGTTTACTAACCGCCACCTTAATTCATATGACTAACCTGAGTCCTCTAAAGAGACACATAGCTAGCGTTAATAGTAAAATCAATGAATGCAGGCATATAGAAATGATAATATTAAATGAAAAAAAAAAATTAAATTTAAAAAGAGTCCGTCACGCAGGGGCTGTGTAAACTAAGCAGATTTCCTACGTGAAGTTTTACTCTCATCCGTTATCCGCCCCAATTTCAAAAAAATGCAAATATCTCGGTTAATACTCAAGATAGAGAATAAATGTATATAACAATATTTATAACAAATTTAATTTGCAATAAGATTGATTCTATAATATTTTTCGATCCGATGTATATATACGAAATATGTATTCGAAATATTTCGAATTTTAGAAAATCCTCCCCTCTAACCCCCCCCCCCTCCCATGTTTGTTTGTTTGTTACCTTTTCACGCATAAACGGCTGAACTGAATTTTATGAAACTTGGTATGTATATTACTACTAGCCCAACTTAGACTTTAGGCTATACGAATATTCTCTAAGACAAACAGGAGTGGGGGTTGTAAGGGAGGCCGGAAATTAAAAATAGTGATATTTCGTTTCCTATTGCTTTTTCAGCAAATATGTACATAACAAAAGTTGTTTATTTTGTAATTTAGAGTTACTTTTGTTATATGCGCTTTTGCCGTATAAGGAAGTATAAAGGCGTTATACGCTAAAAATTATAGCGGGAGTCAACAATTTTATTTGGCACAAAAGACTCAACCGAACTAAATAAAACACTCAGTATGTGTATTAGCACTAACGTCTTCATTATAATAAGCCATACTAACATTTCTAGGGACGGGCAGGAGTGGGGGTTGTAAGGGAAGCCTGGAATTAATAATAATCATTTCCTATTGGGGTTTCGGCAAATATGCACATAACAAAAGTGGTTTATTTTGTTATTTAGAGAAATTTGCTCAACACTTCTTTTCAATATGAACTACCAGGTACCTCACCTGAAAAAATTAATTCAAATGTATGTCAATATTTTCTCCTTAATAATTCAAATCTATGCATAATGCACAGGAAATGGGAAATATGACAATATGCAGGACAGTGAAGTCTTACATAAAAAATTAATTTGATTATTAACAAATCCCCACAAAAGACGGGTGTTACCCCTAAACACTGGGACGGGTAAATGTCAAAATAGTGTGCAATATAAAGCCTTGCCAAAAATATACCATCACCATTCAGCCTCAAATGAATTCCCGAGCAAAGCCGGGTATCTGAGCTAGTATATATATATATATATATATATATATATATATATATATATATACAGTTTTGAACGGACCTCATATTCGTCATCTCCTGGGTAGGATTGATGAACATTTGAAGAAAAATTTCGAAACTTCCGTCATGAGTACAACCTCAGTAGCTGATTTCCCTTAAGGGATATCTGCTAAAAGACAAATATGTAATATAATTGCTGAACCCTCTCATCAAATTAGAAATCGATCGGATTGGGTTTAGTAGAAGGACAAGACATCCCTGACTTGTTTGCCTAAGTTAGAGGATAACGTTAAACGATGAGCTGAGAAAACTAAGTTTTTTTAATGGTTTTGAGAAATTAAATAGTACGGTTACCGCAATATATCTTACCGATATTGACGGGTAAACTTTTGAGTATATAAATCAGCCTTTGCTATATTCAGTGTTATGAAATGAAATGTATTTATTTCCATTAATGCTATCACAGGATAGGGCAAATATTGTTGCTTTCTATAAGAAATTTACTAATATTATGGAAATGTATTTTCTTTACAGAACATTAAATAGGATTTATATTTGTATAATCATTTGTTACAAAATAACCCAAATTCAAATAAATTCAATTTATAAAACCTATCAATTTATAAATTATATATAATAAATTAATATGGTTTTCAATCTTGATACCACTCTCAATATATAGCATGCATTGTTAATTTATTGGCTTTGTTATTGGTCCTAGATTTATAAGAGGATGACATAATTTATTGATTGTTAAAAACGTATTTGACCATAAAGAGTCAATGCACCTGATCACACATTATTTTTGACATATATTTTGTACATTTAATTAAAACTTGAACATTTTTGATAGTATTCATATCTGCATAAAACATTATTCAGACATGACATTTTTAATTTGTGTTTAAAAAACGAATTTGTTTAAATAGATTTAATACATTCGGGGCAGTGCGTTAAATTGAAAAAGTCCGTCACGCAAGGACTGTGTTAACTAAGCAGATTTCCCACGTACCTAACGTATTTCTATTTAACTCAAAAATATAAAAGTTCAATCTTTGGTATGTAGGCTTCAAAAAATGTGGTTCATTATATAAAAGCTCATTGTTAATATGACGTTAGTAAGACTTGGGGTTTACTGAGCGCCGAAAGCTAATAAATCCAAATATCTCGGTTAATAATGAACATAGTGGAAAAACGTATATAACAACGTTTATAGAAAATCATATTTGCAATAAGATTGGTACTATATAATTTTTCTATCCAACACATAATACAGGAGATATTTAGAATTTTCGAAATTCACCCCTAAACCCTCCCTCCCACTGGTTCGATATCAGGCGTTAACGAACTTCATCTTTCTTTTAACATACAACGATTAAATATCAAGTATAGTAACGATAATATAAAAATTGCAACCGCTAGAGACACACAGACATATAAACATACAAACAAACACACACACACACACACACACACACACACACATATATATATATATATATACATATATAGTTTAGAACAGACCTCATTAACGTCATCGCGTGTGTAGTACCGATGGACATTTCAGGAAAGTTTTCGTAAATCGCGTCATGAGTAGCTGATTTCTCATGGGGCAAATCTACAAAAACCCGTCGTAAGGCTGAACAGAGGGTAAATTTTAAACATTTCTTCCCTTAAATAACTCTTTGAAATAGGAATTTCACCCAGAAATCAGATGTTGAGTGGCACGGGCGTTCGAATCATCTTATTAGTAGGTTAGTAGTAGGGGTTTGAACAAGATTGAAAACTAATAATAAATATATTAAATAAAAAATAATTAGAAACACATATCTCGTTTAATTTTCAAGTTTGAGAACAATAGTTAGCTCTAAATTCCTAGAAAATTAAATTCGTAATAGGATTTTGCATATAATATTTTTCCGTCGGGTCATAACAATAGAGAAATTTTAATTTATTTTTTATTCGTACACTAAGCCCCTCCTCTTTTTTCATGAGTATACTTCATGAGTTCGACCACAATAGCCGATTTCCCTTGAGGGAAATCTTCTAAAATGTCTTATTTATTTAAATCCAAATGCACCTCCGGTTCCCGCCATTTGAAATCCCTAAATTTTCTCGTTCTAGATGAATACTAGGAAATGACTAATGGATTCTATGACTTCCTAGATAGTTTTATTTATTCAGGAGCGGGACTTGAATCCACCGGCATAGCCAAGTATATCTATGTTTCCTCTCTAATCTCTAATTTCATTTGGGGGTTTTACTTTGTCGTACTCATTACGAATTCTTCTCCCGTCTTCTTTGAGCAAGCAGTTTAAAAATAAGTTATACTCGAAAGACTTCTAATCTCTCCAGTTTATTCAGGGTCTTTTCAACCATTAAAACGTAAGGGTCGCGCTACTTCTTATCTGCCCTATTATTAAAAGTCATATCTATGGCTGAAAAATTTCAGTAAAATTGACATTATTTTAGGCCGTAGCCATTCTTGACATGATATCATATTGTTTTTATTTTTATTAGACTGGAGGGCTTTATGGTGGTTACAGCTTGGCTGAAACAATGTAATGTACCCATTTTATTATTTTTTGGATAATCTAACATCAAACTAAACTAATCAAATTTTTTGAATTGCTTAACTATTTTTTTTTAAAAAAAGCTTTGAAGGTCTTATGTTTTGATCAACTTGGTTTGAATTTAAATTTGTTACTTTTTGCAAGAGAAACCCAAATTTATGCATCTAGCGCGATTTGAACCCGTTCAAGACACCAAAACTACAATGACAAAATAAATATTACATTAGATAAATATATTGACTGCTCGCAATGGCTACACCCGACACTATTTGCGAATGTAACATCACATTCGGACGAGCCATGGACTGAAAACATTATGTCATCCCACATATTTACTGACGAATGCAAAACTGACAATACATCTGGAGCAGCATTAATTGTTGACACTACAAGTGGACACATTCCACATCAATTTAAGAAATTTGCTGTTTTTAAAGCTACTAAATATATTATAAAATCATCAAACACACAGACAACATAACTCTCATTCACTCAATACACAACAGAATCCACTCACGGAAAACATTAGACAAATATTTTTTGAAATCATACATTTAAATCTAGGCATACAAATAGACTGGATAAAAGCCCATTCAGGAAATATTGAAAACGAACAAGCTGACATGTTAGCTTAGGAAGCAGCTCAAGATATAACAATAATCCCAGAACTCTCTCTCGTACCACTCTCATACATTAAAAAGTCCGTCACGCAGGGGCTGCGTAAACTAAGCAGATTTCCCACGTGAAGTTATACAATAGACAAGTCTACATACAAGAGCCAAGGCAAAGGGCCGAACTAGTTTTTGGCGGGAAATTCCGTCGTACGTTATCGGCCCAAATTTAATAAAAATGTCAATATGGAAGATAGAGAATAAATATATAGAACAATATTTATAGAAAATTTAATTTACAATAAGATTTGTTTTATACACTTTTGTGATCCGACGTATGGTAACGGAGATGTTTCGAATTTTCGAAAATCCCCCTTTAAATTCTCCCTCCCACAGGTCCGATTTCAGCCATTAACGAACTTAATCTGTCTTTTTGCATAAAACGTTTAAATATCGAGTTTGGTAACGATCAAATAAAAATTGCGACCGCTAGAACGTTAACAGACAAATATATATATATTTGTCTGTGAGTACGACCTCAATAGCTGAAATCCCTTAAGGGAGTTCTGCTAAAAAGACTTATGCACCGACACAATACATGGACGACATATAACTTTCAGCTTACGCCAATACATACCAAATATAACTCACAACAACTTCAAAACAATTAAGAATCACCATCACAAATGCACACAATTTCTACCGGACAGTACATTATTTAACAAGATTTAAATTTCAAGTCATTGACAAATGTACTTGCGCCACACGGACGACCACAAACTTTTTTACAAATAATCTTTGACTGTTCCATATTTAATCAGAATAGATCAAATTTCATAATGAACACTATTTTAAAAGCCGGTAATTGGCCAGAATCACGTCATGTATTATTTAACAAACATAATAAAGAACTCATAAAGTTTATCAAAAGCAATATATATATATATATATATATATATATATATATATATATATATATATATTTACATACAACAGTAGGGACGGGCAGGAGTGGGGGTTATGAGGGAAGCCAGAAATTAAAAATAGTGATGTTTAATTTCCTATTGGGTTTTCGGCAAATATGAACATAACAAAAGTTGTTTATTTTGTCATTTGGAGTAACTTTTGTTATGTTCATTTTTGTCTTTTAACAAAGTATAAACGAGATATACACTATAAACTAAAGCGGGAGTCAACTATTTCATTGGGCGCTAACGATTAAACCAAACTTTAAAAAACTCGGTATGTTAATTAGCATTAGTTCTTCCATGATTATAAGCTATATTAAAATTTTTGGATTAGAACGGGAGTGGGGGTTATAAGGGAGGCCAGATATAAAAATTCGCGATATTTCACGGTCTATTTGTTTTTCGACACATAACAAAAGTTGTTTACTTTGTTATTTAGATTAAGTTTTGCTTTATACATTTCTCCAGGAACAATGTGTGGAGCAAGTAATTTTCGTAGAAATAATGATATGATCAACAATCCATTCCAATTTGAACTATGAGGTACCTCACCTGGAAAAATTAATTCAAATCTATGTTAATATTTTGTCCTTAATAACTGAAATCTATGCATAATGAATAGGAGATGGGGGATATAACAATTTGGAAGACAGTGAAGACTTACATAAGAAATTAATTTTATTATTAACAAAGGCCAACAACTGGTTTTTTCAGTATTAACCCTAAATACTGGGACGGGTAAATGTCAAAATATTGTGATAAGTAAAGCCTTGCAAAAAAAATACCATCAACATTCAGCCTCAAATGAATTGCCGGGCGAAGCCGGGTATCTGAGCTAGTATATATATATATATATATATATATATATATATATAGAGAGAGAGAGAGAGAGAGGGAGAGAGAGAGAGAGAGAGAGAGAGAGAGAGAGAGAGAGAGATTTAGGAAAAATAAATTAGAATATAAAGTTGATTGTGAGGAAAGAGTATTTATTATAATTCAATATATTGGCCTTACATAGCCTCGCAGATTAAAGAAGAGAAAAACTCGTAACATCGGTTGAGTTTGACCCATAGCTTATTCACCCCCTAGATCCTGCTTAAAGAACTTTTTTTGAGGGATACTGAAAACCATTATGAATAAAAATGTTTTCCCCTGATGGTGAAGAGGTCGTTGGCAGGTTGTCCATCAAGTAATTTCCCTCATCTTCTAGGCATAGAAGATATTAACTACTCGGCAGGGGTGTCCTGCACCTGCGTCCTAATTTACTCCAGGCTAAGTGCGATCACACTAATCGGTTAATTACTCTGGAAGCTTCCGGACTGGACTATCTATCCTCAGCATCAACTTATTTTCTCCAACGTAAATGACTTCTTTTTCGCAGAAAAAAAGAGCTTGCTATATTTTTTAAAGCATAGTAACGCTTTATCTAAATAAGCCCTGTGAATTAACGAGATATCAAATAATCAATTTCACGAGCTGCGTTAACTAAGCAGATTTCCCAAGGGGGCCTGTATTTGCATTTATATCAATACGTAAAGCTTCAATGAAAACAATATTTGGTATTGGCTTCAAATAAAGTCCTTCATAATATAACAGCTTATTGTTGATATGACATGAGTCGGAGTGGCAGTTTACTAAAAGCCGAAATCTAATAAACTCCAATATCTCGGTTATTAATGAACTTAGTGAAAAAACGTACATAACAACATTTATAGAACATTACATTTGCAATAAGATTGGTGTTATATCATTTTTCCATTCGACTAATATTAAAAGAGAAATTTCCAATTTTCGAAATTCACACCCTTAACTCCCCCACCAACTGGTTCGAATTCAGCCATTAATGTACACCATTTGTTTTACTTGAAACGTTTATATATCGAATTTGGTTACGATCAAATAAGAATTGCGACCGCCAGAGAGGTAAAATACGAGTATATATAATTTCGAAAGGGCCTCATTTTCGTCATCTACTAAGTAAGATCGATGGACATTTGAGGAAATTTTTCAAAAATTGGTCATGAGTACGACCTCAATATCTGATTTTTCTTAAGTGAAATCTGTTTAGACATAGCCCATGTAATAAAAGTCCGTCACGCTGGGGCTGCGTAAACTAAGCAGATTTCCCATGTGAAATTTTACAATAGAGAAATCTGCATACTGGTAACACAACACCATCATAAGTAAATACAAACGGTAATGAGAAATCATTCAGTTAATTCAAATAAATTCCCAACTGAAACGACTTCTGAATTGTAAGAATAATTTATATTTTAATTACTCAAATTTTAGTAGTCCAAGAACTAAAGAAGGGTGGGGGCGGATGAACAGAACGTATTTGTATAAATCTCACAAAGTAACGAAGGTTAGAAACGACAGGTAAGGTTAGAAGAAGCTTTCACCTGACCCGAGCAATGACGGAAATGGCCGACCTAATCCGATCTATACCCGACCACAGACTTCATAAAAATGAAAATATCTCGGTTAATATTCAAGATAGAGGATAAATGTATATAACAATATTTATAGTACATCTAATTTTCAATAATATTGGTTTTATACAAATTTTCGATCCGATGCATAATAACGGGGATATTTCGAATTTTCGAAAATCCCCCCTCTAAACCCCCCCTCCCTCCCTTTAGTCCGATTTCAGCCATTAAGGAACTTGATCTGTCTTTTTACATAAAACGGTTAATTATCGAGTTTCGCAACGATCAAACACAAATTGCGACCAGTGGAGCGTTAACAGACAAATATATATATATATATATATATATATATATATATATATATATATATATATATATATATATATATATATATATATATATATATATATATATATAATTTTGAACGGACCTCATTTTCGTCATCTCCTGGGTAGGATCGATGGACATTTCAAGAAATTTTTTGAAAATCGCGTCCTGAGTACGACCTCTATAGCTAAGGGAAATCTGCTAAAATGCATTCCTGCTAGAGTAATTTCCCGATTAAATAATCTTAAGGATTTCAATTAGTCGTCTTTTATTGTCTGAAGTAGAATTAAGATTTCTCTATGAATTACCAAATAAATGAAATTAATTAACTCGTGGCTATTATAATCCAGAATCTTCATAATATTCTATTATACCTGCCTCGGTAGAATAACGACTACCCTTAACAAAGAGTTGGTAGGATCAGGACTACTTTTTGCAAGGTGTTTCTGGAACAACGAATGCTAGGAGAATGCCTACTAATGAAACCCATTTTACCAGATTTTCCTCAGGGGAAATCATCTATTGAGGTCGTATTTATGACGCGATTTTCAAAAAATTCTTCAAATGTCCATCGATCCTAGGAGATGACAAGTATGAGGTCCGTTCAAACTTATATATATATATATATATATATATATATATATATATATATATATATATACTAGCTAAGGTACCCGGCTTCCCCCGGGAATTCATTTGAGCTTGAATGAAGATGTTATTTTTTTGGCAAGTCATTAATTTCCACAATATTTTGACATTTCCCCGTCACAGTCTTTAGGGTTCATACCAGTCGTTGCTGTGGATTTGTGACCCCAATTAGCCTTTGTAGCACAAAGTGGACGTTTATAAACTTTTTAATAATAAACTCGTATATTTAATTATTTATATATACGGAGGTCCGCGACGAGGGTGATATTGTTCGACACAAAAAACAAGAAAAGAAAATGTAATAAAAGAAAACTAATAGAATAGAAATTAAAAAATAATAGAAAGTAACAAAGATACTTTCATTTTATGAAAGGAACTTTCATATCAAAAATAACGATACGAAAAAAATGTAAAAAGAAACAATCTATAAAAATTATTTTCAAATAAATAATATAAAAGGTTATGGGGCTCAGGTTTGCCATGTGAGTTGAATCACATCATGGTAATCCTAGAGTGGCGAGTTTGATTACCACCTGGGAAAAGGAATTTATTTTGAGACGATATTCATTAAATAAAATCCTTAGTCCCACACTGGCTAGAAAAGGGTGGTAGCCTGTAGATAAACCGTCCCAATTAACCTTAGTTGCAAAAAGTGTACGTTAATAAATAAATAAATATAAAAGGTTAAATGCATAAAATAATTTTTATATATTTCGAAACTTCGAAACTAAGGCGATATTGCTCTAAACAATGATAAAAGTAAACATAAACACAAGATAAAAATATAAAACAACTAATAGAATTGACATGCAAAAAAAAAAAAAAATAATAAAGAACAAAAAATTCAAGAAAAAATGTAATTGCTAACAACAAAGTAAGACAAAACACAAAAATAATAAATAACAAGAACGAATAACAAAATATAAACTCCTTTTAGAATTTGATTTCCTACAAGAATCCGTCATAAAAATTATGGCATTCCGTTACAAATTCCAAAGTTATTGCCGCTGGAGAAGGACAAGAGGTTGAATATGAAAAGAAAAGATTTTTCAGGGGTCAAAACTACTATACACCAAGTTTCAGCCTTTTCTAAATACAATTAGCGATTTTAAGGGGGGTGGCGCGGGAATTTGGGACATCCTGTATTCGGAATCTTCGTGTCATGAGTTTCTACTCAAAAGTTGACTTTTCTAGAGGGAAATCTCCAAAGTGTTGTGTTAAAAATTCTCTAAGAAGCCCCGGAGTATGTTGTTGGTTACTTTGAGAGTACGGCTGTACCCTGATTGGGAAATGAGCCTAAACAGAGCTGCTGAAGTAGAGGCTTCCACGAAACCCAGCCAAAGATCTTGTTGATACTGAAGCTTATCACGCGATACAGACCTCTCTTAATCCCCTTTTCCTCTTAGCAAATGGCTCTTCATTCTCACAGACCTCAACAATGCCAGGGCAGTTCATGTCTGCACCTCAAGTTTAGATTTCAACTACTGATAAAGTCTATTTCGGTACGAACCTAGTTCGTATTGTTAACATGAGTTCGATTTTAATGCTTGTTCGTTAGAATTGTTAGCTGATAACACGCAATCACTAATAGTTCCCAGCGAAGTAAATAAGGGTGAGACATATTAACGAGCGATTTAAAAAAGCGTGCGACCCAAGCTGCGTTGGATGGAGGTGGAGGGGATAGCGTCAGTTACGTTTGGAGCGAAATAGCATTAAGTCACAATGGAGCGCTGGACCCCACAGCATCGTGCGTACGCTGTCAAAGCATTTTATCAAAACGGTAGTTCATACCAGTCACCTGACCTCACAGCATGTGATTTTTTCTTGTGGGGTTATCTTAAAAGTAAAGTTTACCAAGATAATCCTCCTCGAACAAATGAAGCCCTGAAAGAGCGGATCCGGCAGGAAGTTGGTCAAATCCCACTGGCAATGCTACGCAATGTGATGAGTCACTTCAAGGTCCGGCTCGAGGAATGTGTGCGTCTAAACGGACGCCATCTTACTGGAGTTATTTTCAAAAAATAACAGACATTTTACTGTTGCAGAAAATGCTTTTTCATGTATTTTAATATTGTGATATAAACATATTTTTGTAACAAAATGCTTTCATTTAACAGTCTTTTAAAAATCGCTCGTTATTATGCCTCACCCTGTACATACGAGTGTGCAGAAAAATGTATTGAGTAACATATTTCATAAAAAATTACATTTTTTTTTTAATGCTATTCCTCTTTTCAAGAGAAGATTCTCTGTTATTGGCATAGTATTTATATAATTTAAAATTCATCATGATAATGAAATTTGAGTAAGAATAAATAAATGAGATTTTTTATTGGTTAAAGCTATAATATTTACTTGACAAGGGGAGGGGGGTAGCGTAAATAAACAAAGTGAAAATGACAAAAAAAAAAAAAGGATCTTTGTTAAACTATATTTTAAAAAAAGTCCGTCATGCAGGTGCTGCGTTAATTAAGCAGATTTTCACTTATTTGCATTTACCTCGAAATGCAAATGTACAATGAGTACAATGTTTGCTAGTTATGCTCATAATAATGAAGTTCTTCATAATGTAACAGCTTTTTGTTAATATGGCATGAGTAGGAGTGGGGCTTTACTAGTGACATAAAACTAAAACATGGAAATATCTCGGTTTATATTCACTTTAGAGAACAAAATGTGCAAAACAACATATATAGAACATTGCATATGCAATATTATTGATTATATAGACTTTTTACAATCAGACCCATAACAACGAATATTTTTTTAATTTTTCGTTTCACATGTCATAGACACCATAACTGCATTTTGTTTCTTTGGTGTATGTTTGTTTGTTTATTACCTTTTCACGCATAAATGGCTGAACTGAATTTTATGAAACTTGGTATGTATATTACTACTAACCCAATTTAGACTTTAGGCTATATTAATATTCTCTGAGACAAACAGGAGTGGGGGTTATAAGGGAGAGCTGAAATTAAAAATAGCAATATTTCGTTTCCTAATGCATTTTCGGCAATTATGCCGATAACAAAAGTTGTTTATTTTGTTATTTAGAGTAACTTTTGTTATATTCATTTTTGTCGTATAACAAAGTATAAACGAGATATACATTAAAAACAAGAGCAGGAGCCAATAATATTATTGGGCACTAACGATTGAACCGAACTTAGCAAATTCGGTTTGTGAATTAGCATTGATTCTTCTATCTTAAGATCTCGAACGGGAGTGGGGGTTATAAGATAGGCTGAAATGAAAAATTGTGATATTCCGATTCCAATTGGTTTTTCACGATTTTCTACAAAAATACAACCATTAGTCAGTCAACGATGATTTCCCGGGCATTGCCTAGTATATTAGCTAGATTGTAAGTACAAAATACGTACATTATAGATGATATTTAATTATAATAAATGCTATCCATGATTATGATTTGAATTATTCAAGGTGTGTCAAAGAGTGGAGAAGGAATGATTGGAGACTTATTTTCATTTATTCTTCAAACCAAAAATTTTTTTCCATAAGTCGCCCAAAGGGACCCTTGTGGGGAAAAGTGCGCCTAGACGGGAAGAGCAGTTGTACACATAGAAGCATTGCCAAAAACAAAATAAAATCTTTCCTTCTCAAATGATTTCCCGAGCGAAGCCGGGTACCTTGGCTAGTATATATATATACATTTCGCGTAGACTTCAATAGCAGATTTCCCTTGGGGGAAATGTACTAAAAACCCGTCGTGAGGCTGAACAGAGTAAGCAGATTACCAACTCGCTGGCCACGCTACTGAACTGACACAATCCAACCTCCATTAATACAGGTAAATTTTACACATTTCTTCTCTTAAATAACTCTATGTAAGCAGGAATTTCAACCAGAAATTAGATGTTGAGCTGCTCGGGCGTTCGAACAATCTTATTAGTAGGCGTAGGGGTTTGAAGAGGATTGAAAACTAAAAATATTTATATTAAATATCTTGTTTAATATTCAATTTTTAGAACAACAGTTAGGTATTCATTTGTAGAAAATTAAATTCGTAAATGGATTTCTTATTTAATATTTTTCCGTCCAGGAACTACTAATTTATTAACAATAGGGAACTTCTAATTTATTTTTTTACCTTTTCCCTAAACCCCTCCTCTTTTTTTTTGTACGAAGTAAGGGTTACGTTGTATTTAAAGTAGAAATAAGTCGCTTTTTGATATACTGCATTAAATTAAAAAATGGATTACTTAGTCAATATTAGAGTTAGGAGAACAATATATAGATGCGACACGTAGCAACGCAGATAATTCGAATTTTCGATTTTCAGCAGTTCAAAATGAATTCTTTGTTGAAGTAAACATCATCTTTCGTATTGCATAACTTTTTAAATGTTGATTTTGGTTACAATCAAACTAAAATTACTACCAATAGAGTAATTGGCAAATATGTGTTCTTGAACAGACTTCATATACTTGCAAGTACCGTTTTCAATTTGGTCGTTTTTCGATTTAATGGAAATTCTCTAAAATAAGGGAAGGTGCATATTTATTTCAATGCCCGAGGGGCTAAGAGTTAAAAAACTTTAAAGAGAAATGATCCTATATTTTGTTGTAGTAGCTAGAATTATTGAAGTTTTAATGATGAATTGTGCTAAGCTTACCGAAGCTCTCCCTTCTTCCTCGATTGAGGTTGAATGACTTATATACTAATCAGAAAAGCAGTGCGTAAATGGAGGAATATCCCAAGGAGTCCTTCTCTACAAGACAACCAAGTGCTTTGTCGACTAATTGCCCAGAAAGGCTTCAGTTTTAAGCCTCTGGGGCTTTGTGTCATGATACTGGGCTTTCCTGGATTTGTGACGGCTTACAACATAGTTAGTGGAGGATGTTAGTGCACTCCTGGTCATATGGTAATGCTCGGGGCTAATGCTCTATAACGATCCCAAGATTTGTAAGCTAAACCGAGGGACTTCACCTCATACTTCGTCTAGGATCATGTTACAAGGTCCATTAGCATAATTTCATCTTAGCTTACGAACATTCCCCATCTTCGACCAGTTAATCTAGATTTCTTTCTTAATCATAATCAACCCGAAACATGGGCTTCTCATCATCAAATCATAACATCTTTTTTTTTCTACGGCTACGTTGTCATGTAGAACCTTCCACTAGTCTTGCCAGGCAGAGAATGGCTCACAAAGTATGGTGGGTCGTCAGCTGATTTATATCAATACGTCACGAAATAAAAATATTGATCATCCCTTATCAATGCGGCGTCATGGGACGAGAAACTAGTCTAGAAATAAAAATGGTTTTGTTAATCGTTCATTTTTGATTTCGGTCGATTTTTCATTTTTGCTTTTCGCCATTGATTGGTTAATTGAAGTTAAATAGGCCATAATTTAACACACAAAAGAAAAAGGTTCACTAGTGGCAGGAAGAAAGGAAGACCCTAAACTCTGTCTGCAAAAAAAATTTAAATATATTACATACATACATACTTTATATATATATAGGCACACACATACCTTTCACCTTCTTCTTGAAGCCTTTAGTTCCCAAGGCATTGGCCATTTCTTGTCATTATTTCTTTTTTTTTGTGATGATTTGCCAATGTAAAATATATAGCAGGTAGAACAATTATAATTAAATAATACTAAAGGATAAATTAAACATCGGTCTAATGAATTTAATCCCATTCAACTATAGTCCAACTGCATTTCCAACATGATAAAAATTATATAAGGAACACTACTAAATCCATGATAAAAGAGATATTTTGCCACTTATCTAAACCTATATTTCTCAACAATACGTAGTAATTATGCTTAAAATAAGATAATTCACAATTAACTTGGTTATTGATTTAATGAAATGAATATGAGTGAGGGGTATGGTATGTATAGTAGTGATGACTGAAAATTAAAAAAAAAATCAAATTTCTCGGCTCCCCCCCATAGGTTATAGAGGGATGCATAAAACGTCAATTGTAACAACGCGAATAAACATTTTTTTTATTTAAATCACAATAGCAGAGATATTTTATATTTTGATAACTTGAACTAAATTAGCAACCATTAAAAAGACAAAGACGATTGGGTTGCCTACGGGAAATGTTCGTTTTACACGAATTCCAGAGAGAAAAAGTTAATAGAAAAAACCAAAAATTAATAAAAAATTGTGATAAAAAGTTTTTCTCAAGATGGACATAATAGAGTTGCGATTATGAGCTGAATACATTGTTTGAATACATGGACTTTCAGTGACATTCTTAACAATTAGTATTTCATGATAGTTGTGTAAAGTAATCTAGATTTTTTAATCTTTAAATTAAAAATTATTATTCCTATATTTTTTTTATGTATAATATCACTTGCTCAAAATGTAAATAAAAGTTAAATACCAACAAAAGCAAAGTATAAATGAATATCTGTAATCAGTGGTTTCCAGGTTTCATTAATATGTCAACATTGTCTTATATCGATTTCATTATGAGCGAATCATTGAGGAACGCACAGAAGGAAATGGAATTCCCTAATGCACTATTTTTCACGTTTTATTAGGACAAATTGTCACCCTAGGTCTGATCTATGTCCGTTGGATTTCCAGCCATTTGGCGTGACTCTCCAGAGCTGGAAGAAGAGACGAAAGAACGATTAGGAGTAGTTTGTCTATGTGAGGAATTGAGATAAAACGACCATTAGAAAGAGAGAAGACTGAAGAAGATATTTCAACTCTTGCTCTAAACGTGATGCCTTTCCCGGCGTCTCTACCTCTCCTCTCTCTCACCCTCCCCCCATCATTCTCTCTCTCTCTCTCTCTCTCTCACCCTCCCCCCATCATTCTCTCTCTCTCTCTCTCTCTCTCTCTCTCTCTCTCTCTCTCTCTCACACACTCTCTCTCTCTCTCGCACACTCTCTCTCTCTCACTCTCTCTCTCTCTCTCTCTCCCTCCCCCACTCTCTCTCTCTATCTCTCTCTCACTCTCTTCTCCTCTCTCTGTCTCTCTCTCTCTCTCTCTCTCTCTCATTCTCTCTCTCTCTCACTCTCTCTCTCACTCTCTCACTCTTTCACCCTCTCTCTCACTCTCTCACTCTCTCTCTCTCACCTCTAAAAAAAAAATAAACAACCAGTGGATTATCTTTGGAAAGTCCTATGATCTTGTCTGGAGTATATCCATTCAAAACTATTCCAAGAGTTTTTGCATCTTTCAACCCTTGCCGGTTTTTGTGCTAAGGTCATGCCTCAAGGATATTATTTGAGGATAGCTGAGGAAAAACACCGTGTTTTGACTGGCGTACACTCAGATTTGTATTTTCACTGCCAAAACATTTTCTAAATGAGAATCAATATTAGTATTTCATCATGCTGAACCAAAAAACATATATCTATGATGCATTGTCTGAGGCAGTTACAATTTATATACGATCTGATTCTGCACTATAAAAGTAACTCTAAATTATATAATTATTTATACAGCGATAAATAAATAAAAATTAAAATACTTTTGCTCTTGTGGTTTTTTCGAAAGTTTTTCTATTGTTGAACTAATTAAGGTTTTTTGATGCTTGTGTCTTCTCATGTGTGTAACAAGATCACAAAAAAATACATTAGGATATGTTATTATATCATTAATAATCTCTCTCTCTCTCTCTCTCTCTCTCTCTCTCTCTCTCTCTCACACACACACACACACACACACACACACACACACACACACATACGCACAAATTTTGAAAGGACCTCTTTTTTTTCGTCTTTTCCTGTCAAGAATTTATGGGCATTTTTCTAAAATTGTGGCATATGTACGTCCTGAAAAAGGTATCAGCAAAAATGGACAGAATATGTCTTCCAAGATCTCATGGCCATGTACATTTTCTAAAGCTTTAAGTATTTTTTCTGTTTATTGAATCAAATTAGAAAACCAGTTCACGTATATAAGAAGAGCTTTGCAAGTATTATAATGCCTTTGATTATTGTATGAGTGTCAACCTGTTTCATTTTTGAAGTGGAGCCAGCCTTGTTTTAACCTGTTCATCTTGGTTGTCTTAAAAAAAATCATAGAAATTTCCCGAAGAAGAGCACTTAATCTTACTCTAAAATTTTTATACTGATAGATTAAAAAAAAAAAAAAAAAAAAAAAAAAAAAAAAACTATTTCTGCATTTAAATTGTTCAGCGTCTTAAATTAATCTTAGCTTTCCAAGTAGAAAAAGGATTGCAAGAGTAGCAAATACTTATTTCGACTAAATCTCGTTGGATGGAAATAACCTTTCGCTTCTGAATGGCGCATGAAATAAATTTGTTTCTGTATTATATCCAGCATATAGCTATAAACGATTTTAGTAAATAATGCAACCAATAGCTAATACCTCCCATTGTGCAACTTTAATTACATTCCATATTGCGGGCATGTTATGAGCGGAAAATGTAAATAGATTGGTTTGAAATACCTTTCAATATCCATCGAGATGGAGCCTTTGTTACAATTATATTGCAGTAACGAAATTGCATTCCTATTTGCTTATATTTATTTGCAATAGAGCTCCTCTCCGAGAACAGTGGTGAACTATTTGTTTGATATTGGCCGACCAGCGGTTTCATCTAATGAACAAAATACCTACATACAGACCACGAAAATTCATTAGCATGGAGGCATATAAGTGTATGGTCATATTGAAGTACGTTCATGTACTAATTATGTTTGTATTTGTTCTATAGTATTGATTTTTGATGAATTTCTTTATAGGAAATCTATGTGGGTTTTCCTAAAATGCCATGGATGAATCCCCAAATATTGAACTGAGCCTTAAAAAGTACCTGGATTACTTTAAAATACATCAAAGGTAATTCAGTTCAAAATTAGAATCGAAAAGAAGTGATAACTTTTTAAAATGGCATCAACCTTGGGTTGCTGGAATTTTATACAAGAAATCATAGGAAAACCATTCTTAAAGAGTTATTCCTTCCTTGAGAACCTCAGATATGAATATTTTTTTATTAATACTTCGGCTACTAGTTAATCTACTCAATAACTCACTAGTTAGTTGAATGCTATCAGGGAAGGCTCGTAATTCATAGAAGATGACGAAAATTAGGTCCATTCAAAATTGTATATATATATATATATATATATATATTTATATATATCTATATATATATATATATATATATAATTGTAACCTCTGTCCGTACATTGATTTCTATTGGTTTTTCCGAAAATATGCAAATACCGAAATTGTTCATTTGGTTATTTAGAGTAACTATTGTTATATTCACTTTTGTTTTATAACAAAGTATAAATGAGGTATTCACTCAAAACTAAAGCGTGAGCCAACTATTTTATTGGACACTAACGGTTGAACCGAATTTAACAAAACTCGGTATGTAAATTAGCATTAATTCTTCAAAGATTATAAGCCATATTAAAATTTTTAGGATCAAACAGGGGTGGGGGTTATAAGGGAGGCATGAAATTAAAAACAGCGATATTTCGTTTCGCATTGATTTTTCGGTAAATATGCACAAAACAAAAGTTGTTTAGATTGTTATTTAGAGTAACTTTTGTTATGTACACTTTTGTCGTATGCATAAATATAAACGAGATATACGCTAAAACCTATAGCGGAAGTCAACAATTTTATTGGGCGCAAAGTTTTATAGAACCAATCTTATTGCAAATGTTTTACAAATATTGTCATGAATTCTTTTCCACTATCTTGATTATTAACCGAGATATTTGCATTTATTAGTTTTTTGCCTTAAGTAAATTCTTACTACGACTCATGCCATATTAACAATTAGCTGTTATATAATAATTCACTTTATTTGAAGACTAAATACCAAATGTTGTTCTCATTGAACCTTTACGTTTTGAGATAAATGCAAATACGTGACGCACGTGGGAAATCTGCTTAGTTAACGTAGCCTCTGTGTGACGGCCTTTTTATTTACATACGTATCTCCCATAACTCAATAATCAATAGTCTTAGAATGTTGAAATTTCCTATTAAGGATGGTTTAACGACTAGTTTTAAACCTCCTTTTTTGATTAAAATTGTCCAATGAGGAGATGGGAGACTTAGAGAAGGGCAAAAATAAACAATTAGCATTTTCCAATAAGCATTAGAAATACAAAAAAATAATAAAATCGTACAGGACTATTTGTTTTCTTGTAAAGAATTATATAGTATGACATTTTGTCGTTCCAATATATTCGTAATTAAATGGTATGCAAGAAAACATTTTGTTTATTTATTTATTTGTATTAAAAAATATCCACTTTGTGTTACTGCGTCTAATTGGGACTGGCTATCTCCAGGTTACCATCTTTTTCTTTCCAGGACGGGACTAACTATTTTATTTAATGTCTTCATCGCTAAATAAATTGCAAGGGGGGAATCGAACCGACTATCCTAGGTTTACCACGTGAGGTTAGGACCAATGATCTTACTCGTTTAATTTTTTTTTTTTAAACGGTGAACTAAGATTCTCGTGGGGCCTCCAACAATTTTTTTAAGTGGTCATGCCAGTTTGTACGTTTATTTTGAAGCAATTACTATGGATTAGCAATTAGCTAATAAACGTTTCCTTTATAATCCGTCTGAATATATTCGGCACCTCTAATTTCCTTTGATTTCCTGCAGCTCATAAAGATATCCTGTATATTGTAGGTCAAATGAAAGGAAATACGCTCCAATGTTGCTAGCGCTCCTTTAGGGCTTTA
>CM032231.1:72885000-72995000 GCA_019009955.1 Riptortus pedestris
CAAAATATCTCCGTTATTATGCATCGGATCGAAAAATTGTATAGAACCCATCTTATTGCTAATTAAATTTACTATAAATATTGTTAAATACATTTATTCTCTATCTTGAATATTAACCGAGATATTTGCATTTTTATGAAATCTGTTGTCGGGTACAGTTCAGATTAGGTCGGCCATTTCCGTCATTGCTCAGCTTAGGTGGAGTCTTCTTTTAACCTTACCTGTCGTTTCTAACCTTCCCTTCCTTACTTTGTGAGATTTATGCAAATACCTTCTGTTCATCCTCCCCCCCCCCTTCTTTAGTTCTTGGACTACTAAATTTTGAATTATTAATATATAAATTATTTTTACAATTCAGAAGCCGTTTCAGTTGGAAATTTATTTGAATTAACTGAAAGATTTCTCATAAACATTTGTATTTAATAAGTGTGGTGTTGTGTTACCAGTATGCAGATTTCTCTATTGTAAAACTTCACGTGGGAAATCTACTTAGTTTACACAGCCCCTGCGTGACGGACTTTTTAGTTAAATTTTCTAGGTTTCAAACTGATCATTATGATTTAAATTTCATTAGAGAAGCACAAACGCTAGTCGTATATTCCCTACAACTGGGTTTCCTAATGGGAAATCATATATTGTGGTATTGTATATTATACTAGCTCAAATACCCGGCTTCGCCCGGGAATTCATTTGAGGCTTAATGGTGATGGTATTTTTTAGCAGGCTTTACATTGCACAATATTTCGACATTTACCCGTCCCAGTGTTTAGGATTGATACCCGTCGTTGCCGTGGATTTGCTAATAATAGAATTATTTGTTCGATAAGGCTTCACTGTCTTCGATATTTTAGCAGATTTCCCTTAAGGGAAATCAGCTATTGAGGTTGTACTCATGACGGAATTTTCGATATTTTTCTTCAAATGTCCATCGATCCTACCTAGTAGATGACGAAAATGAGGTCCGTTCAAAACTGTATATATATATCTATATATATATATATATATATATATATATATATATATATATATATATATATATATATATATATTTGTCTGTTACCGCTCTAGCGGTCGCAATTTTTGTTTGATCCTTACCAAACTTCATATTTAAGCGTTTTATGTAAAAAGAAAGATCAAGTTCGTTAACGGCTGAAATCGGACCAGTGAGAGGGGGGGTTTAGAGGGAAGGATTTTTGAAAATTCGAAATATCTCCATTACTATACGTCGGATCAAAAAATTGTATAGAACCAATCTTATTGCAAATTAAATTTACTATAAATAGTGTTCTATACATTAATTCTCTATCTTGAATATTAACCGAGATATTTGCATTTGTATTCTGCGTGTCACCAATAGGCTGTTCGGATTTTCCGACGAGAGCTCTGGCGGCCGTTTCCATAACTATCGTCCCTCGTGAAGAGGTTAGGTTAACTGTTAGAAACTACTGGGTTATTACGCCCTAAATAATGTTTTTTTAGGTTTAGAGGTTTCTTACTACTACAGTTGTTATTAAGCAGATTTCTCTATTGTAAAACTTCACGTGGGAAATCTGCTTAGTTTACGCAGCCCCTGCGTGACGGACTTTTTATATTTCCCGTCTCTTATACATGTAAATATGGTGAATTTTTATTTCAGGCCTCCCTTATAACCCCCCTCCCGTTCGAACCTAAAAATTGTAATATAACTTATAATCATGGAAGAATTAATGCTAATTGACATACCGAGTTTTGTTAAGTTCGGTTCAGCCGTTAGTGCCCAATAAAATTGTTGGCTCCCGCTATTGTTTTAACGTATAACTCATTTATACTTAGGTATAGGACAAAAGTTTATTAACAAAAGTTACTCCAAATAACAAAATAAACAACTTTTGTCATGTTTATATATGCGGAAAAACCAATAGGAAACGAAATATCGCTATTTTTAATTTCAGGCTTCCTTTATAACCCCCACTCCTGTTCGTTTCAGAGGATATTGGTATAGCCTAAAGTCTAAGTTGGGCTAATAGTAATATACATACCAAGTTTCATAAAATTCGGTTCAGCCGTTTATGCGTGAGAAGGTAACAAACAAACAAACAAACATACACGTAAGAAACAAAATGCAGATATGGTGTCTATGACATGAAACGAAAATTTATCGTGAAATTTCGCGAAAAAAATTCAATGTACAGACAGAGGTTACAATTTTCTATATATATATATCTATATATATATATATATATATATATATATATATATAGAGAGATGATATATTGTATTGTACGATTTAAACAAAACAAATCCATTTAAGTATTTGTTTACTAAATCATTAATAGGCGTAATGTTGATTTGATCGTTACCAAACTTTATATTTAAAAAAATTACATTTAGAACTAAAGCTCGAAGTAGTTAATGGCTGAATCGCTTAAGGAGAAAGGGGGGGGATTAGAAAATGAGCTACATGAAAAATTAGTTTTTACATAGCACTTTGCTTTGATACACATAGCTTTAAATTGTTGTACTGACAGGGAAAACATATTTCAGCGTTTTCAGCCTTAGGTAAACCCAATTCTTACGAAAGCTATTTTTACTTTATGGTCTCAAATCACTGATCATGTCACATCCAGCTTATATCTCTTGTTGTATTTACAAAGGATTCTTACAATGGAAGAGTTACTTGAGCAGTGATTGATAAATCATAAGACCACCCCGAAACCTACATCGCTCCATATTCATTGCAGACATAAGACATTACAAGCTTCTGAGATAATTACGGTACACATTTATTAGAAGGGAAAACATAATAGTATTTTTCGTAATTATCGATTATTAATACGAAAGTTTATTAAGATTGATCTCATAATTATGGATCTCATAAAACAACCAAGCATGTTTATTCATAATTATTAGTGGATGAATTGTCATACAAGACTGTTAAAAAAAAGACCGTCACGCAGGGGCTGCGTAAACTAAGCAGATTTCCCACGTGAAGTTTTACTCCCATCCGTTATCTGCCCCGATTTCATAAAAATGCAAATATCTCGGTTAATAACAAAGATAGAGAATAAATGTATATAACAATATTTATAGTACATTTAATGTGCAATAAGATGGATTCTATACAATTTTTCGATCCGACGTATAGCAACGGACATATATTTCGAATTTTAGAAAATCCTCCCGTTTAAACTCCCCCTCCCTCTGGTCCGATTTCAGCCATTAACGAACTTGATCTTTCTTTTTACATAAAACGACTAAATATCGAGTTTGGTAACGATCAAACAAAAATTGTGACCGCTAGAGCGGTAACAGACACACATATATATATATATATATATATATATATATATATATATATATATATATATATATATATATATATATATACAGTTTTGAACGGACCTCATTTTCGTCATCTACTAGGTAGGATCGATGGACATTTGAAGAAAATTTTTGAAAATTCCGTCATGAGTACAACCTCAATAGCTGATTTCCCTTGAGGACAATCTGCTAACACACAAAAAACAAACTAAAATTGTCCTTATTAGGAATACGACAATGGTGTCCATAAATCTGCGGAATTTTAAATATATGTATCATATTTCTAATTACTCTGTTATTAGAGGTACTAAGTAGATTTATTTTTTTTTTTTCAAAAATGATGAAAAATGGATTTAATAAAAAAAAAAAAAATAAGAAATAACCAAGTTTGTCGAAATTGTAAATCAACCCGAGTAATGATGGATTTTATTATTTCTCTTACTCTGAAAGTGCTAACACGAAATTTCACCATCCACAAATAATATATGACTTTTGATAACGATTCAATAAATTTTCAGAAAGGAAACATGAATATTTGCCTTGTGTGTGTGTGTGTGTGTGTGTGTGTTGTATGCTTTTAAGCTTTTATGCTGATACAATTATTCGTCGAAATTAAATTTCTACTAATAAAGGTATATGGTAATATCTGTATCTTCCTCTAAAATAATAACATTAAAGTAGGTTTTACTGATCAAATACTCGTCAGATGCAGTCAAATTATTTATTAAATGATTTCTGTGAAAATGTTATTAAAGAGAGCTCTTATTGATGGTTATATTGATCGCCTTTACGTCATAACTAATCACATTAAGCTTTCAGTATATTTGTTCAACGCTAAGACTGAATAATTTCAGAGTTTAACCACAACTACTTGGTTATTTTTTGGGAAATATATTAACTGGTGGAGAGAAATAGTCAGAAAAAAAGGCTTTAACTTTTTCTTGATTGAGTTGTTTTAAATATATTTCAAAGTGATTTTTGTCGTAAGTAAATTACTGGAAGATGTTTGTATAGATAAATACACATTTATAGTGAAGATATTATTTATAGAAACTTGAAAAAATGAAATCCAATAATTTTCAGAAAGGAAACATGAATATTTGCCTTGTGTGTGTGTGTGTGTGTGTGTGTGTGTGTGTGTGTGTGTGTGTGTGTGTGTGTGTGTGATGTATGCTTTTAAGGTTTTATGCTGATACAATTATTCGTCGAAATTAAATTTCTACTGATAAAGCTATATGGTAATATCTGTATCTTCCTCTAAAATAATAACATTAAAGTAGGTTTTACTGATCAAATACTCGTCAGATGCAGTCAAATTATTTATTAAATGATTTCTGTGAAAATGTTATTAAAGAGAGCTCTTATTGATGGTTATATTGATCGCCTTTACGTCATAACTAATCACATTAAGCTTTCAGTATATTTGTTCAACGCTAAGAGTGAATAATTTCAGAGTTTAACCCAAATTACTTGGTTATTTTTTGGGAAATATATTAACTGGTGGAGAGAAATAGTCAGAAAAAAAGGCTTTAACTTTTTCTTGATTGAGTTGTTTTAAATATATTTCAAAGTGATTTTTGTCGTAAGTAAATTACTGGAAGATGTTTGTATAGATAAATACACATTTATAGTGAAGATATTATTTATAGAAACTTGAAAAAATGAAATCCAATAATTTTGTTTTGATGTTTCTGTTTACAATTTCTTTGTTTTAAAAACAGTTCATGCCCGACAAATGGCAATTTCTCAGCTCATCCTGTTTTAGCAGATTTTCCTTCATCAGCTATTGAGGTCGTACTCATGTCGGAATTTTCGAAACGTTTCTTCTAATGTCCATCGATCCTACCTAGTAGATGGCGAAAATGAGGTCCGTTCAAAACTGTATATATTTGTCTGTTTTCGCTCTAGCGGTCACAATTTTTGTTTGATCGTTACCAAACTCGATATTTAGTCGTTTTATGTAAAAAAAAAAAAAAAAAAAAAAAAATATCAAGTTTTTTAACGGCTGAAATCTGACTAGGGGGAGGGAGGGTTTAAAGAGGGAGAATTTTGAAAATTCAAAATATCTCCGTTGCTATATTTCGGATCGAAAAGTGTATAAAATAAATCTTATAGCAAATTAAATCTACTATTAATATTGGTATATACATTTATTCTCAATCTTGAATATTAACCGAGATATTTGCATTTTTCAGTTTTCAGCCTTTAGTAAACCCCCACTTCTACTAGTGTTACATAAAAAATACTCTGTTATATAATAAACGTTTTGAAATATATGCAAATAGGTGCTGTTGACCCTTCTCCTTCTTCCGTTTTTGGATTACTAAAATTTGAGTGATTGAGACAAAACTGATTCTGATTCATTACAAATTACAGCACTAGCTTTAGTAAATAGTTTTCAATAGAAGTAATTCGATATATTCAGATATATTTCATTAATTGTTTGTCGTTCCGGTCTATCTGTGCAGCTGGCTGGACTGCTTGATTACAATACAGGAGCTTTCCGTTGTTTAGATTAATAACTTTTATTGTAAATTTACTGAGCATTCACGGTAGTGTTAATTAAATTTATCTATTATAAACCTTTGCGTGGGAAATCTGCTTAGTTTACGCAGCCCCTGCGTGACGGACTTTATTTTGTTTCTTTTGTGTATCTGTTGGAGGTTTGTGCGAAGCTAATGTTACATATTTCGTGGCTTCATATGGGATCTAGTTTGCATATTTGGTTTGAGCCGAATATTAGCTGATTCATGTCCCTTCCATTTTCCATTGGATCATTTGAAGTGTGTTGAGCAAGCCAATTATTCGAAACGCCTGTTAATTGGGTTGTTTTGCATATATGATAGCTTGCATGCATGGTTATTGAAGGTTTTATCGGCTAATAAATGTTGCCTTAAAATTGCCTCTATTAGCTCTGCGGTTGGTGGATTTATGAATCCCCCCCCCCTCTGATGAGAATTATTTAAAAGATGAAACTTAATGAATATAAAATAAAATATTAAATATTGTGAAAGTTTTTATAAAATTGTTCTCAATGGTGAGAGGCATTTCATTAAGATAAAAAAAAACTTTAAAAGACTAACAGATATTATTATTATTATTCTTATTTATTAACGTCCACTTTTTGCAACTAAGGCTAATTGGAACGGGTTATCTACAGGTTACTACCCTTTTCTAGCCAGGGTGGGACTTAGGATTTTATTTAATGAATTTCGTCACTAAATAATTTCCCTTGGCTAGGCGGGAATCGAACTCGCCACTCTAGGATTACCATGTGAGATTAAAGGCAACGCTTTAACTCGCATGGCTAACCTGAGCCCCCGACTAACAGATAAAAATAAAAGCATAATCTAATAAGTTTCCTTTATTTTAAAAGGTGGTAATTTATTTCACACTTGTGGTTGCTGTTATTAATATAAAAGACTATTCAACACAAAAATTATTCAGGAATATGCCAATTCGTAAAAAGTAGAACATGTTTTTATGGGTGAAATGCAAGTGAACCCCACCCTTGGTGGAAAGACCGATGTCGTATTTTGGAAATTTTTTGAATGCGGTCACTAAAGTCTATCCTCTACAGTCTAAGGATACACCAAATTGTGTTAAAAAAGATAAAGTTTAAAAAAATGGCCGCGGTCACCGTTTTCAAAAGTGCGCCGACAAGGGTGGAGTTAAACTGCATTTTCACGGCTTATATTTTTAAATATCGTATTTTTGCATTTTAAGGATGACAAGTATAAGAAAGAGTATTGGAAATATGTAGAAAAACAAAATGTATTTAAAATTACGACGTCCCGAAAGATAATTATGACGATACTCAAAATATCTTTGTATGTTTTTGTATTGGAGTGGGTAGAATAATATAGCTTTGAGGGTTTCCATATCGAGTGGAAAAGCCTCATATGAACAAACCTACAACATTGAAATAATATTTGAATACTATATTCTTGGAATACCAATAACCGGTAAAATTATTAATGTTTTTCTTTTAATCATCATTGTATTTATTGGGGTGTTAAAAAAACAGTCACTTGTAGAAACTTCAAGCTTATCTAGAAAGGCTGTTGCGAAAATATTAACTTCGTCGAATCAACGCTTAATGTTATATACAAATATTTCTCCATCCCTGTCAAACAATGTGAAAACGACAGATGATAAAATAAGCACGGGAGCGTGAAATAATATTTTAAAAATGACAATCCCCTTATTTGACCAATGTGTATTATTCACAACGATTGGTCTATTATTGTTTGAATAAATGTTTCAGAATAAAGGGGTAACCATTTTTAAAGTGCCGTCTTAAAAAGTCCAAATCCCGAGTTAAAATTTAAGTTTAACCCCCCACTCAAAAAAATATATTTCACTTCAAAACTAACAAATATCATCAAAATATTAATTTAATTTATTATTACCTCACACATTTGGGACATCTTATGTCAATTTATGTTCTTATTTAAAAAATAATATTTTCAATTAATATAAGGAAATTTTATAATAATTAATAATATTGTCTATAATGAAATGGAAGTAGGAAATTCACAGGTAACTTGGCGCACCATATTTTCGGTTTCAATCATTTCCCCATGACCCTATCTACAGCAGTCAGCTCTTTTTGATATCAAACTTGGAACCTTTTCGAATTAGACATTCATTAATAGAGCTTTGAGCATAAAATTTAATTTTGTTTAGGGAATGTTTAATATTTTGTTAAAGAAAGAAATTCGAATAAATTTTACAATTTTTATTGAATACACAATGTCTTTTTTAACAACAGACCAATGATTCAAAGGAGACTATTTTTTTTTTGTAATGTTGTTAGTAATTTATTTTATTTTTCGTCAACTTTTTAACATATTTTCCTTAAGGGAAATAAGCCATGGAGATAGTACTCATGACTCAATTTTTTACAATAACTCACGATCACTGAAGTTCACAAAACACGGCACTGCACTGATCTTCACATGGAACACGTCACTGCATTGTTCTTTACATAAACACGGCACTACACTGTGCTTCACATAAAACACTTTACCGCACTGCAACTAAAATGTTCTGTTCACTAAAGCTGCACTGAACGCTCTATATTCACCTGAAGAGATGTGAGAACAAACTAACTCTCGAGCGAGCTGGGCCGCTTTTTTTGACGGGCGGTGAGATCAAAAGAAAACTGCCCAGACCTGCCTAGATCTCAGACGGTTATCGCCGAGAACATTCTTTGGCGCCATCTGTCCTGATTCCTTTCATCTACATTGTACTTCTTGAATACGAGATTAACTCCGTGTATTTTTTATGAGCGTAGTTTCCGCAACAATATCTTTGTCTGTTAATGCTCTAGCGTGTGCATTTTTTGTTTGATCGTTACCAAACTCGATATTTAAACGTTTTATGTAGAACTAAAGATCAATTTCGCTAATGGCTAAAATCGGACTAGTGGGCGACGGGGTTTAGAGGGGATTTTTAAAAATATCTCCGTTATTATAAGTCATACCGAAAATGGTATAAAATCAATATTAATAAAACATGTCATGTTCTATAAATGTTGTCACATGTATGTTTTCTCAATCTTCAATATTAACAGAGATGTTGACATTTTTTAGGTATCAGCCTTCAGTAAACCCCCCAATTTCAGTCATCACACTTTAACAATAATAATATATCACGAACCGTCTTATTCCCATCTTAAATATCTAATATTGTTTTTGATGGACCTTTATTATGTGAGAAATTACAATAGTTAGTATGATTTTTATTAACCGCCCACTTCTCACCTACTCCTCCGATTTTTTATTCTTGAATGGAGAAAATATGCTGAGATGACATCAGTAGTGTGTCAGTCCAATATGCAGGAAATCGGTTTAGTTAACAATGACCCTGTGTGACGGACTTTTTGAATTCTATTGTTCGGATTATTTTATTTATTTATTGGAGCTTCACAGCTTTGGCGATGTTGCTCTAAACAAAAGCCTCGTAACTTGAAAAACTAAACAAAACAAAAACTCAAATGAAAACATAACAATACAAAAAAAGAATAACAAAATTAAACAAAACAGAAATGGCGCACAAAACAGAAAAGGGACATAGAATACAAAAGGAACACTAAACATAAAAGGATCTCAAAACAGAGAGAAAACACGAAAAACAGAGATGAAATCAAAACAGAAATGGGAAAGAAATAGAAACGCAACACAAAACAGTACTGGAAAGCAAAAAACAAAAATAAAGAAATAGAACACAAAAGGCAAAATTAAAAAAAAAATTAAAAAAACTGACTGAAGCACAAAAACAGAACTGGAACTCAAAAAACGGGAATGGAACTCAAAACACAAGAATGGAAATCAAAAAAATAAATTGAACACAACAATGAACAAAATACATGAACAAGGGAACAAATAAAGACAAACTTCAAAGCTAGGTACTAAACTGAATCGAAACTATTGACGTCGGACAATAGGGGAATCATTAATAAAATATTTAAATATTCAATAAATAAATAACTAAATCAAAAATTAAAATAAAATTGGTATATAAAATGAATAAAAGAAATTTAAAATTATTAAGGTTTTGATAAAATATAAGTGGTTACAGGAGGCTATTTACATAAAACTCTTTACCACCCTAATAACTTTTTATAACAGGATGCTGATGTTTATACTTTATAAGAGGTTTCAAATAGCTCATTCAACAAATGGTACATTTCCTTATTTCTTAGTTTAAGAACCGATGGTTCTGAGGGAGCTTTTATTGAAGTGAAACAAATAGTGGGGCGGAGGGTCCATAAAAAAAAACTGTAAAGAGTTAACTTGTACGGGGTATTATTTGTGAACCTTTTCCGTTGGCTAATTCCAAAGTAGGTAGATAAACTTTGGGCGTGTTAACATTATATTATTATTATTTATAAATCAAGCACCATGCCATTCAAAAAAGGTGAACCACGACTGGTAATCGATAGGTTGCCACTTTCTCTAGTGAATTGTGATTTGAGATTTTGTTTTCAGTGTCCATCACTGAACAATTTCTTTTAACTGAAGTAGGAATCATTCACTCACACTTTACTTGGTTAGGCTATTTTAAATATACTTCTAGATTGATTTCATTTAGTCATAGTCTTATTTTATATTACTCCCTGAAATTTGATTAATTTATTCCACTAAGAAAATATGTCTTATATCTGATATAAAAATTGATTATACACAGGTGACTGGTTGAGAAATATGTATTGTATTTACACAGCTTATCGACAGAGCAAGTCACGTCCCCAGTGTAAAACCCCGTGCTATTTCTACCTTATTTACCTTTGTGAAGTTATCAGGCTTTAAGTTGCCTTATCGTCAGCTAAGGGGAAAATATTATATATTTTCAGTGGCAATGGCAAAATATATCAGATCAGAAATAAATGGCTCTATACGCCTTCGTGGTGAGAACGCATTAAAAAGTTCACTAAGAAAGCAGATAAAGTCTATAAATTATAGATAATAATAATTTCAGGCGATATAAATGTATAAATTGGCACGGGGAAATATGAGTATTTCATGATCAGTATAGAAGGGCTTTTAACAACAATTTTTTTTCTGTAATCGTTGAATAATGGTAACATTACTAAACTGAAATGAGTGAAGAAAGTAAAACATTTTTCAATAGAGTGAAGAAAGTAATCACTTTCTTCACAAGTGAAGAACGTGAATTGCCTTCTTAATTAGTAATAAGTATAAATTAAAAAATAATTTGAAGTTGGAAATTAAATGCCTTTAAATGTTTCTTAACATTGTAAGAATTTATTTTAACAAAATAAATTGCAATGTGAATGAATTATTGGTGGAAATAATCAATATATTTTAAAATTTAAATATAATAATAATTACCTTTCTTGTTTATAACCTGCACTTGTTTATAACTGCACTACTTCACAATCATCACTAGTTGTTTTATAACTATGTATATAACCTTTCACAACCATGCTTATAACCTACCAACAACATACCATAATCTTCACAACATCCTAATTTTGTTCATATTCTGGCTACATCTGATCATGTATTACACGATTACAGAAAAAATTTAATATTACACTCGTGACGAAAGTAGAATTTACAACTCTCGTGAAATTACCACACTCGCTTCGCTCGTGTGGGTAAACGTTTCACTCGAGTTGTAAAAGTGATCTATAGTACTTTCGTCACTTGTATAATAGATAACTATTTGTTAATCGATGAATAAAATTATAATATAAAACCACTTGTCAAGTCCGCATAGACCCTTATATATATTAAAGACTCATAGTTGTATCTGAAGCCCATACCTAGTGAACTACGCCAGAAGTTCAGATACAACAGACAAGCAAAAAAAGAACACAGAGCATTCCGTTGTTTCCTGTTGTCTTGGTCTTCAAACTGTCAATAATAAAAGGATTAGGAAGAAGGGAGAAAATTCCAATGGAACCGCTACAAATACAACAGCTGAGAGATTAACCATTAGTATTCATGAATTGAAAAATTATTGCCTTTAAATAATGTGATTACACAATATACAGTTTTAATGTTCCCGCCTCTCTTGTCTCTATGGCATGTTAACATAAAACGTTGAAGAGGGATAAATTATATTCGCTAAGGACATACAATTTATATCGTAAAATACATTGTAAATGAAATTGAAATTCATAAAAGCTATATTTCAGACAACTTCAGCTCTGGATAGATTCTGTAGCTAGAAGTAGAAAATGAACGAGCACCCAAAAACTAAAATTTTGTAATTACCACTCCCTAGGTCAGAAGAACTTTTAGAATGATATCTTCAAATATCGTTTATATCGTGCACTCCATTGCCATTCCGTTGATAAAATTGAGCTTGTAGACTATATTGATCTTTCTTTTAAGATTTCTTTCTTCGATCCATTTGAGACAAATATCATTCTTACTAAAAACTTCAACAGGCAAGGGCTGCGTAAACTAAACAGATTTCCCATATTACAACATATTCTTCTGTAAAAAACAGATGAGTAGAAGGGGCATGGCCGGGGGGGAGGGTACTGAAGGCTAAAAATAATGAAGTATTTTTGAAAATCCCCCCCTCTAAATCCCCCTCCCACTGGTCCGATTTCAACCGTTAACGAACTTGATCTTCCTTTTTACACTAAACGATTAAATACCGAGTTTGGTGACGATTAAACAAAAATTGCGACCGCTAGAGTGTTAACAGACACTCTCTCTCTCTCTCTCTCTATATATATATATATATATATATATATATATATATATATATATATATATACGGACCTCATTTTCGTCATCTCCTGGGTAGGATTGATGGACATTTGAAGAAATTTTTCGAAAATCGCGTCATGAGTACGAACTCAATTGCTGATTTCCCTCAAGGGAAATCTGCTAAAAGTGATCCAAATGATCCTTGCCAACCTTCCTATGAACTACATAGAAGGAAGGCAAATATAAGGAACCAAATCCGGGATGATTACATTGCAAAAAGCCAACATGAAAACTCAACAACACTCACTATTGAGTTTGATTATTCCCAGAACCATCCGATCCCTAAATTGAACGTAAACAATCAGTTCTATAAAAGAATGTTCTGGCTCTATTGTTTCAATATTCATGTGTTTAATGATAATTCAAGCTACTGTTACACATTCACTGAGTGCGATGGTGTTAAAAATCCTAATTCAGTTATTTGTTTTTTACATGACTGTTGAAAAAAGCAAATTGAACAGTTCTCTGACATTTCTTCTGCTATTTTGCTTTCTGATGCCACAGGTGGCCAAAATAGAAATTTTCAGATGTGTAAGTTCACTTCTTGGTTTGCAAGGGTATATAAAAAAGATGTTATACAACTTTTCCCAGAAAAGAGGACATAGTTTCTCATAATGTGATAGAAACTTTGGTTTGATCAGGAACAAAATAAAAAATAAAGAAGTGATTGGTAATCCTAAACCTTATTTAACAGTAATGGTAGAGTGCAGGCAAACCCCTTCACCCTTTGAAGTTGTTATGGATGCAGAACTTCTGCAAGACTGGGAACCATTTTTAAATAATCTATTCCTGAAGAAATCTGTCTCAAGAAACAAAATAAAATTTACTCTAATGATATATGTCATTATCAAATCATTGCAAAATGGTGCTCTGCTGTGCTAAAAAATTATGTTGGACAATTTGAAGTGTTCAGTTATTGGCGGCCTATCAGATTGGAGATTTCCACAACGTTGCGACTCGAAGGTGTCCTTACCCAGCAGTAAACCAACTTAAAATTAATGATGTAAAAGCCTTATATCGGTTTTTACAGGAAGAGGATGTGGATTTTATTGAAAATATTATTTCTCAAAGTGGATAAAGAAAGAAAGATGTTATACTGATTTCAAACAAACAAACTGAGTTTACTCGGAGTATAAGATGTTTTTTTTTGTTTTTTTTCTCAATTTATTCTTCAAATATATGAAAAATCTTTTCATTTTGATGTTTTCCCTGTTTAAAATGTCAAATATTTATTATTGTAAAAAATAAATAAGTTATCATCTATTTAATTATATTTTTTTTAATAACGTTTTTATATAAGAATGTATTCTGGCTAAAAAGGGCGTATAAAGTAACTTATGTTTTTAATTATTACAAAAACACCAGTTACTGAATTATTTTTTTTAATTGTTGAATATTTCTTTAATAGGTGTAATATCAATATTTGTTAATACTACAGGAATTATAATTATTATGACAACAGGAGACAACAATGAAATATTCATTTGGTGTTTTCTCAAAACAATAGTTTTGCTTATGAGCCCCTTTTACGTAGACCGCCTCAATTATTCCCACTTGTCCGATTTCTGCCACTAAAGAAGTTGATCTTTCATTTTACATAAAAGGATTACAAATCGAGTTTGGTTGTGATAAAACAAATATTACGATTGCTAGAGGGGTGACAGAAAAATAAATATATAATGTATGTAATTTTGAACGGACCTTATATTCATCATCTACGATGTAGCATCGATGGGCATTTGAGAAAATTTAAAAAAATCGCATCATGAGCACAACCTCAATAGCTGTTTAAAAAAAAAACGCTAAATGAATGAATATGAAATATGATTTATCAGCTTTACTTTTCTCATATCTTCAGGTTTTGAAGGCAATCATGTTAAAGTGAAATAACTCATTTCAATTGGACACTCAAGTTTGGTAAAATCAGCAGGCAGACATACTCGACGGGATGGATAAATAGAGATATTAATAGACTAGTACAAAGGGAAGATATGTATTGTATGTGGGGAGGGAATCCTAGCTGTCAATAGGATGTCAGTAGCAACACAGCCTCTTATCGACTCGATATTATCTATTGGGGCATAAGTCATTCTCTCTAATCTACATTTAGGCAAGCTGGGAATTCTATATTGCTATCCCATACATGTTTCTATATTCTGCCAGACAGATACTGCGTCATAGCTCATTTTCATGACCGTGCTCGCCATGACAGATATAAAAGGTTGTTGTTCCCTACCAAGAAGCACGGCATCATTCAGGAGCAAAAATATTCTCCCAATATACAAGGTGGACTAACAAGAACCAATATGGTGTTATTGTCATAGGGTCAATTCAATGAGAAATGTTTTCTCCGTAATAACGGTCGGTCTGTTTTGATAAAAAAACTATTTCGTCCAACTTTAATGATTCAGTATCACTGAACATTCATAAATTTGCCCATGTCCTTCCTCAAATGTCAGTCGATCCTACCAAGGAGATGACGAAAACGAGGTCCGTTCATAATTATATGTATATATTGGGTTGTAACATATGAAATGACCGTTTGTAGAATCAGGAAAAAAAATGAAACATTGACATCGAATCTGAAATATTATTCATTCAAAGTATTTACCGTCATTTTCAATACACTTCTGCCAACGACTTACCAAGTTTTCTATCCCACTTTTGAAAAAGTTTGTGTCACGTGTTGAAAGAAATTCAGAAAATGCATTTTTAATGTCTAAATCATCTGTAAAAAATTTTCCTCGCAAAACGTTGTCCAAACTCCGAAAAAAGTGGTAGTCTGTAGGAGATAAATCAGAGGAATATGGGTGGTGTGGTAGGACTTCATAGCCCAACTCCTTTAATTTGTTCACTGTCTGTATTGAAACATGTGGTCGGGCGTTGTCATGAAGCAGAATCGGTCCTTTCCTGTTTACCAATGCCGGCTGTTGCTTGATCAAATTTTGATGCATTTGCTCAATTTCTTTTCAGTATAATGTGGAATCAATTGTTTTGCCCTTTGGTAGAAAAGAATAATGAATGACCCCGGCCATAGACCACCATACTGTAACCATTAACTTCTTCGGAGATTCTGTTTTGGCATTTGCCCAGGAGGCTGGCCGGCATCTAACCATTGACCTGATTGGCGTCGATTGTCATACATGATCCACTTTTCGTCACATGTTATTACGCGTCCGAGGAATGGTTCGTTTCTTTGACGAGAAAGCAAAGAAACACACGTCTCTTGGCGTTTTAACTGCTGCGTTCGTTGAGTTCGTGCGGGACCCAGGAATCGAGCTTTTTCACCTTTCCAATCGTTTTTAAATGCCTGGAGACAGACGTCCATGGGGCTGATTTTCTAAAGTCGTATCTCCTGAAGAAAATTTTGAAAACCAACGACGAATAGTTCTTTCATTAGCACTTCCTTCGCCAAACGCATGATTAATATTCCTTGCTGACTGGGCCGCGGAATGAACAATTTATACTCGAAAAAGAAAATTATCCGGAAATCACGTGTTTCCATGTTCCCGATTGATATTAAACTAAAATATTTAAGCCTACTTGGGACAAAAACAAACATAGCTTGCGACTAGAGAATTAACAAATGTTTATTATAGATGGTAAATATTTTGCTTGGAATCAACACACAACGTTTTAATCCTTTATAAAGATTAGGGTTTAAAAAATCGGACACTTCATGTGTTACAACCCAATATATATAGTGAGATAGACATATGTATATTTGTCTGTTGACGCTCTAGTGGTCGTAATTTGTATTGTATTTTTGTACCAAACTCGATATTTAATCGTTTTATGGAAAAAAAGAAAGATCAAGTTGTTTAAGGGCAGAAATTGGACGACGATAGGGGGTTTAGAGTTATTATACATTGGATCGAAAATTTGATAGGAGTATTGAAAATATAATGTTCTATGAATGTTGTTTTATATATTTTTTTCATTATCTTGATTACTAATCAAGATATTTGTATTTTTTTAGCTTTCAGCCATCAGGAAAGCCCCTCTTCTACTCTTGTTATATTAACAATAAGCTGTTATATCATGAACCACTTCTATTTAAGGGTGAAAACCAAATATGATTTATAAGATAAATGCAATTACGTCATGTGATGATGCTGATGTTATCAATTAGGATTTTTCGTTCTTTACTCGAATATGTTCATTTGATTTCTGCCATACTCGATATTTAACCGTTTCACAATCAGTCAAAGTTAAAAATCATATTTTTTCTGTAATCGTTGAATAATGGCAACATTACTAAACTGAAATGAGTGAAGAAAGTGAAACATTTTGCAATAGAGTGAAGAAAGTGAGTTGCCTTCTTAATTAGTAATAAGTATAAATTAAAAAATAATTTGAAGTTGGAAATTAAATGTTTCTTAACATTGTAAGAATTTATTTTCACAAAATAAATTGAAATGTGAATGAATTATTGGTGGAAATAATCAATATATTTTAAAATTTAAATATAATAATAATTACCTTCCTTGTTTATAACCTGCACTTGTTTATAACTGACTACTTCACAATCATCACTAGTTGTTTTATAACTATGATTATAACCTTTCACAACCATGCTTATAACCTACCAACAACAACCATAATCTTCAAAACATCCTAATTTTGTTCATATTCTTGTTAGATCTGATCATGTATTACACGATTACAGAAAAAAATTTAATATTACACTCGTGACGAAAGTAGAATTTACAACTCTCGTGAAATTACCACACTCGCTTCGCTCCTGTGTGTAAACGTTTCACTCGAGTTGTAAAATGATCTACTTTCGTCACTTGTATAATAAATAACTATTATATTGGTTCATATTAGACTTGGAATGGTGGGGGATTAGGGTAGGGGGATTGGAAAATTCGAAATATCTCTATTATTAAGACTCGGATCGTAAAATATTGTGGAACCAATCTTGAAAAACTATTCACGTTCTATAATTGTTATGTATGGAATAGCAAATTTTCACAACAACTTTTAACAATTTTTTATAACTCAAGTATTAGGCGAGTTATTTGTACTTACTGTTTCTCAGCCTTTAGTAACCTCCCCCCCCCCTTCAACGCACATGTGAAATCTTCTCAGTTTATGCTGCCCCTGCGTGACGGACTTTTTTTATGAGAAGTCATTTATTAGAGTAAACGTTCCTTGGCATATTGCATATAGGTTATATTTAAATCAATTGATTTTTACAATATTTTACAATATTGATTTTTTTTGGGGGCTCAGGTTAGCCATGCGAGTTAAAGCGTTGACCTTTATCTCACATGGTAAACCTAGAGTGGCGAGTTCGATTCTCGCCTGGGCAAGGGAAATTATTTAGTGACGAAATTCATTAAATAACGTCCTAAAATCCCACCCTGGCTAGAAAAGGGTGGTAACCTGTAGATAACCCGTCCCGATTAGCCTAAGTTGCAAAAATCGGACGTTAATAAATAAATTAAATTATTTTACAATATTTGCAATATAATGAACTATTAACCTAAAATAAAATAAAAATATTATAAAATTGAGACATTAACGAATCAATTACAAAATAAAATTAAATTAAGTTAAACTCAACCTATGTTACGTTTTCGCCCTTCTTTAATTAGCGAGTCTATATTTAGGGGATATCAAAACATACCTCTTTCTTTTCAAAACAGACCGACTGTTATATCTTCCATTACATTAATTAGATAATTATTACCTCAGAGAAGAAACAACCTGAGATGGATAGCCCGGAAAACATCAGACCTTAGGTTTTAGGGTCACTCACCTATTCCTGATTTCTCGCCAAAAAATATTTTTCAGGCTCCACCTCCCTCCCCAATTTTTTTTTTCAATTTATTCCCTTTTGTACGTAGATCAATTTTATGTGAATAAATATTTGTCTAACTTGCTGAAAACGTTTTTTGAAAACATATTTTAAAAAACAGTAAGGTAGGGTTTGACAGACTCCCCCCCCCCGTCTGGTGAAACAAGGGTTAAGAACAGTTAATATAAATTTTTTTATGGAACCCATCGAGAATCCAAAGAAATACATCAAATTTCCATGTTTATTATTATTTAAATGGTCTCCATTGCAGTCTATACTATTTTTATATTTACTAGAATCCCCCTGGGAAACGTACAGGAATGCATGGCTGAACTTGGATGTGCGCAGGAGATAACCTGCGTCGGAGCAGAATCTGAATGTCTCTGTAAACGCCTGGATAGACGAGCCTACCATCTCCAACCAGGTCTCAGGCTAGCCATGACAGTTTAGGAGTTGAACTTAATGAACTTGGTAATACAGGATTGACGGCCTCATTAATTAAAATCCTTAGTCCCACTCTGGCTGGAAAATAGTGGTAACCTGTAGATAACTGTAAAATAAAGAAGTCCGCCTGCTACCTCTACAAGTAACCTTTATTAACTGAACTCATAATCATAATCAAACATATGTGTTACAACAATGTGACAAATAAGCCCGTTATTGTATATACACTATATACTCCCTTCTCGCTCAAAATGGAAGATTACTTAAATCTCGTCGGTAGTCTTTACTCTAGTCCCGCATCTTGTTGTGAAACCTTCAACATTATTTCTTCGTCTTCATGTACATCTTCTTGTCCATCATTCCCCTCAGCTTAGTCTCGATTCGTCGAGTTTTCTTGTAGTTCTTCCTGCTCATCTATTAGGATTTTTTGCTGAGACTCCAGCACATAAAGGAACGACTCCGCTTCCACATTTATCCGGAATACTGGGGTAGAACGGATAGGGACTTCAATCGGTTTCCAAATGCTTGTCGGATGGCAATATGTGGTTGAGCCCCATCATGCTTGGATAGCATTAAGGACAGAATGTCCTTCAACATATCTGGTGAAATCGACATCACATTTATCAGATTACACCTGGCACCATTTAAAATAAAGAACTCCGCGTGCTGCATCAACAAGAAACCCTTATTAACTGAACTCATAATCATAAACAAATAATACTCCCCATAATAGCCCTCCCCGATTAGCCGTAGTTGCCCAGTGGACGTAAATAACCCCCACAAATAGTAGGTACATCTTGCACATACGATTTACATAGATTACATGGCTTAATCGGTGTATATAATAACTAAAACTCTTATGACTTTGTAAAAATTCTAATATCATTTGGCTGGCCCTATATGAATAAATCAAAATGGTTTAAAAATAAAGATAATTTCAGCCAACAGAACGCGAATTGAATACATTCATTGTTGAAGCCAAGCTATTTGTTTGATGCTCTATCTCAATCACCACTAACGCTATGCAATCAAAGGCCAATGACGATAAAATCTCGCGTGAATGTAAGTAGATCTCAAGTTTTGATAACCCGCTTATAGAATTTGTCAATATTAATTTAAGGAGGTCGGTAATTATCCAGTTCTGGCTTTAACTCAGACATCACACAATCAGGCTAATTCCTTTTCGTTAACAGAAATAGAAGTTCTTTGCAATTAATAGAAGAATATATTTCCATAGTTTCGATTCGAAGGGTTTCGCCCATACACGAAGGCTTCCACATCTTTTAACCCTCGGTCGGGCGCGTCAAAAATATTCCGCCTTTGGGCGCGTGTATCTGAGAGATACAACCTCAACCGTTTTTACGGAAATACAGTTTTTTAATATATATTTTGCACTAAAATGTTCAGTGTGTAATTAGAAATCATATCTGAGGAAGTATTTGTTTGAAAGAAGTAAACAATTTTCAAAATTGACACGTACTATAATAAAAAAAATCATGGTAGATAATATAACCAAGTTGGTTATAGATTCATTGTTATTAAAACCGTGGACGATAATTTTTAAAATACAATTAAAGCATACAAATACCAAAAGAAATAGTTTAAATGCACATGTCTTAATTATTCATAACTCATTTCAGTTTGTGAGCAATATAGACAAAATCTCTAAATATAACTTCATTCAAAAATAAGTAGCACGAAATCACTTTTAGATAAGACTTATTAAAAATCATCTAAATTTTAATGTACCAATCCTTTTAAAAATACAAGTTTAATTATTATCTCTTTTGCAGAGCTGCATTACAATTAGGACAAGGCGTGGAACTATGTTGTAAACAAATTTTGCTTTTGCAAATCTCACAAGAATAATGAGTAAACCTACATTTCTTTTCAGTTTTGCTTGGTTCACATCATTTGCTTTTGTTCGTTGTAGTGGAGGGACTTTTTTTATGCTGTTCTGTACTGGAGTTCAATGTATGGTCCAATGGGCCTCTGTACTCGTCAAGTTTCGTCTCTAGTTCAGTTGGTAAACGTCTACTGTTGTCACTGCGTCATACAATATTTTCTTGAATAACCTCTCCTGAAAGCTCATGTATGAGCAAAATATTAGAAAAATCGGTTTATATAATTCCATTCAATAAAGAGAAAGTTAATTGATGTATACACTCAACCGCAAAAAAAAAAACCGGACACTTCATTTTTGTCGTATTAAAAGCTAATTTTCAGCAATTTTCTTTATGTGGGCATTCTAGTTATTACAGAGAATTTAATGTCTAAGTCCATTGAACTAATCCCTTCAGGATTAGTAAACAATTAGATAAAACTCAGATTAGATTTATTTGTCGTGAAGTTGATCTATTCTAAACTGTAAGTAGTTTTTCGCATATTTAAACATCTTTAATTATTAACCAAGCATTTTCTTTAATTAATGTTTTATTTTTATTTCGGTCCAGAATAATGGGTCTTTCAAACTTAGATGGAAGGCCGGAGCTTACGTTACATTGCCGAAACGCTTGGGGTAGCGAAGTCTACCATCCACTGTAATAAAAATGAAGAATTTTTTTTTTTTTTTTTAAATGTGTTAATTTATCTTTTTTTTTTTTTTTGTAAATAATCAACAAAGATTATTCACTTTTGGCAGATTTTGTTTAAATAACCTATAGATTAACCAATTATTTTAATTAAAAAGATTAATATACATATATATTAAGGTTTTAACAAAATTATAAGACTAAATCTAGTGCCCGGTTTTTTTTTTGCGGTTGAGTGTATATTTATGAAATACAGATTTCAAAAAAAACTTACGAGATCGGGCGCGTGGTATCTAGGAGATTAAACTGAATGACAGGTGAAACACACGGCTCCATCAAACACAGTGACAATACTGACCTTGAGGGGGGGACCTATAGAGCACATAACTCGAAGCACTACACCACCACTCTCTGCTAGGAGGAGTGGCAAATATTTTTCTAGAAACCGTGTATCTGAGAGATCACGCGCCCGACGGAGGGTTAATAATGATACCGTGCTTTCTTTATCATAAAATTAATAATTCATACCTGCAATGCATAACAAAACTGAAGATGGCCTTTTGAAAAACCAAAATTACTCTCGTGAAACAAATAAAATGTTTGCAGTTGACCGCGAAATTGTTCTTCCTATTGAATAATATGACTCTTGCCACAACTCATACTTTCTCAACAATTCATAGACACCTAAAAAAACTTTAATCAATCCTGTTCAACGTTAAATTGTAAATTTTTCAAGAGATCATTTCATTTATTTTGATATCAACATTTTCAATTCTATGTTTCCGTGGACTTCATCCCTGGACCAAATGTACCTCACTCCGGCTTTCGGCTCCAGCAATCTGTGTGATGAAGAAACTTAAGAGGGGAGTAGAGGCATTTTCAAGTCTATTCAATTTATCTTTATTGATTTGTGAGAACTTTCGATGAGCTTGTGAGTTATTAGTCAACAAACAATTTTTGTTCCTAAAATATATTTTAAATAGAAGTTGGAGAGTAAAGAACTATCAAATTCGTTTAAAGCTAACACAATATCAAAAATCAAATCCTCTTTCTTCAAAATTTTATCAGACATCTTTCAAGGCTGCAATTTCACAAAACCCTTACACTCTATTCATTTTTGCACACGGATCTAAGACAGAACATGGGACTGGCTCAGTCACCACTATCAAAAACAAAACTTACAAAGTTAAACTACTCGACGAATCAAGTATTTATACTTCTGTGCTGAACTACAGCGTATTATACTAGCACTTTCAAAATTAGAAAATCGATCACACCTAGTAATTGTATGTACAGACTCTTTAAGTTCTTTACTTTCCTTGGGAAACATCTAATCCAATCACCCATTAATTACATATATACACGCACTAAACAATCGCATTTTTAAAATATTGTTGTTAGCCGGACACAAGTGCATTATACAATTGACTTATATTGACAAACATGCAAAATTAGCAACAAAAATGACTACTTCAGACATAACTATGATAACACCAGCAGACCTCAACAAGGTGGTTCAAACAAAAATACTCAAAGACTGGCAAAAACACTGGTTACGTACTGACAATAAGCTATTTGAAATAAAACGCAATGTGAGAGGATGGCCAAGAGACAATACAAAGAAGAGACCAAGTTGTCCTCACTAGACTACGTATTGAACATTCATACCTGACACATTTTTACATAATGAAAAAAAAAAAGAAAAATTGCAAAACTGGACTAACTATGAAACACCTACTAACAGAATGCAGATTACGACCGTACTTAAACATTCCACATGACTTGGACGAGCTACTGACTGAGCGCAGCCCACATATAGCCACTATTCTGACATATTTAAAAACGACTGAGGAATTCGGCAATATTTAATTACATATTTTAATTTTTTTAATGTATGTGCGTGTGTGTGTGTGTTTGTGAGTGTGTGGCGTGTCTAAATTTGAATGATATCTGCCTGGTTTTAAGAATAGTTGCTGTTTCCAAGCTACTAAATTATCTTTTCACTTATTTATTTACCACGCCCTTTTAGTTCTAAGTTATGTTCGTCTTTCTTGTTTCTTTTAATATTTTGTATTCCGTTCCCTTAGTTCGAAATCCTAGGTTTTATTTTGTGAGTTCCATTTTTGTTATTTTGTTTACTTGTTTTTTCCACCCATCTTTAAGAAGGGCCAAGTCGTCATAGTTGCAGATCTCTACATGATAAATAAATAAATAGAAGTGTGTTATTACATATTTTTGATGAAACCAATATACCAGAGGTATTGATGATTGTATTCTGTGTATCAGAGTAAATCCTCTGTAGTAGTGTATGAAAAAGGTTGTGCGAGATATAGAATTTAAAAAAAACAATTCCGAATTACCATTATTTTGCACTTTTTTTTATATCTGAAAAACTTAATCTACAGACTTGTTTAAGTTCTTATGAAAAAAAAGATTTTTTTTGAGAAACATGTTCCGTCATTAATGTATATTTTATTTTTAGAAGGAAAATCGTTTTTCCATACAGAGAGAGAGAGAGAGAGAGAGAGAGAGAGAGAGAGAGAGAGAGAGGGGGGGGGGAGAGAGAGAGAGAGAGAGATAGAGAGAGAGATAGAGAGAGAGAGAGAGAGAGAGAGAGAGAGAGAGAGAGAGAGAGAGAGAGAGAGAGAGAGAGAGAGAGAGAGAGAGAGAGAGAGAGAGAGAGAGAGAGAGAGAGAGAGAGAGAGAGAGAGAGAGAGAGAGAGAGAGAGAGAGAGAGAGAGAGAGAGAGAGAGAGAGAGGAGAGAGAGAGAGAGAGAGAGAGAGAGAGAGAGAGAGAGAGAGAGAGTGAGTGAGAGAAAGAAAGTAAAGCATTCGTAATATGAGGTTATTTTTAAAGTGAACTATAATCCAAGAATAAATGCATCTCAATCGAATTTGAATACAATTTCAGTACTGTTGTACCTCGAGTACTGTTTATAAAGATATTAAATAGGTATATACCGTAATTTTATTTTCTAAATGAAATTATTTTGACTAAAGCAGTTTATATTTATTGATAATTGCTCAAGAGAGGTTTAAAGAGCCAAGAGAGTTTGTATAAACGTAAAAGGGTGGAATGTCGGTCCGAGCGGGAGTGCGAGTAGGAAGCGTGGTCGGAAAAGCTGCTGTAAAAACTCGGAACAGCCTTTGGAAAGTTTTCCACTGCTCGCTTAACCCTTTCCACATTCAGCCTCACTAACAGCCTCCACTTTGGCAGCCATGGTTTTTCTTTTGACTTGTCTTTTTTTTTTTTCCTTTTTTTTATCAACATATTCTCAGGTCGTGATAAATCATTCTGGCCGGCAAAGCTTATTTTATTTCCTACCTCGACCATTTATTGCAATAGAACGATTCCCGCCCCCTCCCGAGTTTCCTTTTCAGGAATTTATCAATTTGAAACCTAGTTGGAATGGAATAATTAGTACAAATCTCCAGTAATGAGGGCGCTGTGGTGGTGTAGTGGTTAGACCGACGTCTATATATATAGAGGCTTCCATATGTGGTCTCTTTGTAGGATTGCCCGTTCGGCATCTCCTGGGAATGGCACTGCCATATAATAGTAGACAAACAAGGTTCAATTCCATAGAGATTGTAAATACCTCTTACAGTAGAAACAGGTTGCAGATAGCTAACCGCATCCTCGTTCTCTGAACTGAAGGATCAAGGAGCTTTTGCAATGGTAATACAATCAGAATGTTATTCCATACTAATTAATGTAAATAATAGAGCGTTCCTGCAAACCTCCGTACTAGACACATTTCCTACTGAATTCATCACTCGCGCCAATTTCATGGAAATTGTATATACAGCGCCTATTCCAATGAATGCCAACTACCGACATATCAATCAGATATTTTATGAATTTATCAAGTTCAAAATGAATACTCGCCCAGAGTAACTTGTTCACAACAAAATCTAAACTCTAGGGCTAAATCTTAAAGATTTGTTTTTACAGTACATTTCTAGCTCAGTTGATCAACTTTTCAAAAATGGATTTAAAAAAAATGATTTTTATTTGAATCATTTTCATATCCATCAAGAAGTTGCGTAATGGTATTACATACTTTCATTAAAACATTTGATGTATGATTTTCTTTGCCACAAAATAAATTCCGTCAGGTAGGTGATAGATACATCACCAAACATGAGGAGTTAGTTGATATAATTCAGTAAATTGAAATGACTATATATATATATATATATATATATATATATATATATATATATATATATATATATATATTCTCCACACATAATTCGTGAAGAAAAGTATAAAACGAAAGACGAAATTCATTAAATAACGTCCTAAAATCCCACCCTAGCTAGAAAAGGGTGGTAACCTGTAGATAACCCGTCCCGATTAGCCTAAGTTGCAAAAAGTGGACGTTAATAAATAATAATAATAGTTATACGCTAAACACAATAGTGGGAGTCAAGAATTTTATATGGCAAAAAAGACTCAACCGAATTAAACGAAACTCCGTATGTGATTTGGTACAAACACCTCCCTGATTATATGCTATATTAAAATTTCGAGGTACGAACAGGAGTGAGAGTTATAAGGGTGGTCTGAAATATAAAATCGCATATTTCGTAACCTATTCTATTTTCGGCAAACGTGCATATAACAAAAGTCGTTTGTTTTATTATTTAAAGTAATTTTGTTATATGCTCTTTTGCCGTATAACGAAGTATAAACGAGGTATACATGAAAAACTATAGAAGGGGTCAACAATGCTTTAGGTCGCGAAAGACTAAATCGAAATCAAGGGAACTCCGTATTTTTGACTATAAGTTATATTAGTATTTTTAGGAATGAACAGGAGTGGGGGTAGTTACAGAGGCATGAAATGAAAAATGTTCATATTTCGTTTCCTATTGCATCTTTGACGAACGTACACGTAACGAAAGATGTTTAATTTGATATTTAGAGTAACTTTTATTATATAAATCTTTATCGTAATTTAGTATTTTAGTTGGTGGCGTAGCAACGCGCGTAGGGTATAGCTAGTTTCATTATATATTAACACTTTCGCTGCGGATGCCCGAATCGAAAATCACTTCCAAAAAACGAATTTTTTTTTTTTTTTGTTTTCTGTTTTAAAGTTGTTCAAACTAAGTAAAAACCTATTTGTGGTAATTTTTAACAACGATAATCGTATTTTTTTAAACCTCGCAACGTATGCGAGGTCCGCACACGGCAGTGAATTAGGTAGGCAAACCCTCAAGACAGAACATTTTGTGTGTATTTCCCTACCTAGTGCACTGTCGTGTGCGGACATTGCATACGTTGCATAGGGAGGAAGAAATACGATTATTAGGTTACAAATGCATATAAAGTAAACATAATAATGGAATAGATCTATATGAAAATCATATTCATCCAAAATGAACTTATATAGCTGAAAATACACCACCTGAACAGAAACTTTCGTTTAGTAATGGGAAATTTCTTTATTTCGTAATTGGTTATGAAATCATAAATCGGACCTGTCAATACCGCCCATATATTTATTATAATTAATAATTGCCTCGGGCTTCTCGACGGTCTTCCCCCTGCTTGTGACCGCCTTTATCTGGGCATCAAACTCCGATGAAATAATAATGACATCTCGTTTGTGGCGCCATTTGAAAACGGACACACCCTTAACAGTAAATTTCTCTTTTATCTCTCCTTTTTTGAGCTTAGCCCCCACTATAACAGCTGGGTTGCCCTTCCGAGTCTTTCTCAGAGTACCAGTAAGATAGGTACCCTGATCCAGAAGCTCGTGGGCCATGGGGACAGACGTATAAAAGTTGTCAGCGTAAATGGCATGGCCGTGGCCGAGATAGTCATCAACCAAATGTCTGACAACTTTATACAAGTGTCCTTTCCCTCCAACTTGTGGATCCCTTGGCCCAGAGTAGACTAACGTCTTCAGCACAAGACCGTCAGGTTGAGTCAACATATAAATCTTTATTCCATATTTGTGGCGCTTATTAGCGATATACTGGCGAAAGAATAGCCTACCCCTCCAAAGCATCATGGACTCCAAACTTAATTCTTTGAAAGGGGTAGTATATCTCTTTCATCCTCTCAACAAAAAAATTTAACAGAGGCCGAATTTTATTCAGCGGATCATGCTCAACGTTCGGGTCTTGTGGTTCTGTGACGAAGTGCAGGCTTCTCCGTATACGGAGAAACGTGTCTCGTGACATCATTGAAGGGAAAGCAGGGGTACTATAGGGGAATATGGACCTCCAATAATGAATGAGCCTCTCATGGAGAGACAAGTTGGCCCATAAAAAATAATAACCCCAAACATTTTTGAAACTGCAAACGACTTGGCCAGACGGTGGTCAGAACACTACTGAATGCTTGTGAGTGCGGAGGTTCTCCCCACTTCAACCTTCAGGTCTCTAGAACGAATGGAGGGCGGGGCGACGCTCCTCGCAACGTATGCGAGGCCCGCACCAGGGAGTGACTCAGGACCTCGCATATGCTGCGAGGCTCCGCAGTGAAGGTGTTAAGGTTAACCACCCATGGATACTTATACAAACGTCGTTACAACACCTCAAACTTTATATTCTGTAAATCTTTTTGTATTCAGAATTGTTAATGTATAAGGATCATTTTTCGTTTGTGGGGAAGAAGAATGGACGGCAAAATAAAATGTAATATAGCATGATAAATTATATGCTCATTGATGGGGATAAGTAAGATTTATGGAGTATCTGGGGCTGTGATGGCTTGGACATATTCAGTGGATTCGGAGAGTGAGCCCCCTAATTAATGATGTATCCTTGGGGAGAGGTACTGGCCATGAATAGGCCAACCTCAATGGCAGCCCTTGCTCTAGGAAAAGAAATATTCTGTACACATTAATCTGGAAGCTAAAATTACAACGAGTTTCCTTTCATTATCTAATTATAAAAATAATTTTAATTATAGAATTAACACTGTTTAACTTTCTCTAGCCTATACACTTATGTATTTCTCCGTCTATACATTACAATATAAATGATCTGACTTGTAAAGGCTTCTGAACTTTCGGTATATTTCTAAAGTGAAATGTTGGTAAAGAAGTATCTTTCAATGACAGATGATAACCCTGAATAATTGACTTCAAAACAAACCTTATAGTAGTATTTTTTAGAAAAGAAAAAGCCCATCACGCAAGGGCTGCGTAAACTAAGCAGATTTCCCACGTGAAGTTTTAAAATAGAGAAATGTGCCTTCTAATAGCCGTAGTAGTAACGAATCTCTAAACCAATTCACAGAACAGTTACGGAAACGGCTGAACTAGCTTTCGGCGGAAAGTCCCGAATATAGCCAACTTCTGCCGACCACACACAATACAAATACAAATATCTCGGATAATAGTCAAGACAGAGAATAAATGTATAGAGCAATATTTATAGAAACTTTAATTTCCAATAAGATTGACTCTGTACAGTTTTTTGATCCGATGCATAATAACGGAGATATTACGAATTTTCAAAAATCCCCCCTCTAAACTTCCCCTTCCACTGGTCCGATTTCAGCCATTAACAAACTTGATCTTTCTTTTTACATAAAACGATTAAATACCGAGTTTGGTAACGATCAAACAAAAATTGCGACCGCTAGAGCGTTAAAAGACTTACACACACACACATATATATTTATATATATATATATATATATATATATATATATATATATATATATATATATATATATACTTTTGAACGTACTTCATTTTCGTCATCTCCTGGGTAGGATCGATGGACATTTGAAGAAATTTTTCGAAAGTCGCGTCTCGAGTACTGGCGAACTAAAAACCCCCACCATTTTCAAATATATTTAAATCAGAAGAGTTTAACTATTGATGATTTGTTTTGTAATATTTTTTCATATTGATAATGAATCGCTTATACCGAACCCTCCTTCTTTTTTACTGTATTACTATTTTTTACTGATTCATTAAACGAGTCTCCGAATTGGTTATTTTTTTTTTATTTTTTAATTTAGGTTTTACCGTTTAATTACAGTAATATTATCTCCTTTTAATACATACCTCATTGGAATTAATAACCCATCCTAATTACGTATACAAATATACTTTTTATTCTGGAACACTGCATTCATTTTTATTTAACCGCGAGTATTATCAACAAATCCACAATAGCATCTCTAATTAATTTTGTACATACATTTTATTTAGCGTATATGGTATTATATAAAGTTCTGAGACGAATGTAACATGTTTTATTCATTTGTAGTAAACTCGAGAGTGGGAAAGAACTTCTACCTAAAAGAAGAGACGCTATCATACTAAAGTAACGTAGTAAAACAGAAAAATTGTTGACCAATAGAAAATAAGATGAAACTGCTTTCAAAACGTATTAAATTTAAAAGTAATTCCCGGAGCTTCTCTTGTGAAACTTCTTTTGGAAAACAAATTATAACTTGTATGAAAATAAAAAGTGAATTTATCGCTCGAGACGACTCCCGAAATACTGTCTTGCCGACTGTTTTATTTTAGGCGTCCTCTGATTTTCTCAGGCGTGAGCCACTCTTTTTCCTCCTCAGGGTTTGCTCCTATTATTTTTTTTATTTGATATTTAATTGTTATCAGTCCAAAGCATAGTCATAACTTAATCGAATATCACTTAATCATTTAGTTTTAATATAGTCTTCTCTCAGAAACTACTTCGTGAATTTTCTTTATGCATCAGTTCTTTTCAATGACCTCTCCGCTTGAAAAAGTCCGCCACGCAGGGGCTGCGTAAACTAAGCAGATTTCCCTCGTGAAGTTCAGTAATTGATAAATATACATACTGGTAACACAACACCACCGTGAATAAATACAAACAAAAATAAGAAATGTTACATCCAGTTTCAATAACCTGCCGACAGGAAGCGTTAGGTTAGAAATGTAAACAAACTGGTCGGCCCGCCTCACACCGGAAAGAAAAACAATTACTGAAATATATCAGAATATAACACATTAATTTTATTGAGAAATATTTACTATATCTAGTACTGTAATTAATAATGAGCCAGAATAATTGTTATCTCAATCAATCAAATTTTAGTAGTCCAAAACTTTATGATGGGGGGGGGGAGTCACCAGGACATATTTGCATGTATCTCGTATAATAAAGGTCTCTTGAATACTATTTTTGTTATTTAAACTTCCAATAATGTGATTTATTATGTAACAGAGTATTGTTTACGTAACATGAGTAGAAGTGGCGGTTTTCTGAAAACTGAAAAATGCAAATATCTCGGTTAATATTCAAGATAGAGAATAAACGTATATAACAATATTTATAGTAAATTAATTTGCAATAAGATTGGTTATACACAACTTTTCGATCCGACTTATAGTAACGGAGATATTTCGAATTTTCGAAAATCCTCCCCTTTAAACCCCCCCCCCTCCCGCTGGTTCGATTTCAGACGTTAACGAACTTGATCTTTCTTTTTACATAAAACGACTACATATCGAGTTTGGTAACGATCAAACAAAAATTGCGACCGCTAGAGCGGTAACAGACAAATATATATATACAGTTTTGAACGGACCTCATTTTCGTCATCTACTAGGTAGGATCGATGGACATTTGAAGAAAAATGTCGAAAATTCCGTCATGAGTACAACCTCAATAGCTGATTTCCCAGCTGGGAAATCTGCTAAAACGAAAATGTTATACTTCAACATTTCTATTTTTCATAATTCCCTTCATTGATACTGAGGTCAATCCCCTTAGATTGTAATCCAGTAATTTTTACTTGCTTATATCAAATAAAGCCAGTATAGTATTCGCAACATTTTTGGTTTTCTGATTTCAATAATTGGTCCGTTTTGACATTTCCTGAACCCATGTAAACCAGTTTCAGCACTTATGTAGGTGCATACAAATCTAGCATAACTCAAAAACGCCTAGCCTTAGAATATGGAAATTTTATATTTAGGGCTGTTGTACTATCTAGTATGGTATTTATTGATCAAATTCGACAGAGGGGGTTAAGAGTTGGCAAAATTAAAAGAAATTCTCCATCCTCATTAGAGATTAAACAAATGTACAGAACCATTTCTATTTGTGATCAAAAGATCTATAAATTATTCATTGTAACATTTTTTAACCCAATGGTTTGGAACGAAGATATCGTACATAGCTTTCAAATGAAGCGTGTTTATGTTCAAATGAAATACAACAAAACATTTCGAACTTTTAATTTAATAGGATTACAAGAAAGTGAAGTTTTTTACTGAGCACAATCTACATTTTGTACCTTACTAACAAGTCTTCTATTAAAGAAATAGTTTCCTACATTTATGATATGATTGAGGGGGATGAGGCTGAAGGAAACAGTTAAAAGGCATACATTTAAAGACATTTTTGTTAAAATTTAATGAGTATAAATAAACTAAATATATTCATTCTTTATTTTAGTTATTTATGTAATGTATGTTTTATGTATCATCTAGGGTTATAAATCTTGTTTATTTATTACTATGTACAAGTTTAATCCGGTTTAAAAAGTCAATTTTATTGATTCCTCATCTGCATTCTATCAATCTGATCAATGATAAAGAACAATATCTTTGTATTAAATTTGTATTTAAAAGAAAACAAACTCATTGAAAAACACGTAATTTGAATTTCCTAAGATTTGAAACAACACACACACACACACACACACACACACATATATATATATATATATATATATATATATATATATATATATATATATAATGTTATTATGTTTGGATGTGATCTGCATTCATTATTCCCACAATCTTTATTATTCTTTTGTATCCTGTTTGTAAGTGTATGTTGAGTCCGTTCAGTGTCTATTATATCCAGTTAACTTTACGGAACATAGTGACCTATTCATTATATGCTATAATGTTACTGAATTTAATGAACTGTATTTAAGTTTTAAAATCTTATTGATACCTACTGTACTGAAATATTTTGGATACACCCAATTTCTTTAGCAAAATGTATTACTATAAACCATTTTTAATTATTATTAGACTCTGAATAGTACATAAATGAAAACACTGTCTTTACTGGTTTCTCATAATGATTCTTTTTTTTTTTCAGGTAAGTTCCAGTTCTTAAATCCGTGTAAGTAGTATGTATTTTAATTTAATTATGAATAATTATTTGTAAGTAATTAAATAACATTACAACTGTTATAAATGTCGGATCAAAACATTGAATAGAACCGATATTATTGCGAATTTAATTGTCCATCAATATTGTTATTGACATATTATGCCTATCTTGAATATTAACTGAGATATTAGAATTTTTTAGTTTACAGTCTTTAGACAAGCCCACTCCTATTCATGTCATATTAAAAATTAGCTGTTCAATCATGAACCAATTCATTGGAAGCTTAAATACATTCTATCGTTTCCATTGAACGCATAAGCTGTCTCCATTGAATAGTACTTGTAAGCCGTAGGAGAAGTGCTGGTAACCAATGTTATGTAACATGAAAAAGGTTACATACTTTGGGCAATTCTAATTTGGTTTAGTTTTGATTAGTTTTAATTATAATTTGGTTTAGTTTTGCTAGTTTATTCAAAGCTTCTAACCAAAGATTTGTCATTCTAGACTATTATAGTTGCTACAGCATGCTGCCATGAATTCTGTCACCATGAGACAATAGTCAATTTTTCTAGGCGATAAATTATTTCTATTTAATTAGAAGCTGAGTTTTTTTGGCTCCGTTCTTAATTGTTCATTAGAGGGATGTGGGGCGAATTTCCCAAGTCAGTAATTTTTCTTGAGCGTGAGTAACAAGGGTACTATTTGTCCGGTGTTGACGTAGAAGGATATCTGCTCGTGAGGTAGCACGAATCCATTTAGACTAATTAAAATGATTTATTAAAGAAGAGTAAACTCTGCCAGCTCCAAGATAAAATATAATCTCAATGAGCTTTATCTTGCTAGTTATTAATTACTAGAATCTGCTAGCAGCGAAGTAACCCCCTCCCCTCATCTCTTCAAGTTCTTCAAACTTTTTTAAGGCCTCAGTTTTTTCTCTCTCCTCTTTTCAAGATCATACTCCCTTGGGATATTCTTTTGTTGGTTTTAGCTTCTTAAGTTGAAAGTCACATCGAAAGAAATTTAATTTAATAAATCAAATGAAAACTTTGTATTCTTTGGTTATTCCTACCTTAAATGATTTTTTTAAAAATTACTTTGGGTTTAAAAAATCATTATTCCTGTACGAAACGTCATTAGAATCACAAAAATATATTAGTTAAAGCGTTGGTCTTTATGGTAAGCCTAGAGAGACGTGTTCAATTCTCGCCTGGACAATAGAAATTTATTAAGTGACCAACTCATTGAATGAAATCCTTAGTCCCACCCTGGCTAGTAAACGGTGGTGACCTGCAGATAATCCGTCACAGTTAGCCTTAGTGCAAAAAGTCCACATTAATAAATAATTTATGAATAAACCAAAATTATACTCGTATATTTAATTCAAAAAATTTGGTTAAGGCTTAATGAATATACACATTTAAAAGATAGTCGAAACAATTTTTGATAGGACATTGTAGCACGGACCATTTGCAAACAGTAGTCAATTATTTTCTAAACTCAACTCTGGGAATGCCCATTACATTTGAAAATTACTTGTGACAATATTGTCCAATCAATTCGATATTTTAAAAATTAACAGTAATTTCACAATAGTTATTAAACTGTTAAATAACCAAATTTCTGCTCATGAATCATCGTTATAAAATGGTCAGACTTTTTAAGCATCAATTTGTGGTATTAGCATAAGTTGAGATGGGTAAATAGATTGATATAAACATTAATTCAGATTAACTCTATAGAAAATCGATAAATTTGTATTTTTATTAGATGGTTGAATCATGGCTAATCCCTTCAACAATATTTATTTAAACTTCAGCACACATTAAAGCTTAAAATTCCTTTTTCAGACTGGATAAATACCCAAATGAAGCGTCATTCCCCATCTAATAATTCATGTAATTATGGAAACAATTAGTAAAATTTATATATTATTACACATCTAATAATAAATGTAATTACGAACACAATTAGTTGAGTTAATATATCATTTTAATAATTAACAAAGATTAAATACATAAAACATGAAAAAACAAGGCATATGAAGTATTCAATTATAAAATAATTATTAAAATTCAAATTCATAAACTAAGCAATACCTACTCATACCTTTCTCCTTTTTGATTAATAAGATTAGTTAGCCTAGTGAAAATTTCAAATAACGAATAATTGAAGCTGTATCACATTAAAAAAAAAAAAAAAAATAATAAAATCCAGAGAAATTTGTGAATGCTGCCAGGATTTTATATCGGACGGATTAAAACATTTATTATCGCAATGGTCCGAATACAGGTATCATAGAGAGCAATACTTGATAAAAATTAGAGCCACAAGTGATGACTGTGGAAAACATTCTTCATATTGAGGACATTCATAAACTGAACATAATTTACTTATTCCTTTCAGCAGTAAGAAACTAGGCAACGACATAGTATATACAATTATCTTGATAAGTAAACATTATAATATAAAAACGTCCAACGAAGTCAATTATTGAGGACATTCATAAACTGAACATAATTTACTTATTCCTTTCAGCAGTAAGAAACTAGGCAAACTTTGTAAAGAATATTAGAAGTTTAAGTACTACTTGAAAACATTTATTTTTTAAAAAAATGTTTTTTATGTATATATTAGGTTAATATTATGTCATTAGTTCTCATATATTTTTTTGTATGTTATTAAGAATATTACTAACACTAAATGGGCTAGACTCAAGCTAAAATCTGTTTGTATTAGCCAATAAAATCAATCTATCAAATCCTTTTTCATTAAATCGTTTAAACCCTTACTGAATATTATAAAATAATAATTAATATGCTAGAATATATATAATAGAGAGTATGATAAGAATGAGATAAAGGATAGTGTGAGCAAAAATATGCACTCATCAATGTAAGCTATTGTAACTGTCTTACAAGCTAGTACCTGACTGAACCTAAAACCTTTTTAAACAATCGCACTTGCAGGGGTTACGCGATCAAAATCCTACTTATTTCCCGAGTCCTCCCTCAGTATTGCTAAGCAATCGGGTAGCTAATTGTTTTTAGAGAATTGGCGATATTTGGTGTACAATGCTAACACAACCCACTTGGTCACCCACCAAAGCCACGTGAAAGGCCATGGTTCTTCATGGGCTATTGATGGGCCAATGATTTATATAAGTAACTAGCAGTACCCTGCGCGCGTTGCTACGTCACCAACTAAAATACTAAATAATAATAAAGATGTATGTAATAAAAGTTACTCTATATATCAAATTAAACATCTTTTGCCATGTGCGCGTTCGCCAAAAAAACAATAGGAAACGAAATGTGACAACTTTTCGTTTCATGCCTCCCTAACAACCCCCACTCCTGTTCGGTCCTAAATATCTTAATATAGATTATAGTCAAAAATACGGAGTTTCATTGATTTCGATTTAGTCTTTCGTGTCCTAAAACCTTGTTGACCCCTTCTATAGTTTTTCATGTATACCTTATACTTGATTATACCTTATAAAGTACATATAAGAAAAGTTACTTTAAATAACAAACAACTTTTTTTATATGCACGTTTGCCGAAAATGAATTGGTTACAAAATATCGCTATTTTTAATTTCAGACCTCCCTTATAGCCCCCACTCCTGTTCGTCTCGAAGAATACTAATATAGCCAGAAACCTAGCCTGGGTTAGTAGTAATATACCCAGTTTCATAAAATTTCGGTTCAGCCCTTTACGAGTATATAAAGGACATACAGACAAACATTCATTTATATATATATATATATATATATATATATATATATATATATATATATATATATATATATAGAGAGATAGAGAGAGAGAGAGAGAGAGATTTGTTCCGTTGAAGCCTACGACTCGTTTTAATTCCGACTTTAAGTCCTTTAATTGTTTTTACGCCTTGTCTGTAGCTTTTGTGTGCTTTAACTAGTCTATGGCGTTTGTAAAAACAAAATTATCGTAACTTATGTAAAATTACGCCGGAAATGTCTTTCTCGTCTTCTAGATATTCAAGAACCAACATTTGTCTAATCGAAACGACAACTAGTATAATATTGAGTATCGATGTTATTGGATACCCACTTAATAAAAAAGGAACAGACTTCCTGCAACAAATCGTTATTTGTAACGACTGGTTTCACCATATCTGTGGAACCCTCAGGCATAAAACAGTTCTAATGTTTTCCTTTTCTAAAACATGGACTTTACCTCAATACTGGACTTAGAACCAGTGATTATAAATGAAGATTTTATAAGGGAAGACTCCCTCTTTCTTACCTTGACTGTTCTGGAGGAGAACTGTGCTCATTCAGGTTAATTCGACTGAGTTTTACACCGGTTTTAGCAGTGTTCTATTAGGGGAAATCAGCTGTTGAGGTCGTTCTCAAGACTCGATTTTTGAAAAATTTCTTTATGTCCGTCGATCCAACCTAGGGGATGACGAAAACGAGGTCAGTTCAAACCTCACATATATATTATACATATACACACACATATATATATATATATATATATATATATTGCTCTAGTGGTCGCAATTAGCGTTTTATCGTTACCAAACTCGATTTATAAACGCCTCATATAAAACTAAAGATTAAGTTCGTTAACGTCTAAAATCTGACCAAGCGGAGGGTGGTTTAGAGGAGTATTCTTTACTATACGTCGAATCAAAAAATTGGGTAAACCATGTCTTATTACAAATTATATGTACTATAAATATTGCTATATACTCTCCACTCTACCTTGAATATTAACCGAGATATTTGTATTTTTCAGTTTTCAGTCTTCACTTCTACTCATGTCAAATAAACAGTACTCTAATATATAATAAACCACTTAAATGCCAAATATTGTTTTTAAGAAAGCTTTATTATATAAGGTACAATCATATATGTTATGTTATCCCCCCCCTCTCTTCTTAAGTTCTTGTCTATTAAAATTTGATTGATTGAGATAAAAATGATTCTAATTCATTATAATTGACAGTACTAGATGTAGTAAACAGTTTACAATAAAATTAATATGTTATATTCTGATATAATTCGGTAAATGTTTTTCTTTCCGGTGAAGATTTCTATTAATTTGTTCAGCTCTGAAAAGTTCGCAGAACTGTTTGTTTACAATTCAGACGCATTCCTTTGGGAGGTTATTAAAATCGACTCATTACCATAATATCCCACTTAATATTCACGTTGGTGTTATCAGTTCGTAGATTTATCTATTGCAAACCTTTATGTGGAAATCTGTTTAGTTTACGCAGCCCCGGTTGACAGACTTTTATGTTTCTCAGCAGAATGTTCCATAACCACTTCCTCCACAACTCGAGAGTTATGTTTTGAAAAAAAAAAATGATTACAAATAAACACTTGAAACGGAACCATTGGTCTAAACCAAATGTGCATTATGAAGGAATAATTAATAAATTACTGAAGGTGCTCACATTAACAGGATAAGAGTAAGAGTTATCCAGAGTTATGATATGTGAGGGTTTATTAAAAAGAACTTTATTTTGAAGAGAAATGTGTAAGGGCAGGTATCCCTAATAGCATTTAATTTATTTAGTGAAGACATTTTATATATGGCTTATTTTAACGAGCTCAGCATTTTTCCCCGTCTCGCCGAATCGTTCATTAATTTTGAATAACATTCTCTGAAACAGTTTCTCTAATTTTGCGAACCCCGACGTCGGAAGAATGACGCATATTTCGGGGAGAGGGGTGAGGAGGTGTTGGGTACATTACTGAATTTAGTAATTAATATCTGGCGGATGAAGCTCATTGCGGCTTCATTTTTATTTTACAGCCGACAGAGGTCTTCGTTAATAAATCATCTTAATTATAGTTAATGGATTCGTGGTTCCTCTGAAGGACGTAAACTCTCCATCACTGCCAGCCGAGCAATGGAATATTTTTAATGTAGAGCATCCGTACGAGAGATTTAATTTCTTCATAACATTTTTTTTTAATTGTTATTTAATTATTTTAACAATTTCTGGCATATTTTCACATCACAAGTGTATTACGTTTTAAATATTTTAGAAAAGTATTACTCCATATAGGAACTTGAGCTTTTGCCATCTCAGTTATTAATGAAGAGACCGCTTAAGATAATAATAGAAATATTATTAAACAAAACGGACCATGATTGTTCCCACCAAAATAATACATTATGGATTTAGCAGATCTCCCCTAAAGGATATCAGCTATTGAGGTCGTACTTATGACTCAATATTCGAAAAAAAGTTCCTGAAATGTCCAACGATCTTACCCAGGAGAGGACGAAAATGAGGACCGTTCAAAATTATATATATATATATATACTAGCTTAGGCAAATTATGAAGCTATTTTGTTTTTGGCAAGACTTTATATGCACAATATTTTTACATTTCCCCATATACATGTTTAGATCTTATACCTGCCTATTTGGCAACTAAAGCGAACTTATAGAATTTTTTAGCTAAGAAGATTATATAATAAGATTCGTTAAAAAATATATATATATAAATCTGTTAACTCTCTGGCGGTCGCAATTTTTGTTTGATCGTTACCAAAGTCGATATTCAAACGTTTTACTCTTAAAAAGGTTTTAAGAATTTAAAATTCCCAAAATCTCAGATATTATGGGTTGGATCGAAAAATTGGGTATAGAACCCAAGGGGTATTGCGAATTTAAAGTTCTATAAATGTTGTTTATGGTTCGTTTTTTTTCTATAGTTTTGATTATTAACAGTGATTACAATATGCTGTTATATAATGAAGTACGTAAATAAGAGCCTAAATACCAAATACTGTTCTAATATCGAACTTTTGCGTTTTGAGATAAAAGCCAAAAAACGTGACGCACGTGGCAAATTTTTCTTAGTTAACGCAGCCTCTGCGCGACGGACTTTTATTATTTTTTTCTATATTCCGATGGTTTATTAGAAATACATCAATTTAATGATAGAACTTGTTACTTATTTATTTCTACACTATTACTTTGCTTTTTATATATTTAAAATTGATATTTTGCTTCGTTTTATGCCGTAATTCCCGAATACTTATAAGGTACCTAACCGAGATAAAACAGTTAATAATAAATCTGCCTTGATTTATTTAATGACACACAAATGCCCCATCAACACTGATCTGATTCCACTTTTAGGCATAAGAGTTCAGAATTATAGGAGGCACGATTTCTCGTTCATTCACATTAAAACCGTTCATGTTTCACGTTCTTTGCTTCAACTCCTCATTAAGAGTACCATATCCTTACTACTAAATACGGAGTCAGCCCCATGGCTTAGAGTGACATCCAATTCACAAGACTAAGGCTAAACGGATAATAAGACTAACTGGCACCAAATACTACCATAAAATCTATACATGGTTACTATCTTTATTGCTAATATATATATATATTATATATATCATATATATATATATATATAAATACTGGCTTGATAAAGGTAAGCGAATCAAATAGCATTAACATACATTGTAAAGGAATAATATATAAATATATATATATAAATATATATATATATATATATATATATTATACCTCTACAATCGATGTTAAATTCAATAAGATTGGCATACCATTATCAAACTCATTATTGAAGCGTTTTTACGTACAACTTTTTACCATTCCCAATTGACGGGTGGAATCGAACTGCAATTAGGGGACGTTTATAGGGCGAATTTCGGGGGGGGGGAAAAGGCGTAATAAATCTTCCTAAGTCGCATCCGAATAGTTTGTATAAACCGACATTGATGATCTATTGATGGTTTACAATTTGGTTTCCAGACATGTACTCGTACAATCAAATATTAAGAGCCAATTATATAAATACTTTCATTGTTAATTCATCCCATAAAAAAAAATGCACTTCGACTTAGAAATAAAGAATATCGGTGAGATTGACATTACTAATAGTGGTCATACCAGAACGTGGTAAATCTGCTTAGTTTTACGCAAGCCTTGCGACACGAGTTTTCATTTCGTCCCATTTCTTGCCAGTCGCCATCATATCCACATTAAATTGTAACAAGGCACACATACGCCTTGCACAAATAGTGTTCTTTAATGAATAAAAATACACCAATTACACTGATTTGCGCAACACTGCTTTACATGACACTCATTACTCCCAATATTAACATATGCATGCCCAGTCAGGCTGGTCATCAGGAACACACCACAAAAAGAAACCTACCCGTCCTTCCCGAGCACAAGTACTTCGGATAGCGGTAATTGGTCCTTGGTTTGTTAGAAACAGCCAAATCCGCAGTATTGGAGGTAGGCTCCTGTTTCAGTACATCTTCTATCAACTTGTAAGGAAATATCCTGGACAGCCTTCCCATCGTCCAAGTTGAGCAACTCATTATAATTAAGATGCAACCACCGAAGGAACGACTACGTCCATGGCTGTACTCCAAAATATTATAATTTTGTAAAATATATAACAATTTGTGTATAATACCTTTGTTGTATTGGGCCGAAATAAAAGTGTCCTTTCTTCTTCTTTTTTAAATGTCTTGTGTGAGCAACCTTTTTCTTCTATGAAGATAATACAACAGCGACAACTAATATAATAGAGAAGGCCTAGTGCATTAACCCTCCGTCGAGCGCAGCTGACCTGAGAGACCAGGAAAACTTACTTTTTGATGCACCGCTCCATTCTGTTTCCCCTGTGAGGAGGCGCCATTCCCAGTAGTTTCCTGATTCGTGTTCATGCTTAGAATCCCCTACTATAGTCTAGTGCCATCCTTCATCCAGCCTGTCTGGTCTCTAGGTGGCTTGTGAGGCCTCAATTTGCTCCTTACTTATCGAATATGAGTTTTTTTTTTTTTTTTTCAAGAAGATATAATATATATTTGCAATCGTTTCTCTTACTGAGTTTATAATGCTATTCTGTGCGGAAGTTCGTCCGATATCTTAAGAAATAAGTGCTATTCTTAACTCTGGTCTCGTCAGGCCGGATGCGCCTTATCAATTTTACTTGTTTTAGTTTTAAAGCTTAAATATACTCTAATAAAGTCATTATTTTACTGGTTTCTAAATAGTATATTTCTGTTCCTTAGATCTTAGCGAAGTCTGCCCTAACAGCGTTTTAAATTAAAATTAATTAGTTGGGGACTGGGCGGGTTTAAAATATGTGGGCGGTTTTTTCTAATCAGGGTGCGCCCGATTTTAGCAGATTTCCCTTAAGGGAAATCAGCTATTGAGGTCCTACTCATGACGTGGTTTTTCGAAAAATTTCTTCTAATGTCCCAACGATCCTTCCCAGGAAATAGTCCGTTCTAAATTATATATATATTTTGTCTGTTAACGGCTCTAGCGGTCACAATTTTTGTTTGATCGAATATGAAACTCGATATTTAACAGTTTTTATGTAAAAAGACAGATCAAGTTCGCTAATGGCTGAAATCGGACTAGATGGAGGAGGTGTAATAATTAGAAGGAGGGATTTTCGAAAATTCAAACTATCTCCGTTATTATGTCATCCGATCGAAAAATTATATAGAACCAATCTTATTGCAATTAAAATTTACTATAAATATTGCAATTTACATTTATTCTCTATCTTGCATAATGTAACCGGGATATGTACATGTTTATGAAAGTCTGGTCGGGTATAGATTCGGATTAGGTCCGGGCCATTTCCGTCACTACGACTCGGCTTAGGTGGAAGCTTCTTCTAACCTTAACCTGTCGTTTCTACCCTTAATTTTACCTTTGTTACTTTGTTAATTTTATGCAAATACGTTCTGTTCAACCGCCCCCTCCCCTTTCCTAGTTTCTTAGGACTATTAAAAATTTGAGTTATTAAAATAAGAAATTATTCTGTACAATTCCGAAGCCGTTTCAGTTGGGAATATATTTAAATTTAACTGAAAGATTTCTCATTACCTGTTTGTATTTTAATCAGGGTGGTATTGTGTTAACCAGATTCAGATCTCTCTATTGTAAAACTTCAACACGGGAAATCTGCTTATCTGCTTAATGAGAAGAGGAATGAGTTAAAACAAATTTCAATTTCTGAAGATGACTTTCTTAGAAGGATATGATCCTAGTGAAAGGTTTAATGCTTGCGGAACTATTAGTATAGGGGAATAACGTAGGGTATAACGGACAGCATGATCGAGTAGCGGGCGGATATGAGGAAAGGGGCAATATCTTTGAGAGATAGGTAAAGAGAGAGAGAGTAAGTAAAAGAGAGATGAGATGAGCCTGTCAGAAGAGTGATGATGGACAGGCGTGAATAGGACTCGTCTCAGTTACAGAGATCCAAAATGAATGGAGCGTCTGGAGCAATAGGTTCCGATATTTCAGCCTATATGCCGTCTATCAATTTTACCTGTCACCAGGTCAAGATTTGTTTTGGTCTTTGCAGAGAAATTTCCTTCGGGAAAAACGCTATTCTAGTGTAGGATCATCATTACAATCTAGGTCCGGTGACAAGAAGGTATTTTATATAAAAGTGTTAAAAACTTATTTTTCTCAATATTGCGTCAATTATAATAGTCCCTTAATAACACTTATAATAGGCCCTTGTATTAGAACTATGTATTTTTGGTGTGTGCCTGATACTGGGATAGCTCTATTTTTCATAAACTGATCAAAAAGAAATTTAAACAAAACATTTGTAGTCTTTTACAAGTCCTTGTATATAAATACTATACTATAAATAAAATTAGTAATGTAACCACGATTTTTTGGGTTTCCAGATTTCAACAGACATCCATTCTGATTTTTCTTTGAACAATATTGACAATTTTTACCAATAACAACTTCAAAATAACAAAACAAGTTCATGTAGTGCTTACGATACAAAACATGAACGTGTTAAACAAAAGTACAATAACATATTATCATAAAAACAAGGTACAAAAATATACTCCCAAGTCCCCCTAAGTAACAAACATAAATATTTTCGAGGAAAAGCGTAATCATTTTCAGGAGTAAAAGTAAACTCTCTTTAGCAAAATCTACTATATGTATCAAATCTTTTTTTAAAAAGTACTCGTATTAGCAGATTCAGCTATTGTGGGTCGTGTGAGGGCACACATGACGCGATTTTCGAACAATTTCTTCAATTGTCCATCCCATTCTACCCAGGTTATGACAAAAATGAGGTCCGTTTTCAAAATTAATATATATATATATAAAATATATATATAGTATATATATATATTATAATATATATACAAATTGTAACCTCAGTCTGTACAGTGTTTTTTTTTTTTCGCGAAATTTCACGATAACTTGTTCGGTTTTCACCATGTCATAGACACCATAACTGCATTTTGTTTCTTTGGTGTCTGTTTGTTTGTTTGTTTATTTGTTTATTTGATATGTTGTTTGTTACCTTATCACGCATGAAACGGGCAGAACCGAATTTTATGAGAATACTAGGTATGTATATTACTACTAGCCCAACTCTAGACTTTAAGCTATATTAAAATTCTCTAAGACAAACAGTAGTGGGGTTTATAAGGAAGGCCTGAAATTAAAAATAGCGATATTTCGTTTCCTATTGCATTTTCATCAAATATGCACAATAACAAAAGTTGTTTATTTTTGTAATTTACAAAACTTTTATTATATGCACTTTTGCCGTGATAACGGAAGTATAAATGAGTTATACGCTAAAAACTATAGCGGGAGTCCACAATTTATATTTGGCACAAAAGACTCAACCGAACTAAACCAAACTCGCTATGTTAATTAGTAACTAACGATTTCCTTATAATAAGCCATACTAACACATTTCCTAGGGACGGTCAGGAAGTGAGGGTTATAAAGAGGCCTGAAATTAAAAATAGCGATATTTCGTTTCCTATTGCTTTTTTTCAGCAAATATGCATAATAACAAAAGTTGTTTATTTTGTTATATTAGAGTAACTATTGCGTATATGCTCTTTTGCCGTATACGGAAGTATAAATGAGTTTATACGCTAAAAACTATAGCGGTAGTCCACAATTTTATTTGGCAACTAAAGACTCAACCGAATTAAAACCAAACTCGGTATGTGAAATTATGTACAAATTTAACCTTCATTAAAATATATCCATACCAACATTTCTAGGGACGGGTCAAGGAGTGGGGGGGTTGTACGGGAGGCCTGAAATTAATAATAATGGAAGTTTCCCTATTGGGGTTTCGGCAAATATTGCACATAACAAAAGTGGTGTATTTGTTATTTAGAGTAACTTTTGTTATATGGGGTTTGGCCGAATACGGAAGTTATAAATGAAGTTATTATCGCTAAAAAAACTATAGCGGGATTCCACAATTTTATTTGGAGCACAAAAGACTAACCGAACTAAACCAAACTCGGTAGTGAATTTAGTACTAACGCCTATATTATAATAAGCCTATACTAACATTTCTAGGGACGGGCAGGAGTGGGGGTTATAAGGAAGGCCTGAAATTAATAATAGTGATATTTCGTTTTCCTATTACATTTTCGGCAAATATGCACCTGAAAAAAATTAGTTTTCAAATGTTATGTCAATATTTTTTTTCCTTAATAATTCAAATGCTATGCATAATGCTCAGGAGACGGGAAATATAACAATAAGCAGGTCAGTGAAGTCTTACATAAAAAAAAATTAAATTTTATTATTAACAAATGCCAACAAAGGGTATTAACCCTAAACACTGGAACGGGTAAATGTCAAAATATGCTGTGCAAAGGACAAGCCTTGCCAAAAATAATACCATCACCAATTTTGGCCTCAAATGAATTCCCGAGCGAAGCCGGGTAATCTGAGTTCTAGTAATAATATATCTATAATATATATATATATATATAAAGTATATATATGATATATTAGTATATGTCCTTGTTAACGCTCTAGCGGTCGCCAATATTGTTGTGTGATCGGTTACCCAAACTCGATATGTTAAACGTATTTGTGCAAAAAGACAGATCAAAGGTCGTTTAATTGCTGAAATCGGACCTGAGGGAGAGGGGGGGGGTTAGAGGGGGGATTTTCCATATTCGAAATATCTCCAATTTACCATAAAGTACCGGATCCAAAACATTGTATAGAACCATCTTATTGAAAATTAAATTTACTATAAATAGTTGTTTATATACATTAATTCTCTATCTTGAATATTTAACCGAGATATTTACATTTTTATTAAATGTGGGCAGATAACCGCACGAGTGAGTTTCCCACCAAAAGTTTAGTTTCGGCACGTCTCCGATAACAGCTCGGCTCTCGTATGGAGATTTCTCTATTTTATAACTTCCCACGTGGGAAATCTGCTTAGTTTACACAGCCCCTGTATGACGGACCCTCTTATAAAAATAAACTTAAAAACATCATGAATGACGACGTCATGACTGACGGACGTTTTTGTCACAAGAGTAATACTTTTCAAAAATATCCCAATTATTAAAAAAAAAAAAAACTAAAATATTTGTCATAAATATAGCTCTAAAATGATTTGTGATCATGTACAATGTTTACTATATGTGGGGCAAGTTGTTCTCATTATTTATAAAGCTTGTTATCCTTTAAATAAATTTAGTATATCAGAACAAATAAAATAAGGTACGTGTTTAGAGTTTTATTAAAAAATGTAACAATATTTAGAGTTGTATTACGATTATTAATGAAACTAATTAATTGTATATAATTATATAAATTGATGAATTTTATACTATTTGACCTATTCATTTTTTTAACGAGATGTAATTATATAACTATAATGTAATTTTCAATAATTCGTGAAGAATTTGAATTGACAATTTTTAAAGAAATTTTTTTTAAAGAAAAAAAAAATTGTTTATAGAAAAATAAATGACATATCCTATTATGTTATTTTTACATTTGATTGGAATAAACACATTTCCATTATCACAACGTCTTGCAGTTGGCGTAAACGTGTTGCACGCACTACAACACACACACACATCACACACACACCCACACACACACACACACAACACACACACACACACACACACACAACAGCCACACACACACAACACACACAGACGTGTGCATATTCACGAATTTCGTAAAGCTCAAAAATGGATTGTCTTAGTTTACTAATATTTAACACTTAGGACTGGGGTATTGTCCTAATTTGTGCGTCCTCACTTTTTTTATTAAAATTGACTTAGGGTAAAAGGTTTAGGAGGATGGGAGAAAATAGTAAACAGCAAATATCTTAGTGCCTATTAGAGATACAAAGGATTTTTATAGGGTCATTTTTGTTTATCGTGAATAGGTCTAAGAATAACGTTGTCGAACTTATTTTGATTAGATGCGTTGAATCAAAGATGTCGAATGCGGGTTAAAAATTAAATAATTTTAAATAAAGTGGGTGATAATATCTTATACATTTAATTAAATTGAAACTCACATGAACCGTCAGCATCAGATTTTATTTTAATGGTCTAAAATTCCCACCAACGACCCACATAAGTGATTGTCAAGTTGCATATGCTGAGGAAAGGCGTTAAGAGACTCAGTATATGATTGACTAAAATAATATAAATTAAAAATTACCAATAGGTACATTTTTTTAATATAGTTCATTGGTATTTTCATATTACTCCGTCAGCCTGTATACAAAAATTATTTTTAGAAAAATTAAACTACTATTTTATTTTAAATAAGTTTAAATTAGCAGGAATATATCCAGTGAATAATTGAATGGGGAAAATAAAATATGAAATTTTCTTATAACGCAGGTTTGATGGACGAGTAACTGATTTCTTCTGGATAAATATTTGTAATGAGCATACTACAGTTATTCGGATCTGAGCCTAATGGTTTCCCCCCAATAATTGGTATTTTCCTATAATCTGAGCCAATCGGGAGTTTCAATTGACAGCGAAGCCCTTATTGAAGTGTGCTGAACTTTGATTTAATAGAAATCCTATTCGTATTGTTGAGCGACACTCGGCTGGAAATGCAATAAAGGACATGGAGGTTTGGAATTACAGAGAAGAGTCGAGTGGGGGCTGCTGTTTCAAACGATGTGTCCCCTTGCACAAAACAGCTCTGGGCCAAATTTACATAAAGTTTGGGGTCGCTCGCCCGGACATATCATCCGTAAACAGGATATGTGAACGGCGGCCTCTTTGATTTCCGCCAAACACAGTTCAGATAATGGCGTCTCTCTTTCTGCAATATCACTTTTACGGCAGCAATGGGACCTATTAGCCCTGGAAAATTGCTTTTAAACAAAAGTCGTTATGAGCAGGCGAATGGCTATCAAAAAGCTTCATGGCTATCAAGTTGGTGGTGCTTTTGAGCGAATGGTTTTCATACCTTTATTGTCAGATGCAGACTAGTCCTATTGCTACAATATTATGTGTCAAGCTAATTTCTTTAATGCCAGCCACCCCTTGCTGCCTAATATCTCGGTTTACACTAGAGGGATAGTAACATTTTCCAAAAGTGCCGTTCTATATTGGTCTTACCGCGTCAACAGTTGAAAAAGGCTCTTATTATTTGTTGATTTTTTTTTTCTTCAACCTATGTGTCTTCAGTATTTCACATATGAATATTTCTTATTATTTATTTTCATAATTTCGGTGTTGTGTTATTATTTATAACTAACACGCTATTACCAAACCAACCAAAGAATACTTAAATGGCATTGTCGGGAAACCAAAATGTTAATCCAATAATATACTAGGGAAATTCATTCTCGCTTGAGTACTATGCTTGGATTTTTTTATGTTCCGCATGGTGTGTTATGCTATATGCATTTTGAGTGAACAACCCCCCACAGTTTTTGCCCTGGAGCTAGTGTTCAAGAAAGGGGTGAAAATGGCAGTTTATTCCCACCTTTGGCGGCCGCACTTTTTGAAAATGGCGACCGCGGCGGCCATTTTTTTTTAACTTTAATGAGATGCCAAGAGTATAGCACGAGGTAGCAGGGTTTAAACTGTGCTAGAATTTAGTCGCTATACGGATTGATAACGTACGTAAATTACGAGAGTACAGCATGTATACGCCGCTTAGCAGGTATAGTAGAGGTTGAATATAACATCTAATTGTTTTGGTGAAAAAGTTGTTAGCGTTACAAAGGCGATTATTATTTCCAATAAATCTTCGGAAAAATAAACTCAGTGGATTATTATATGTTGCTTATTTGCCTCTTAATTATACATAGCAATACTTTGAGAATAGAGACGTCTATATCTTTCAAATAAGTTCAAGAACAATTTTGAGGAATATTATAGTTGCAATTTGCCTCTTAATATAAAAGCAATACTTTGAGAATAGAGAACGTCATATCTTTCAATAAGTTCAAGACAATTTTGAGACCATTATAATATTAATAAAAATGTAGCTTTTAAGATAACTCATAAAATACTCAGAAGGAATTGCAGGTGAAGTCTTGGGGTGATTCGAACAAATCCCTGTTATTCACAATAATTATCTAAATTAAAGACTTTGAACGTGTCCAATTTTGTTTGAATAAGGATGAACCAAATTATTTATTTGAATGAAGGAATAAAATATAGTTTGGTAATTGGTGGCAAAACCTGAACATAATCTTTTATGAAACACCAAGTGACTTATAATAAATGAATATTGAGATGAAGATTTAAAATTTGAGAATATCATTTGAATTTCGGTGATTTAATATCTTAAATGATGATCACACCCATGAGTAATAAAGAGTACATTTTTCCAACTTCCCATACAAATAACTCATACAACTAATATTCAAGTTAAAGTTTAAATGTAAAGGAACAAAAATTGTAAGAAATTTATTTAACAAAGAGTGCTTATATAACGTTTTAACATCAGACGTTAATTTTATATTTTAAGTATAAAAAACCAAAAAAACAAACATATTTACGTTTATTAAATTTAACCGCTTCTGGTAACTGACATCTTTTTTGTTATTTTTGTCATGTATTAACTAGACTTATCCTGCACGCCCAGCTTTAAAAGTTGATCTTTTCAATAAGAAACTTCCATTTGGTGTGACCGTCCAGAGGGCTGGGAGGTTCTACTATGGCAACATCAAACTGAAATTATTAAACAAATAACAAAATATTTGGAAATTTAAATATTATAATCGTCGAAGTGATATGATTCATCATTATTGTTGTTCGTCCCCATGATTATATATATATATATATATATATATAATATATATATCAAATAATAATATATATATATATGTGTGTGTGTGTGTGTGTGTGTGTGTGTGCATGAATTATGGTCAATAATATACTTTACATTAAAATTGTATGGTGGTTGTTTGGCCCCACGTCTGCGTCACCATACCTTAGTGCCAAACAACGAAGTACAATAGATTTTCACAAGCTGTATGAAAGTTCTGTAAGCAAATACAACTATATACCAGCAGCATGAAAAATGTAACACATATTGCTTAGATAACGCGTGTTTGCAGTTTCCCTCACTACCTCGTGCCTTAATTATTTTCCAGGAGTTTAGGCCCATTTGTGTTATAGACGTGTTGATATTTCTATCAGGCAATAAAGACCGTAATCAAATAGAAGGAATCGACCTACTCTCCCATATGGAGTATAAAGTTTGAAACTCTTGAAATACAGATTGGTGGTAAATAAAATAGATATTACTACAAGTTGTTACCTACGAATATGTAGAGAGTGTTCTTCAAGGATAGCAATAGATACATATATTATCTCTCTCACTCTCTCTCCTCTCTCTCTCTCTCTCTCTCCTCTCTTCTCTCTCTCTCTCTCTCCCCCTCTCTCTCTCTCTCTCTCTCTCCTCTCTCTCTCTCACTCTCTCTCTCTCTCTCTCTCTCTCTCTCTCTCTCTCTCCTCTCTCCCCCCCCTCTCTCCCTCTCTCCCTCTCTCCCTCTCTCTCTCTCTCTCTCTCTCTCTCTCTCTCTCTCTCTCTCTCTCTCTCTCTCTCTCTCTCTCTCTCTCTCTCTCTCCCTCTCTCCCTCCCTCTCTCTCTCTCTCTCTCTCCGGCAATGTGAAGAGTTAACTAATAGATAGAATATTAGACAAAGTCAGAGCCATGTTGGCCTCTACCTGAAAAGCCAGCTAGAACAAGGCAGGGAGAGAAGAGGCAGCCTAAGATTAACGGCCTACCCTTCTCCTAGTGTGTTCCTAATCAATACCTAACTAATTTCCTCTTTCCGAATTCCCTTCTCCGCTTTACTCTTTAGTCAATCATCCATCTGGACTTTTATTTTTCTAAACGGTCAACTTAACTTGTCCGCAGTTTCATTTATCCCACAATACTCTATTAGAATAGTTTAATAGAATATAATATAATAGAATTTACTTAGTTTGTTCATTTACACCTCCTACCCAGTAGTAGTTCATTAACAGAACGATAAATGAAGTGGGTGGATTGGATCATAGAACTTATTAATGATGAAATTAAATAATTTTTATGTCAATATTGTATAGGAAGAACTGTAACTAGTAAATCCCTACTATCTGAATTATTTATGAAAAAAATTAAGGAATAAATTTTATCATTTTTAAGAATTCGGGTAAAATCTTCAGTGGTGTTTGGATTTATTTGACTAATACTAGTTTGGTTCTTGGTCATGGGTTCTATTCTATTCATCATCCCAGATTGCAAGGTTAACAATTTAATATTACATAACAGTGTATATTATAATCTGGGTACGACAATACTTCCTTTCCTGCGTTAATGTACCTCCCACAAGTCTTCCTCTCAGTCATTGAGCCACCTTTTCCTGAGGCTCAGGTTAGCCATGCGAGTTAAAGCGTTGACCTTTATCTCACATGGAAAACATAGAGTGACGAGTCCGATTCTCGCCTGGGCAAAGGAAATTATTTAGTGGCGAAATTCATTACATAGCATTCTAAAATCCCACCCTGGCTAGAAAAGGGTGGTAATCTGTTGATAACCCGTCCCAATTAGCCTGAGGTGCAAAAAGTGGATGTTAATAAATAATAATAATAACAACCTTTTCCTGAACATACTTCCTCATGACGAACCAGCATATTCTTCAGCAGCCTGACGGCTTATTTTAACATCTATCCGTCTCTGTCTTTCCTTTTTAAATATGTACCTTTGCGCGATTTTCGAAGACATTCTTCAAATGCCAATCGATCCTTACTGGGACCTACCTAAAAGTGTATATCAATGATTTTTTTTCCATTAACACTCTTCCAGTCATATTTTTTTTTATTCGAAACCAGAATCCCAAAAAAAGATAAAATGTGTCAATTGCTTATATAAGACCTGAAGTTAGGAGGTGGGGGGGGGGATATTGGAAATTCAAAATATATCCGTTACTATGAGGCTAATTGAAAAATGACATATAACTATTCTTATTGAAGTCATAATTTTCTCTAATTGGTATTCTATAAATTTGTCTTAAACTCTAATTTTAACCGGAAAACTAGCATTTTTTTTTTTTTTAATTTTTAGCCTTCACTCTACTTCCCATCCTTTTCTATTCGTATTAGCTATTTACCAGTATTTTGTGTCTCATTTCAAGCATGTACACTACGTGTTGTTTTCATCAAACAAGAAGTAATGGGGGTGGGGGGGGGTTAGAAGAGATAAAACCTACGGCAGTCACACAGTTAAATAATAAAAAAAAAAAACATTGTTACGCTGCGGCTAAATAATCTAATCAGATATCACGCCTGATGAAATAACGGCCATCAGACGTCATTGACATTCTGTACTCTATTTCAATAAGATTTTAAATTTCAACTATAGATGGAATGAATTTATAATAGTATACTTACGGCTGGTGTGTAATATGAAATTTCGAACTTAGGAATAACATTCTTTTTTTTTTTAAATTCCTTCTTAGGCCAAGGCTTAGAAGCCTAACAGCATGCAGGATCTGTCGTTAAATATAAGAAGAAGAAAAATTCTCAACTTGTGGAGCAAAATAAAACCTCATAATAAAAAGAGGGGTTGAATCTGATTTTTTTTTCTTCAGATTATGCAAACAGAAAGCTCTTAATAAAGCTGATTATGTTAGAACTTGTTAAATCGTTGAAGCGATTCGAATGGATAGACGAAAGAAGGGGCTAAGAGATGAGTAAAAGGCGGTGGAAAGAAAATACAATACAATGTAAAAAAGAAGAGTGGGTCTGAGGGCGAAATAAAAGACTCACCGCAAACTTTTTATTAGGAACAAAGGTTGTTGGGAGACAAAGAAAAGGGGGGGGGGAGCTGATAAACATGGCTGCTCTGAGCACGGCAGGGTAACTCACCTTCTTTCTTATCACTCTAATAGAATACCATTAGTTTACCTTATATGTACAGTTATTTACCGCTTAAATGTGCATTTCATAATGCTTTTCCCCTAAAGTAAAATGCTATTTCCGTAGACCGCATGGTAATAACTTGTCGAGGGGCAAAGTTAACATTTCATTTTATAATCCTAACTACTAGATGGGAGGAAGTTATACTTGCCAGACTCAGGATCGGCCAGATATACCTGGCACATAGACACTGACAAGGACAGACAACCCTATATGCAAATTCTGCAACAAGCACCTAACGATAAAACACATACTGACGGAATGCAATCAACGAAAAACCTTCACATACCCTACGATATGACAAAACCACTAACTTTCAGCAGACAATACATTCCACAAATACTAAAATATCTAAAACATATAAACATCTACAAATACATATTGAATAAAAATGCAATAGGTTTACTACATACTTACAAAGATTTAAAGGGGATAACTTTTATTACATTCAAATAGGCAAAGTAGGGATATGAGAAAACCTCAGATATTTAAGGAATATTTTCCATACTATATATATAAAGGTTTACATCATATGTCGGCAACCACGGGCCCGCAGTAAGATTTGATCCGGCCCCCGAGACATTTTGGAAAACCCAATAAAACAAAAATATTACACTTCTTACTCCAAATGAGGAAGATGAGGAGAGATTTGTGCGTTTGGCAGTACTTATAAATGCGAACAGTACTTTTCAATGATGAAAGTTAATAAATCGAAACATCGTACAAGGCTGACTGGCGATGATTTGGAAAATTCTTTTCGCCTTTGTATCAGTGGTATTCATCGATGAATTAGTTTCCCAAATTCAAGCTCAAGTGTCTCATTGATTTCGGTGTCGCTATTTCACTTTCTTTGTTCCTAACAATTCCAAAATTTACGATTTAATTATAATGTTTTACCTATTTTTTTCATTTCATTTTGTTAATTTAATAAATTGTATTATAATTCTATTATCGTATAATTTCACGTCTGATTTCTATCGTTAAAAATTATGAACACTACTTTAAAACGCACTACTTTTAAAAGATGCCCGCGAACGTATTTGTACGCTAAAGTTTGGCCCGCGACTTGTCAAGATTGACCATACCTGGTTTACATGAAGGGATAAATGTATTATTCTAACCTCCCCTAAACAGAGATCTTGCCAATCAACGTTGATGTGGGCTATAAACCAAATAAATAATAATCCAGTATTAGAAAAATATCATTCGTTTAATTTTGGAGAACTAAATAAATTTAAATTTAAATGTTGTAATCAGCTTTCCGATGGCTGAAGAGTAATCTTATAATAACTCAAAAATAGTTTGGCACAAGATCACTAGCATCTTCAAGTATACATGTTGGGATAATTTGATAGTAGCCAAGATATCTCAAGTTATATACATACGTAATATATATATATATATATATATATATATATATATATATATATGTATGTATGTATATATTGGAAAATCATTTTTTTGTCACCGAGGGATATGAAAGGAGAAGCTTGGTCTCAATCCTAAACACGTCCTTGTAACCCCTCATATGAGCTTACTTCCTCTTATAGCATAGGCTCTCTTTTTTATGTACAACTGTACATAATTGTATATTTGTATATATATATATATATATATATATATATATATATATACACACACACACATTTATATATATATATATACAATTATGTACAGTTGTGTGAGTGTGTGTGTGTGTGTTTAAACACAAATTTTAGCCAAACAGAGATGAAATAAGTAGGGGTGGTAGGGCGAGTGTGTCCGGCAGTAGTTGTAAATTATCAAGATTTAGCTGCTTTATCTGGCTCTCGGTATCTATAATTTATCTTTTCTATACTTTCCCCAATTTTTTATATTTAAAACTGTATAATATTTATACAATTTTATTTTATATTGATTATAATATGACCACAGTTCAAGTCGTAGGACAATTGTGTACAATATTTTATTTGAGCTTATATTCATTGGTAGGTCAAAAGATTCTGTCGATTTTGATGAGCTAACATTTACAACTGGTATCACAGTAGAGTCCTGTTCTGCAAAGTTACGTTCTTTTCAGTTAGCCTTGACTTTTCTCCAAACACCAGGAGGTTGTGTACCTCTATGATGTAGGTGTATTCAGTTGATTATAAGTTGTGCTCCTGAAGAAATGTCTATGACGTGCCTTCGTGAAGTAACAATAAATGCAATCAAGGAAATTTTAGAGATTTCAATAAGTTTATAATGCTCTACAAGCCACAAAGTTTATCTGAGTTTGACCAAGATTTAGTAATATATTTTTTAATACCTTAATTACTATGGGTTTTATTAGAAACATGTTTTATTATAAAATCAGTTAAAAATATACAGTTCTCACTACTTAAAATTGTTTCTACTCTCAAAGCTATGGGGTTTAAGAATAGGGTCAGAACAGAGTTGTGAATGTTATAAAATTTGCACAGAAATTTGGCAAAAACCGAATGGGTGTCTAAGAAATCTAAATATAAACTCTAAAATATTCTTAAAACCGGCTCTTCATTGACTTGGGGTAGAAAAAGTGACTTACTGAACGAAATGGTATTTGATTAAAATGTTGGGACCATTTACTGACAAAGTTAGGTCTTCATTCATATTCCGATAAAAAACCAGGATTAATACAATCTATACCTTATATTGCTTCTTTTAAGTAATAATTCTAATAATCTTAAGTAAGTTTTTTTTTTACACTCCCTTTTTAATTTGATCTGTTTATGAAGCTGGAAGTGTATCTTAACTTTCTCTTTGAAAATAATAATAATCTATAATTTAATGTAAATTTGTTTGCACTGCATGTGAATGTGGTCGCATTTATTGTTTGGTCATTTTATGAGGTAGGATGCGTACCTTATATTTCTCTTTATGCCTAATAACAAAAAACGTCTGTCACTCGGGGGCAGCGTAAACTAACAAGATTTCCCACATGCCAGTGTAGAACAATTGTGATCTCATTCTCTATTTCTATTTAAAAAGCCAATGAATATACGAATGCGGTATTAAAAAAAAAAAATTTCGATTCACGACCTCAAAATCTTATTCATAACGCCATCACATTACGTATATTTGCATGTATCTCACTCAGCAAACATCCAATGGAAATAATATTTGTTATTTAAGCTAGGAATAAAGTGATAGATGATATAACAGGTTATGGCTAATGTGACATGAGTCGGAGTGGGGGTTGGCTGAATGCTGAAAACTAAAAAATGCAAATATCTCCGTTGATATTGAAAATAGGGGATAAATGTAATATTTATACTACATTTAATTTGCAATAAGATTGGTTCTATTCAATTTTTCTATCTGACTTATAATAACGGAGGTACTCCGAATTTTCAAAATTCTTCCCCCCTCCCACTGGTCAGATTTCAACCACTAATGAACTTGAACTTTGGTTTTGTTCTAAAAGCTTTTATATCACGTTTGATTACGATCAAATAAGAATTGCGACCGCAAGAGTGGTAACATCCAAATATATATATATATATATATATATATATATATATATATATATAGTTTTGAATGGACCTCATTTTCGTAATCTGCTAGATGGGATCCATTTTTTTAAAATGGAGCCATGAGAACGACCTCAATAGCAGATGTCCCTTAAGGGAAATCTACTAAAATTAATTGTATGCATATTCGATTACAGGATCAATTTATATTTCATTTTTTTATTATTTTAGACGATTTTTTTTAATCTGTTTATACCTAATAGGTAAAGTTCATTGATTGTAAATTTGGTTACACTACGTATTTTATTTGGTCATCTCATGAGGTTGGAAGTTTATTATATATTTCAATTCGTAAGTAATAATTAAAATAAATTTATTGGTAATAGATTTATTATTTAATCATTTCATCAAGTTTAGAAAAGTAGTTTATGTTTATTTTTTCAAGTAATAATTATAATTAATTGAATGTAAATTCGGTTGCACTGACTATTTTATTCGATGGACTCATGAGTTTGGAAGTGCCTTCATTATTGGTAAATGATTTCTAAAATGTTGTGAGCATAGAGATAGAACGGGCTTTGCTGGATTCCTCGTTGGTTGAATACTGGTCCTGACTAAATAGAGGTAAAACCTCTAGAATGGAGTGGCTCTGGCTCGGCTTGTAAATTATCATGATATATCGACCCTCGCTTATTTCTCTCTCTCCTCTACTGTATTTCTCCTCACTTTTCTTATTTTCCTTTAATTCTTCTTCTCTGTTCAGTTTTTGGCTAGTTTTTTTTTTTTTTTTTAAAGGATATTTTCCCAAATTTATAATTTTTCAGAAACGTCTTCGAATGACCAACGAAAGGTAGGTAGGTGTATGCATCAAAAATTAAATCCGTTTAATTGCACCATTGTTTTCACAATTCAAAGCGGCAATACACTTATGTAAACCTTCTTGAACCTCTCTATTATTATATGATGCACCGAAATTTAATACCATCATTCCTTATATAATTTTTATTTCCTTAAATTTATTACTTTATACCTTTTTTTTCTATACCGGTTTTTTACTCCAACAGTTATGAGTTATTTGATATTTTTCAGTTTACAGGCCTCAGTAAAATCCTCTCTTCTTCCCAGCTGTTTCTTTTAACGAGCTAATATATCACCAAACATTTTCGATAACTTTAACACAACGTTTACAGTTCGCTTATATTAAATAAAAAAGTAAGTTTGAAAGCTTCGTACCAGTGGCGAGATTGCTTTACGACTTACCGTTGGCCTCGGCAAATTCATCAATGATTTATTTATTTATTTTGAGCTTTGCAGCTGTGGCGATATTGCTCAAAACAAAAGCTTTGTAATTAAAAAACAAACTAAGAAAAACAAAAAAAAAATCAACAAAATCAAACAAAAACAGAAATGGAGCACAAGACAGAAAAGGAATACAAAAACCGAAAAGGAACACAAAACAGAAAAGGAACACAAAACAGAAAAGTAACACAAAACAGGAATGGAAAACAAAAAAAGAAATAGAACATTCTTAGTTGGTATTCTGGCATGTGGAAGTGACTTCTAATGTAGGTAGGATGAAAAAATTGGCTACGCTTCCACTACAACTATTTATTAAAACGACAGAGCGCTTTCGATGCTGTGCATCATCGTCAGTGCCCGAAGGTCTTGGATGTTGACCTAACGGAGCTGGACTGGGCTCTTGGAGTTAAAGTTGCCTACATTAGAAATAGAACACATTTAGTCATCGATGATTGTGTAAGAAAAGAGTGTCCTATCCTTAATTTAGTGAAAACAACTGAATCTCTTCGGGCAAGTTTTGTTATTTGTCATTCCAAACATGGATTGTCAATTTTATTTTTCTTAGTTTGCTATCGTCTTGGGGTTTTTTTTTTATGCAAGTAAAAGTTTTATATAGGAAGTCATGTTTTGTTAAGGTATATATGTCGAAATCTTGGTTTTTAGTTGTCTCTTTAACTATCTAGTCTACTTTTGTATTCATTCCTAAGTTTCTAAGCCCTGGTAGCCACAACATTGTTGTTATTGTAATTGAGTCTGGGTGTTCGTCTAAACATGTTTTTGGATAATGGAATTGGTGTTATAAAGTTAACACAGCGTGTGTTGTAACTATCTTATATAAAACACATAAACCTCTAAAAGTTGTGAATTGTTTTAGGTATATCATTGTTTTAAAAGAGTGTTGAAAATAAGGTAAGCATCTTCGATTGTCTGCTTTGGAAGGAAGAAGTCGATTAAAGAAGTAAAGGGTTTATAAAACACGCTGGTTTACAAAGAGGTAGATCACTAACTACCAGTAGATGGAGTTTGTATTTATACTTAAACACATTAGTTTGAAAAAAAATAAATAAATTCCGGAAATTATTATAAAACTGCTCGAGAAAATTTTAAATTAACTAAAAAAAAAATCTGAAAACAATTTATATAATTTTATAGTAAAATATGAGAGCGGTAAGAGCAGAACTTAATATTCTCAGACGGGAAGTGGGGAGGGGGACAAAATGTCGCTGGAATTTCAAGTGAGAGAAGAGAGTGACGGTTTAGTAACCACTCTCGCTCCGTTTGTAGTGGGGAGGGAGAAAGACACGGCCCCTAAATTAGCTAAAACATCTTTTTGGTGGGAGGGGGGCTTTCAGGGAAAATTCTAGAGATACCCTTTCTGCCTCAAGTAGCACGTCTTATGCATCAACTTGAAAACGTTTTGCGAGCCAACTCCTCTTCTTATGAGAAGGTCAAATAGCGACAGATTTCAGTTCGAACTCGCATCTCGTCTCAAATCCAATGTAGGGCTTCCTGAATGTCGTCATAGATCGACTGAGAGTGTAAGCGATTTACTGTGAACATAAGTAGTTGGTCCAGCTCTCATTCGGTAGAGATTGCTTTAGCACGTCAGAACCCGAGAACGTCTGTTCCAGGCTGCATCTTAAACGCCAGTTGGTGCAGGACAACGCACCGAATTATTTTCACTTCACGTGATTATCCTTATCTTTATCAACTTATTCATATTAAAAACAGGGGTTGAATCTGATTTTTTTTTTTCAGATTATGCAAACAGAAAGCTCTTAATAAAGCTTATAATGTTAGAACTTGTTAAATCATTGAAGCAATTCGAATGGATAGACGAAAGAAGGGGCTAAGGGATGACTAAAAGGCGGTGGAATAAAAAATATAATACAATGTAAAAAAGAAGAGTATTATTTGATGATTCAATCCTTATCATCTTCATCAACTTATTTATAAACAGCCGTATGCTAATCCATTTAAAACATCTAATTATAATAGAACTACTTGGAATCATAAATAGACAAATTTATGGCCGATAATTATTATTAATTTGTATTATTATTTTGATTATGTACACATATATTACAATTATTTTTTATTATCATGATTAGTATTTATTGTATTTTATTTCATTTTAGTAGAATCATATAATTATTCCTTATATTAATATCTAATATTCTGAATTAATACCATTATAAATTATAAAAACTGTTACAATTATTTTTTAACATAAATATTGGCTATATGATCTATCTAGCTTTGTCTTCAACAAACCAATGTTTTTGAGCAGTACAAACTTTTATTACTCAATAGAATTTTTGTTTTTATTAGAGTTTTTACAATTTGGTCTAAATCTCATATTTTTATGTTCGGATCCAATACAAACAAGTGTAATCCTTTAATACATAAATTTGTCTGCACTTTGGGTTTATGACGATGAGGCGCAATTGTCACAAATGTTCCAAACTATGTTGCTCATAGAATTTCTTGGAGTTTTTATTTATTAACTTTATTGCTTAAGTTTTTCTACTGGAAATTGCCAACAAATTGGATCATATCAAATCAGTATTTTCAGATTTATTGTTTTGTTTCATTCTATCATCAGATCCATAAACAAAAAAAAAACAATCCACCATTAACAAATAAAAGGGTAGCAACTGTAAAAAAAAAAATATACAAAAATCCAACGCACGGTCAATAGCAGAAGGCCAGATGGCGTCAATGGCATTCGACAACCGATGTTACGAGACCGAATTAAAAATCCTTCCTGTAATAAAAATTTCAGTTTCTTTGTGTAATATATTCAAATAAACCACTTTTTTTCCACAGGCTGTAGTATGTTTTGAGTGATAATGTCCATCCAACTCTGTCAAAATTGATATTATTACCTCTAGTTGACAGAATTTTGTCACTTTCTTATACAATTAGACTATTTCAAAACTCTCTAGCCTATTAATGAAGGAAATGGAAAATGTAATGTTAATAAATTTATATTTGAGGAATTCAAAAATATATTTTAAAAACACGTATAGACGATTAAATATTTCAATTCAAACTAGATTTAATTTAACATATGAAAGCCAATCCTTGTCGCCAATGTAATAATATATTCAAATACACTACTTTATTTTCATAGTCATACAATACAATAATCCATTCTTTTGTATTTACACATGTCACTTTTTATCCTATGTTAACACAATTTAATAATATACACCACGCTTGAATAACATAATTTAATTAGATACAAACTACTTTTCATAATATCGAGATATATTAAGTGGAGATATATTACATTGCCGATTTTCAAAACAAAGAAAATATATACACTGAAACTAAATATATTCTTCAAAATTAACTATTTTACAATTTCGTGAACCACTACAGAAATGAGTTAAATCTTAATTGCCTTTGATTTCCATGAACCCAAAATAATATTGGGAAATAATATCAGGAATTACGAATTGTATTTTTATTTAAGCTTACAACTGCTCAGTGCTATTTCTGAAATCAGTGCCTTATTGAATTCTCAAGTCTTTAAACGTTTCCAGATGCTTTCCTGTTTTCCACGCAGAGTATCCCTCTAACGTGGGAATTTATTTTCATGTTGTGTGCTCCATCCATTGGATACTACACACATTTCAGCATTACAGTATAATATTTCTTATATAATAATTGTAAACATTATAGAACAATAAATTAATTAAATAAAAACAAAAATAAAGTAAAAAAATAAAAATAAAATAAAACATATGTAACATTACATTACTTATGTGTACAACAATAGGTGTATATCTACAAAATGGTTTTCAGCATCTCTAGGATATTGAGTATCTAGTGGTTTAAGGCAGAAGCAGTTGGTGTCTAATGCAGTTATAATCACACACCCTTTTACAGGATGTTGTTAGGAATTATCTTCGCTCTTAATGGAAATCGAAATGAAAATTTTCTATTTCTTTTTTTACAAAACTCTTACCTTTCTGTCTTCCACATTTTCTCAACTGCAGCGGTCTTACCGTTCATAGCAAATCTATTTTTCCCCCTTTTGTCTCTGGACTGTGATTTAAAAAACAGTGGTGGAGATTACCAGACCGAAAAAGGAAAATTGCCGAAAATTGGCTTTGCTGTAGGTTTCAAGACTGGTGGAACAGAAAGCAGGTGCAAGTCGGAAGAATAGTTGTGTAGAGGAAGTACAGGAGTTATAAAGAGTCTGAATATATGGATATATTGTAATGTCTGTGAAAAGCTTGTCTTGGCGAAAATCATCGACAGCCGGTTCTGGATAGCGGGCTCGGAAAAATGGAGCTGGAGAAACATATTGTAGATGGAGGTGCTTACAAGGCTGGCCGAGACTCTATGATAGCAGGACCGTAGGGCGATGGTTTACACAGCTCGCCACTCTGGCTCTATTGGGGCTCAGGAATTCGGGCCTGCCCCGAGCTCTATATTAAATTCTCCTATCTCCGCTCTCCGCTGGGGGACGGGGGTGCAGCACCACACTTTGTCTCCGAAGAATTTTGATGAATTTAACCCGCTACTCCCCCCTTCACCCCTCTCACACCCTTTAGTCCAATAATTGGCCCTAGTATCGATTCTAGCAGTCGGTACACTCGCTGGCTTGTCGGCGCGGTGAGACTTGTCTCGGCTAAAATAGCAAACGAGAAAAAAAAAGTCGCCAGGGAAAAGGCACGTGTAAACAAATAAAGGAGAATTTCGTCGTGCTATTTCACAATAGACATTCTTGATGTAGCTGAGTATAGAACAGAGTAGCGTGTGTCTAAGGTATATTAATTAAAAAGTGGGATGCAAATAACCTTATACCTGAATAACCTTGCAGTGAATTCATCTGTTTTTCAATTTCGGGATGACATTTGTACATATCGCACATAATTAAAAAACTTGGAATTCGGAATTTTTAAATCAGGATTGCTGTAACTTCTAGTTGTGTACCTTACTTTTAATCGAAATCGACTAGGGAGGAGTGGTGTTTTGAAAAGCAAAACAAATTTGAAAATTTCTTCTATAAATAAAAAAAAATTGTAAAGGACCCTTTTTTGTGGTAAAAACTTCGATACATTATGATCTATGGCATTTTTCGTCATGATGCATTCAAACGGAGATGTCCCTTGCAAATGAACTAATTTCAAATGAGAAGAATCATACATGGTGTTTATTTAATTGACTAGGACTACAAGGAAGTTTCGTAGTGCACACATGAGATGTTTACTTCTTTGCACGATGTATCACAAGTTTTGCAACACCTTTTCGCTATTTAGCGAAAATTTTCGGTTTTCAGCGGGTCCATGCGTTTTGACGCTTCCTGAACCCATCTTGACAAAGATCGGTGAGACTTTTGTGAGAACATCACATGGGTAAAAAAACGGTTAGGCTTAGAATGTTGAAATTACGCATTTGGAAGTGTAATGTTCATTGCTATAACGAGTTCAAGAAAGTCATGTGGTACCCACATAATATTTTGTTTTCAACTGGAAATATTAAAGAACAGTTAAAAACCATTCTAAGGATACCTTGAAATATTACTAAGTTGGGAATACTGTCATGTGCGTGTTCGTGTGTGTGTGTGTGTGTGTGTGTGTGAGTGTGTGCGCGCGCGCGCGCTTTTATGATATTCTTACGTTTATTTCAAACTTAGTAATAAACGTTGTTTATTAGAGTTCTTTTGGATTTCAAAATTTAAAACACAGAAGCTTCAGAGTTTTTATCACTGTTCAATTTATTTAAAATCCACTACACACTTGATTAATTATACTTACTACTTCTTCTACTACTATCAGTGTACACTGATAGCTTCACTGTTCTTGCTATTACACAGTCCAATAATTCACTCACGATCACTGAAGTTCTCAAAAACACGGCAATGCACTGATCTTCGCTAACATAACGGCTCTGCACTGTCTTTTACTTAAACACGGCTCTATACTGTTCTTTTCACAAACACGGCACAAGACTGTTCTTCACATAAAAAACTTTACCGCACATCAACTAAGACGGAAAACAACAAAGTGGAAATGTCTGGACTCTTCTAGATCCCGACTGGTATTGCCGAGGACGGGCGAGACCATCTGTCGGGACCTTTGATCTACTTCGTACTTCTTAAATATGTGATTAACCCTGTTTAATTTTCATTAATTAATATTCATTGTATATACACCCTCCTGAGCCAATTGTAAGATGAATTATGATTAGGATACATAATATGTGCTAAAATCTTTTTATTTTTTATAACTTTTATCGACTGATTTGAAAATGGTTCTATTTCTTATATATTTTTTCCTGATGTTGGATATTTGAGGTTTTTAACAAGTATCGTGTATCACAAAGGCAAAAGACTGCTTTATAACGTCCTCTTTGAAAGATGATGAGCTTATAGCTTATCTTATTTTAATACAGACCAAAATGGTGACCCGAAATATTCGAGCTTGATTCCCTATGTCATACGACCCAATTCAACCGGGTAAGATTTTCGTAAATTATTAAATACGCAAGAATTTTTATAAATTGAGACCCAGAAATTCCTTTTGTAATTCAAGGTTTAGGAGGAAATTCGTATATATATATATATATATATATATATATATATATATATATATATATATATATATACGTGTGTGTGTGTCTGTAGGAATTCCTAGGAACAAAGCCTTCTGATGACATTCCAGTCCAAATACTACTTCAAGTAGATCTCCAATTTTGAATCCCAGAAACCAATGATTTAAACACAATTTAATTTCAGAGTTGGAGAGATCTCCCGCGTGGACTCTTGCCAGTCGACCCACTTCCATCTTTTTAGCAGATTTCCATTAAGGGAAATCAGCTATTGAGGTCGTACGCATGACGGGATATTCGAAAAATTTCTTGAAATGTCCATCGATCCTACCCAGGAGATGACGAAAATGATGTCCGTTCAAAATTACATATGTATATATGTATATATTTGTCTGTTAACGCTCTAGCGGTTGCAATTTTTCTTTGAACGTCACGAAACTCGATATTTAATTGTTTTATGTAAAAAGACAGATCAAGTTCGTTAATGGCTGAAATCAGACCAGAGGGAGGGAGGAGGGTTAGAGGGGGGATTTTCTAAAATTCGAAATATCTCCGTTATTATGCATTGGATCGAAAAATTGTATAGAACCAATCTTATTGCAAATTAAATTTACTATATATATTATTATATACATTTATTGTCTATCTTGAATATTAACCGAGATATTTGCATTTTTATGAAGTCTGTGGGACATGTGGTACAGTATTGTTCAGCCGTTTCCGTAACTGTTCGGCTCTGGTGGAAGCTTCTTCTTACCTTACCTGTCGTTTCTAACCTTACCTTATCTTAATTACTTTGTGAGATTTATGCAAATACGTTCTGTTCATCCGCCTCCCCCCCCTACTAAAATTTGAGTTATTAAAATATAAATTATTCTTACAATTCAGAAGCCGTTTCAGTTGGGAATTTATTAAAATTAACTGAAAGATTTCTCATTACCGTTTGTATTTACTCACGGTGGTGTTAAGTGTTACCAGTATGCAGATTTCTCTATTGCTAAACTTCACATGGGAAATCTGCTTAGTTTACACAGCCCCTGCATAACGGACTTTTCTGCGTTCCCGGTCCTCGATCAGTCGACATACATGACCAAACCATTTGCTATCTTTTTTCTAGGATGGATTCCAGCGCTGGGATTTTCAGCTCAGCCCTAATCCTTTCATATTTTATGAGGTCTCTTCTAGTTTTACCTGCGTAAGAACTTACCAACTCAAGTGATTCCTGCGTTCTCAAGAATTATCAAGCTCTTACCCCACGTAAGCATGTGCAGGGAAGTATAGACTTTGCAAATGTGGAGTATTTGAAACACAGCTTTAATTCATCCAACGATTTCCCGCGCATACTATTTTCCCAGTGAGGTTTTTAACAACAAGAACAGAATTAAACAAATTAAAATAACGAATGAAATTAAACAACAGTTGGAATATGATGACGCTATTAAAATGGCAATTAACAATAATCTATACATTCTACACCCAATTGAATTAATAACAGAGATGCAAGAGATGATGGTAATGAATTTAAAGGGAGAAGAGGTAGCAATAATTGCTGAGGTCAGTGAAATTATGGCAGCTGCAGTTTAGTGGTGGTGGACTATAGTAAACATTTACATGGCCAACATTTTATTCAATTAGGCTTCATCACTTCCAGTAATCCAGACTTCCTACCTACCTGCTCTCTCTCCGCCTCTAGTCTAATTTTTCGTCACGGCAATTAATTTAATTTCACACTACACAATTCACACCAAGACCCTAGCTTCCTGCACCTTTTTTTTTTTTTTATTTACTATTATTCCATATTTCTTTCATTATTTATATAATGCAATATAAATGTACTGAACATATAACTTACTCTTCATCGTTTCGTTTACCAATAATCATAGTCCGACTTTCCACTGAGTAATGTTCTCAGGAGGTCCTTGGGTCCGTTCTTGAGGTGTGCATTGTGCATTTATGATCTGCTGGATAGATTTATCTATGTAGTCTTTTTTATTCATAATAGCAGTCGCATTCCCTTTGTCAGTTTAGGTTATTGTGAGGTCCTTATTCTCGGTTATTGTTTTAGTGTCTTTATTGTTTCGTTTTCCTTCAAATGCGTAGTGTTGTTTGACAGTTATTCCACTGTTTTTTTGATTTGTTTTTTAATATGTGCTATTTTGTGCCTCAACTGTTCTTAATTATTCTAATATCGCTTCAGGTGGATATTTACCAAATTCATACACAATAGACACTGCATCATAAAAGGGCGGCGGTCTATTCTCCCTTCGAAATTTAACAAATAAAATAATATTTTGTTTTTTATTTAATTTAAATGAGTTCCGCAACTCAGACGATTCACTCATTAATTTGGTGTGCACAAAAAAGCAAACAGCAAAAAGAGAAACAGTCATTGGTATACGAGTTTTTATGTAGGAAACGATATCTGTGTATGGAAGCATCAAGATAATGAAAATAATATAAATGAAAATATAAGTATAGAGGGGAGGGGGGCCACAAAAACCAGGAAAAAATAAATAAATAAAATTAAGGTGTATAGAGTACTCTAATGTATTAGAGAAATGAAGAGTAGTGCGTAGAATATAGTGTGTTGTATACAGTAATTTAGGGGGAGGATTTTGAGGGCGGATTTTTGGAAATTCGTAATATCTTTGTTACTATACGTCAGATCGAAAAATTGTATAAAACCAATTTTATTGTGAATTAAATGAATATTACTATATGCATTTATTCTCTTGAATATTAACCAAGATGTCTGCATTTTTCCGGTTTTCATTCTTCAGAAAGCCTTGACTCCTACTCATGTCAAATTAATAATTAGCTGTTATATCATGAACCATTTCATTCCCAAGTTGAATACCAAATATTGTTTTCGTTTAATTTCTACTTTGTAAGTCATATGCAAATACGTTCTGTTGGCTCCCTCCCCTTCTTTTGTTCTTGGACTACTAAAATTTGAGTGATTGAGATAAAAATTATTCTGATTCATTATAAATTATAGTACTAGATATATTAAATAGTTTTCAATAAAATTAATATGTTATATCCAGATATATTTCCGTAATTGTTTTTCTTTCCGGAAAAGAATATTTCTATCTATCTGTTGTGCTCTATGCGGTTGGCAGACTTGTTTTTAGCAGATTTCTCTTAAGGGAAATCAGCTATTGAGGTTGTACTCATGACGGAATTTTCTAATTTTTTCTTCAAATGCCCATCGATCCTACCTAGTAGATGACGAAAATGAGGCCTGTTCAAAACTGTATATACAATATATATTTGTCTGTTACTGCTCTAGCGGTCGCAATTTTTGTTAGATCGCTACCAAACTCGATATTTAGTCGTTTTATGTAAAAAGAAAGATCAAGTTCGTTAACGGCTGAAATTCGACCAGTGGGAGGGGGGGGGGGTGTTTAGAGGGGAGGATTTTCGAAAATTCGAAATATCTCCGTTACAATACGTCGGATCGAAAAATTGTACAGAATCAATCTTATTGCAAATTAAATTGTCTATAAATATTGTTATATATGTATTCTCTATTTTGAATATTAACCGAGATATTTGCATTTGCATTTGCATTGTGTGCGTGGTCGGCAGGAGTCGGCTATGTTCGGGACTTTCCGCCGAGAGCTAGTGCGGCCTTTTCCGCAACTATTCATCCCTCGTGAATAGGTCTAGAGATTCCTTACTATTACTGTTATTATTAGGCAGAATTATCTATTGTAAATCTTCACGTGGGAAATCTGCTTAGTTCACGCAGTCCCTGCGTGAAGGACTTTTTTACGATTCAGACTTTTTCCATTGGGAGGTTATTGAAATTGACTGAAATATTTCTCATTACCGTATTAGTGTTCACGGTGGTGTAAAGTGTAGCCAATATTTATATTTGTCTATTGTAAAACATCCAGTGGGAAATCTGCTTATTTTTCACAGCCCCTGCGTGACGGAATTCATCTTATGTACTTTTCACCTAACTGGGTCCCCTTCAGGGCATCTATCCAGGACAGACATTCCCTTCCCTTGTCTTTCCTTAAATTGAACGGGATCTGAATGTGTACCTTTAATGCCTATTCATTCTTCTGAATTCGCGCGAGATACCAGGGCATATTTCCATTTAGCTTCCTTCATAAATATACTTATATCCTTGACACCCAAGCCATGTAATGAGCGCTTGAGTTTATCATTTTTCAAGCAGCTCATCCTACTTCCTAGGTTGGAGATTTTCCGTCAGATTAACTTTGCTTCCATCTACATGATCCAGGTATGTACCCATAACAAGATAAAAATTCTGTATTTAAGTATAAACTTTTTACAGGGGGTCCGAATATTTACAAAAAAAAAATAAAAAAGAGAGAGAAAAAAAAGAAAAGAAAAAAAAAAGAAGAAAAATTAAAACACATAGCTAGGTACAATACTTCTCTAAAGTAATACATATAATATTGGTGATTATAAAATAAATAATTTGGCTATAATTAGTATATCAATAAACAAAGAATTACATTATAGTAAAAATAGCTTATTCAACATTGGGTGATCTTCAAATTTGATACATAATTAATCTTAATTTAATAGAAACAAAAATAAAAATAAAGAATAAAGAAATAGAAAGAAAGAAAATAAAATAAAAAAGAACATAAAATTTCATTAATCTGCTTATATTAAAGAAAAATAAATAAATAAAGAAAAAATAATAATATAATAAAATGAAATTATAATAATAAGTAAATATAATAAAAATATATGTATAATAATAGACAAAATAAAGAGACAGATCTTCTAAATCATCAATCAGTTCCAAAGGCACAATATTAATTATGAAAAATAAATAGATAAATAAAATATATAAATAATTATAATAATAAATGAAATATTTACAACTTGAGTTGGAAGTGATAAATCAATCAAACATTATGAAAGCTCGTACTTTAAGGGCATTAATAACAAATTTATAGGTATCAAGTGCCTTAGATTTGTCTTCTATTGTGAAAAATTGCTTGAGCTGTCTATTTGGTGAATCAGTAGGATTAATATGTTTGGAGATGTATGCATTTCTGATGTGGCTATACATAGGGCAGCGGAAGAAGAAATGGTGGAGTGTTTCCTCTTCATACAGATTGCAAATGCTGCATAATTCCTCACAGTTAAGCTTGTATGCACTGCCGTTCCAATAAATTTTGAGAATCTTGTCGGATGAAAGTCTGCACTGTGCTATGATTCTGGTAACGTGGATATTGTTGATAAAAATGAGGTACTTCTCCACATCTTTGTTTGCTTTGAACGATTGGTATTGCTGGGAAAATGAAGATTTAAGAACTCGCTGGATATCCAATGCTTTTAATTTTTCACTGCAGGTATGCACCCATAACAAACTCAAGGAGGAACTCAACGTTTTTGATACCCTAGCTAATGCTAATATTCACCAATTCTTTTAGATACCATTCTATTTTAAGATTCCATGTTGCTCACAGCCGAATACGCCTGTTTTATGGGGTTACATCATAACTTGAAAATATTTCTTTGGGGTGTCACTATTGACTTAAGTTATAATGATAATGTAGCCATTTTCAGGGAATGGAATTAGGTTAACACATGATTTCTATGTTTTGCATATGTGGGAAATCAGACATTCCCCCTGTCCTTTGGTTTGCATTTCTGAAAAATATGAGGAAAAGATGAACGACATTCTTGGTATTTAGACCTTAAGTTTTCAGCAATCTCTCCGTTTTAATGTTTTAAAAGCAAAGGATCCCCTTTTCTCTGACGGTCGGTCTTTTTCTTGACATGCCTTTGACCAGTAGGGCGCTAAAATTGTTTTGACTGTTAGCCCGTGAAAGATCAAAGCCAAAGTCGGCGCGTAAATAAAATATGTGTCACTGTGTGCCTAATGCATATCTTCTCAGCTGTCTTGTTTTTCCTTTTCGTTGGACAATGATTACCAAATGTTTTCCTTCTCCATTTTGTGGGGACTAGCTTTCGTTTGTGCCACGAAGCACAGAAAGATGTATTTTATTTTTTAAAAATATTATGAACCCAATGGTTATTAAACATTTTGGAAATAAAATTAGCTTTTTTAAACGACATCGTTTTTTTTTTTTTTTTTTTTATTTTGTTTTTCCTTTCTTATCAATCGTATATATATATATATAAAAGCAAAAATCTGATCAGTAGAAATGGGTGTTCACTGGCTGAAAACAATAAAAGTCTTACACACAGGGGTTGCTTAAACTAAGCAGATTTCCCATGTGCTGGTATAACACACTTGTGATCTCCTCTCACCACATATTCTCTGTTTCTATATGAAAAATCCCTCGTGCAGGGGCTGTGTAAACTAAGCAGATTTCCCATGTGCTCCACGTTTTTGCATTTATCTCAAAAAGTAAAAGTTCAACAGCAATATTAGGTATTAATGTTTAAAATAAAGTGCTTCATGATGTAACAGCTTACTTTTAATATCAAAGTCAATTAATAAAATATATTAATATATTGTTTATTTAATAATCTAGAGGCGCTAAGTGTATAATAATCTAAGTGTACCGTAACAGTACTTTACCTCCTCACACTTATGAAATAGTCTGGATTTGTGCTGGCTGGTGGAGGTCCATCATCAACGGAAGGATCAAAAAGGTCAAACACCTCCACTCTTAATAGTTCTTTATTACAGGCATAGTACTTTCGGGGCGAACCGTCCCATCATCTGTGCTGTGACGTGTTTGACCTTTTTGATCCTTAAATTTATGATGGACCTCCACCAGCCAGCACAAATCCAGAGTGATGACGCCCGTCAAGCTACAGCTGGTGTCAACTACTGGCACAACACATCACAGAGCACTGATGATGGGACGGTTCCCCCCGAAAGTACTATGCCTGTAATAAAGAAGTATTAAGAGTGGAGGTATTTGACCTTTTTGATCCTTCCATTGATGATGGACCTCCACCAGCCAGCACAAATCCAGAGTGATGAAGCCTGTCAAGCTACAGTTGGTGCCAACTACTGGCACAACACGTCACAGCACTGATGATGGGACGGTTCGCCCCGAAAGTACTATGCCTGTAATAAAGAAGTATTAACCCTAGAACTACCAAGGGGGGGGGGCTCCTTGAGCCCACAACTTTTTGTTTTTGTTCCCTATCACCCAATTTTAATGGGATATTTTTGATATTTTATGTATTCCTCAGAAAAACATCCTAGAGTGAGGAGATAACAATAAAATTAAATTAAAAAATTTCTATGTTGAGAAAAAAAATTTTTTTTGACGTATGGGCTCGAGGACTTATACACTTAAGTACTAAGAGGGGGGGGCTCCTCGAGCCCACTGATATTTAATACTACTTTTAACTAACAATTCAAGTGTTATTAATTATATTGCTCAAATAATATTAATTTGATGTAATTTTAACATACACAAACCTTCTCAAGTTTTTTTTTTTTCTCAAAAAAAAATATATATATTCTCCCCATATAATTTTTTTTCATATAAAAATATATTACTGAGATGGTTATAATTATTGCTCCTGATAGGTACTTTTTTAGAAAAGAGAAGATTTTCTAGGTTGTTCCCAACTAGGGGAACAGTTAGTCCATGCTGCATCCTGGATAAACACTCGGAAAAAAAAATTATTGTGCAAAAGCACCGATAATTGCATTACGAATCTGATAATTATATTTTCTTAAATTATTATTCTATTATAATGTTATAATAACTTAGATATAGATAACTTTTTATTCTAACAATGTTTAGATATGTTCCTCCAGTAAAATAAAATTACATTTAATTTAAAGTCATCCTTTTTTCCCCATCCGAACTTTTTTTTTTAATTTATATTTATTTTTGTATTTAATTTTTTTTTTTTTCACAGGTGTCATAAGAAACGTTCATTAAACATAATCCAATAGAAATAAAAATTTTAAAAAAATTATAGAACCAAAATAAAAGGTTATTAAGGTTGTGGGCTCGAGGAGCCCCCCCCCCCTTGGTAATCCATGCGACCTGGGAGAGGTCGGTAATACTAGGGTTAAGAGTGGAGGTGGTTGACCTTGTTGATCCTTCCATTTATGAAATAGTTTTTAATGATATTTAATAACGTCCACATTATGCAACTCAGGATAATTGTGGCCAGGTTACTCCTCTTCGCCTGCCTTTATAAGTCGGAGCGGGATTTAGGATTTTATTTAATTATTACTAAATAAATTCTTATTAACATCCACGTGAATCAAAGCTACAACTCTGGGGTGTTCTCTGTGTATTACGACTGTTAATACACAGGCTGTTCTGCTCTCACGATAATGAATTCTGATATTTCAGCTTGAGCAAATTTCCTGACGCATAAATCTGTGTCAGTGCATCACTGGAATGGGAGAAATGAGGAATGTGAATGAAGTTCGGAATGTTTATAGAAATACTGGAGTTAGTTGACCTTATAAATGGATCCTAATTAATGTATGTAAGGGTGGACATAAAAAAAAGGTTAAATATTCATGTTTATATGTTCTGGTTGAGAAATAGATATATGGTTTTATAATACTTAGGTATTTCCGCTAATGTAAGGAGAAAACACTTTAATTGCTATTAACTGATAATAGCTTACTACGGTGAAGGCAATTAGCCGTAAATGTATTGTTGAAAAGATTAATTTAAGAGATAAATTAAGGAACTTTTAATTTAACATTTATCTTAATGGATTTGAAACTATAAGGATTACCTTTATCCTCGGCACCAGTTAAATCTGAATCAAAGGGAAAGGGTTTCATTTAGAGTTGTTAATGGTTCCAATTAGATGGGTGACCTACTTAGTATATATATTTATTAACGTCGGACTGCTTAATACTCGCCCCCCCCTTTTCCAATTGTGTGTGGGATTTCACATGTAATGCTCCCTTGAAATGTCTCCCTTGAAAGAGTGAATTGCATTAAATGGGAGAGAATTATGTGGGGCTAAGAGCAAATGAGGCCATACTCAAGTTCAACTTTCCAACCGACGAAGATTAAACTCATGTAATTCCCAACTTCAAATATTGCACACTGCCTTTGTTCCTTTGAGGCAGGCTCCCGCCAGTCGCTCCCTCTACAAGACCTTTTAAACTTTTACAACAATAATTTAAACCATATGCAGCATTAGTTAGGAATTGGGACCCCCTCCCCCCCATCAAGAAAGTGGGTTATTAACCCAATATTCATAAGTGTAAACGGGTTTACAAGTGCCTAATTAATCTTTCGCATATATATGTGCGTTAGAATAGCCGTGAGGATATTTAATGTTACAGATTATTTTTACAAGTTTGCGTTTTTACTTTCTGAATTGCAATATTAATGATCTGAAATCATTCTCTATTTGTCCCCAATCGTTAGTTAAGACGGCTGACATTTGTTCTGTTTCCATGTAAGATGAACGCATTTCGGTTTTAAAAAAAAAAAATTCGTCACGCAGGGGCTGCGTTCACTAAGTAGATTTCCCACGTATTTGCATTTATCTCGAAACGTAAAAGTTCAGTGAGAACAATATTTGGTATGCTTCAAATAAAGTTCTTCATAATAAAACAGCTTTTTCCACACCATTTCCAATTATATATGTAGTCAATCGGATAAATTATCTCTTTAAAATATTAAAATTCATACCTACAATTAGTATTTAAAGTGCATAAAAACGATTTAATTTATATAAAGTCACCTCTGGGGGCTCAGGTTGACCGTGCAAGTTAGGGCGTTGGTTCTAATCTCGCGTGGTAGGCCTACAGTGGCGGGTTCGAGTCCCGCCCTGGGCAGTAGAAATTTATTTAGTGACGGACTCACTAAAAATAAACTCCTTGAGCCAACCCTGGCTAGAAAAGGGTGGTAACCGGTAGATAACCCGTCCCGATTAGCCTAGTAGCATAAAGTGGACGTAAATAATAATAAACAAAAAAAAGTCACTTCTATACTAAGGGAGGATAATAACGGGGAGCCTCGTAGTGGACTTTATACAAAAACATAATGTTCTGCGCGTAAAAGTCTACCCGGGAGCAAAACTGGAAATTTATTTAACAGTAATCAGGCTATTAGCAATGTATAGTACTGGAATATGGTCTCTAACTAATTAGAACAGGAAAACACATTTTTTCTGGAATAGAAGAAATCTATAAGTTCAATGGACGTTTAAAGTATTTTTTTCTAAAACCACGTGATTAGTATAAATTCAATAGCTGATTTTTGACTAGCGGAAATTTCCTATATATACGCTGAAGTTCAAGTTGGAAGGCAAACACAAATATTCGCCTAAACAATAATGGCGCATAGGGTGGTTTGTGTTAGGGGAGGAGTCTAAATCAAACCAGGCCTTGGAATTGAAGAGAAAATAAGATTGGATTGGAGGCATATGAGAAAGGAGGGAAGTGGATGGTAGAATAGAGAGGAGGTGGGGAATAGAAAAGCTATTCGGACATGGAGTAGGTTGGTGAGGTACTCGAGGCAGCTGGGAGTGTTAATGAGACTCCAGCTCCTGGAGAGGGTTTCCTGGACTGCCTTGTTAGTCGGTCACTGGAGAGCCCTCACACCCCTGTCTCCTTTATTACCAAACAGGACGATACTCTGCCCCCTCCCTCTTTTTGTCTTCGTTAGCTATTCTTTGAGATTATATACCCACTTCCTATTAGCTACTTCTCCAGTGGTTCCTCTCCCCGCTCTCATCGGCTTCGAGCATCCTTCGCCTTGCAGATATTCGAATAACAGGCATATTACTGCATACATTTGGATGAGATGAAGATGCCAATGGTCTGGATTGGCAATGGCAAATCAATCTCGGTAATCTCACTGTTCTCAATTTAGGGTGAAAGGTAGGTGAAAGCTCCATCCCCGCTAAAGGAAAGTTTACCAGTTCGGTACTTGATCGCGTTAGAGTCGTCAGGCCTATCAGTATGGTTGTACTTTGGCCTCCATGACCCATCTGATACTGCCAGCTATCAAACAAGAGGCGAATTATCCAAGGTTTCCCTCGGTTACGGGAGTTGTCTGTGCTTTATTCGGAGCTTCAGCAGCCCGGAGGTTTTGGTCCAGGCTACATTCCTCTAATCAGGTTCCTCAAACATCTCCTCCCTATTTTTAGTATTGGATTTTTTTTTTGTTTTTTTTTTAGTATGTCAATTTCACTGTTGTGCATTCAGAGTGATTTTTACCCCATTTTGGTGTGTAAATATAGGTTTCTGACCTAGTAATTTGTCAGTCTTTAATTTAGATAGTTTATAGTTTTTTAACTTAGTATCTTTATGACGCACGCTTATCGTTTTAAATTTTATTGGTTCGCTATTTTTTTAAACCTTCTGGAGCTCAGGACAGCAATGTGAGTTAAAGAGTTGACCTTAATCTTACATGGGCAAAGGAAATTATTTAGTGACGAAATTCATTAAATAACATCTAATTCCCACCCTGGCTAGAATAGGGTGGTAACCTGTGGATGACCCGTCCCAGTTAGCCATAGTTGCAAAAATGTGGACGCTAATAAATAATAATAAATCTTCTATTCGTTTTCATCCTGTATATGTTTTGTTTTTAATTGTTTAGAGACGGTTTTACACTGTTGACCTAGCAATGTTTTTTATTTAGTCTTAAGGTTTTTCTTTGTCAGCAGCCACTGACGATGGAGCGCTGACTCTGAAAGTGTAATTTGCATAAATTAAAACAATAGTAGAGGACAAGGCCTTTTTATTGATTCTGATGCTTTATTCTACTCGTAGTTATATAGACTCCGTTCGAGAGGAAGGCATCTGTCAAAAGGTGAAATTTCTTAGATATGTGAAAACCGACTTAAGTTAACCGCCTCTTTCTTAAATATATATATATATATATATATATATATATATATATATATATAAATTACATGAGGTTTGTGATTCATATTCATAATGAAACATTGCTCTAGGCAACTATTTTTATTCTTCTATATTAGGCTCATCAAGAATGTAAACAAGTACTACATTATATGAATTGACCATTATTATCGATAAACAAGCATTATAATATGTTATAATGCTTGTTTATCGGGGCTCAGGTTAGCCATGTGGGTTAAAGCGTTGGCTTTAATCTCACATGGTAAACCTAGAGTTGCGAATTCGATTTCCACCCAGCAAATAGGTATTTATTTAGTGAAGTATTGAATGAAATCGTTAGTCCCCACCCTGGTTAGAAAAGGGCAGTAGCCTGTAGATAACCCGCCCCAATTAGCCATAGTTTCATAAAGTGGACGTTAATAAATAAATAAAAAATAACGTGTCATAAGACGGTTCTACTAGAATAACGAGACCTCTAAAATCCGTACTAGTATCATTTTTAAAGTATACACAAACCTTGTAAAAAAAAAAAAAATACTAAATCAGATGCAATCTTACCTGATGAAAACATCAACACAGTTGTACGTATACATTCTTATTTCGGTGTAAAGCCCATCAAAATTTTTGAGTGGAACCGCACTGAGTGAAGAATATGAATTCTTAAACTTCAGCTTAAAAAAAATTCATTTACTTTACATGTAAACTTCTTTTCAAGAAGGTTTCATTTTTATTTTTTAAGCACTCTAATTCATATGTGTGTGTGTGTGTGTGTTTGTGTGATGTGTATCCAATTGGTTTCTTACTCGTATAAATAACATGTATTGTCTTTGCAATCATTGGTCAGACCTGAAAAGCGGATTTCCTCTTGCAAATCCCCTGCAATGGAAGTTCACTGCCGACTGTTATGTTGGCGAATCTGGGTCATGCTGAAGTGTTGTCATATCCGCAATGACGATTGGGGCCCTAGTCGATCGAGAGACAGTGAGTGATAGAGTCCGAATCGATATTGTTCCATCTAGTGGGGATCTACTTACCGTAGGATCTGCATAACTCCCCATTATAACCACAGGTAGCGCCCTTTCAGCTCTTCCTACAATCTCTGCTTCCATTACCCGCTTCCATATCTGCTCTGGGAATGGATGAGTTTTCCTATCGCCTTCCAATGAAATGGTTTCCTGTTCAAATCATTTCCCACTAATCAGCTTCATTTTGTCAGTGTGGCACGTTTGTCTTTGATCTAATTTTATTCCAAGAACGAATTCCTTCCACATTATTTTCATTGATGTGATTTTTCGGTCAACGATATTCATGAAAGCGCAGAAGTCTGTAGTGGGAACCACTTGATTTAGGTTGTACTCCTATTAAATAATAAACAATGTTTTAATGCACCACATAAACATGATTTCCTTTGAAAGTTATATATGATATCTCCTTCCCAATGCATTGGATTAAATAATGTTATAGAAAAACATTTATTTTTTTTTTCATTGGCAACAAGATTGCTAAGGTACAAACATTTGTTTCTCTAATAGTTTCGGAGAAACTTTGATTTTTCATCCCCCTTCCCCTCGTCTCTTAGTTGCTAAAAGAGATATGTACAAGTAAGGGGTAGATCAGTTTTAAATATGAATTTATATTCTGAGGGCATTTGCTTTATCAAATTTCCCTTATGGAAATCAGATATTGAGGTTCTACTCATGATGCGAGTTTCAAAAAATTTCCCCAACTTTCCATGGATCCTATATATATATATATATAGTTGTCTGCTATCCTTTATGGCCACAATTTTTGTCTTACCATTACCAGGCTCTATATATAAGCGTTTTATGTAAAAAATAAAGATCAAGTTCGTTAAAGGCTGAATTCGAATCGCGGGTGGGGGGGGGGCGAGAGATGGCTTCTGAATATTCGAAAAATCTACGTTATTATGAGTTGGATCGAAACATTTTGTTATAGTACCAGACTTGTTAAACTATTAATGTTCTAAAATTGTTGCTCTATACTTTTCTCTCTCTCTCTCTCTCTCTCTCTCTCTCTCTCTCTCTCTCTCTATATATATATATATATATATATATATATATATATATATACATATACCAAAAACTAACTTCGCCCTTTCAAAATTCAAGAAATCAAACCCACTTTCTTCCTTACACTATAAACACGAGTACCGGAACATAATCACAGAAAACAGGACAGGACTTTTCATAAATACAGATGGCTCGAAATATGCAGGAAGAAGTGGATCATCCGCCATAGTGGGGAACCACTAAGTACTAACATATAGACAACCGGACGTATCAAGCAACTTCACTGCGGAACTACAGGTCTTAATTCTTGGCTACAACATCTTACTAACGTACAGCATTCATGTTTTTAACGACTCCTACACAGTTCTATGCAGCCAATACTTGATCTTTACACAATTCACCCACTCACAAGACGGCTTCAGGAATTACTAACGAACTTACAAACACGAATGAATAAAATAATAACTATTGATTGGATACCAGGACATCACGGAAAATATCTTGGCTGACACACATGCAAAATTAGCGACTGAACTTGACACATTACACACTGATCACATTACAGGACACGATGCCATTAAACTTATTAAAAGAGAAGTCAGCCTAAAATGGGAAGTGGAATGGCATCAGACAGACACAAAACTACGAGAAATAAAGGACACTATTCGTGAATGGCAGTCAAGTAATCGGGACACTAGAAGAGAAGAAGTAGTCCTTGCTCGGTTGAGACATGGCCATTCACGGATAACACACGGACACCTCATGACTAGGACTGATCCACCTTCATGTACACTGTGCAATACACAACTAACTATCAAACACCTACTTACAGACTGCAGACAAATAACCGACAAGAACTTACCCACCAACCTATCAGAACTACTACACGACAACAGCCCATACATCGCGACAATCATGAAACACCTCCAACAGACACATCTTTTCAACTACATTTAAAACTTTTACCAAACCTTAGCTTAAAGTATTCGAATCTTCTACCATTAATATACACTAGAGAAAATGTAACCGTACCGACCTACGGCTGTAGATATTTTAACATATTTTTCTTTTATTTTAAGGTGGCTATACCAACTCTTAGTTTTATAATATGAGAAGTGTGAATCCCTAACATTGCGACACACATAAATAAATAAATTAATATAAATTTTCTTATAACTCAAATATTAAGAGTGCTATAAGCAATCTCTCTTTTTCAGCCTTCCGGACCGGACCCCCCTCCAACAATTGGGACTTAGAAATAGAGAATGTATGGTGTGATGGCATTGATATTGTATCATACTTGAACCTGGGAAATATGCTTAGTTTACGTAGCCTCTGCTGAGTTATACGAGAAACGTTCATGCATACTAACGTCCCGCAGTAACTAGCCAAACAGGTTCAATACGTATAATTATATTTATAACTGAAAAGCAAAAATTTTGGGAATACAATACTTTCTTAAATTCGTACATGGGAGTCAAATTATTGGGAACATTAATGTGGGCTAGAATGTTTTTAAGTTTTGATATTTCTAAATCTGATATGCAGTCAATGTAGTATTAAAATTGTTATTTGTGGTTAGCCATGTGTTGTTTTTAGTACCCTTGGATAAACTTAATTCATAGATTTGTTTGTAGCATCTGCATGGTAGATTACTTTTCTCGACTAGCGGAAGTTCCAAGTGGGAGTTAGTTTTATACTTGAAAGTGAGTTTCAATTGCCAAATGGCCAAAGATGTGAAAAATCCGTGTAATAACGCAACTAGACTACCGCCGCTACCAAATAATATAATAGGTGTGAACATATGAGACCCATCAGTCATTCCTGGAAAAACAAACTTATTTCAATGATTGTATTGTAAATCTCAGGATGGTCTCTACAACCTGCTAACCAGAAAATCAATAAATAATTAATATATACTGTTTTCATAGTAAAAAACATGTACATTATTATAGTAATTTATTACGACGTTTAATGGATATACTTACCAACCGCTCTTGGTAATATACTAAAATTAAAAAAGTCCGTCACGCAGGGGCTGCGTAAAATAAGCAGATTTCCCACGTGAAGTTTTACAATAGCGACATTTCACGAGAGCCGAATAGTTACGGAAACGACTGCACTAGCTCTTCATGGAAACTCACGACTCGGCCCGAAGTTAGCCGATCTCACCTCGACCGTTTCAATTAATATAAATGCAAATATCTCGGTTAATATTCAAGATAGAGAATACATGTACATAGCAATATTTATAGTAAATTTAATTTACAATAAGATTGATTCTATAAAATTTTTCGATCTGACTTATGGTAATGGAGATATTTTGAATTTTCAAAAATCCTCCCCTCTAAACCCCCCCCCCTCCCCCTGGTCCCATTTCAGCTGTTAACGGACTTAATCTTTCTTTTTACATAAAACGACTAAATATCGACTTTGGTAACGATTAAACAATAATTGCGACCGCTAGAGGGGTAACAGACATATATACAGTTTTGAACGGACCTCATTTTCGTCATCTTCTAAGTAGGATCGATGGGCATTTGAAGAAAAATGTCGAAAATCGTGTCATGAGTACGACCTCAATAGCTGATTTACCTTAAGGGAAATCTGCTAATAACAGGATAAACGTCTGGTGTGGGAACCCCTTGATTTCGTTGTATTCCTTCTAAATAAAATATAAAAAATGTTTTGATGCACTTCGACATCAAATCCGCTTACATCCTAAATCGGCTTACACGGCAATAATTGCCTCAGGATGTTATTCCAGTTGTAACCAAAACCATTTGCCGAAAACAGACTCAATTTACAGGAAGGCGATAACTTCAACTGATATCGTTATCAATGGTATTATGTTTTCAGAAAGTGCTGTGTAAAAGCTTAAACGGTGACAAAACAGCGTTTATACGATTGCCTTAAATGAAATATTCGTGCCTTGAATGGGAGTGTGAAAGGGCAGAAGGGCACGCAACCAGTAGATTGGATCATTTCCGCCTTCGCGCCCAATGCCATACCTAAATCAATTTTTCCTGTGTACAATTTCTGCTTTACGGTTGTTTATTTATCTAAATGTTTTTTTTTTGTTTTTTTTGTTTTTAGCTTTAAATAATTGCTCAGTCATTTGAGAGATAAACTAAAAACGTTTTGGTTATATTGCCTATATTAGATAAACAGATTAAAAAATTAAATTAAATTATTTATTAACGTCCACTTTTTGCAACTAAGGGTAATTGGGACGGGTTATCTTCAGGTTACCACCCTTAGATTATAACTGTTTTATATATATATATATATATATATATATATATAATGTTATATAAAAAAAATAGATTGTGACTTAATGTTATATAAAAGAAATGTCGTTAAAATAAAAAGAATTTGAACATTATATGTTATTCACAATACACAATATAAGTGTCAAATGTCAATATTTTTTACTGTTTGTGTTGTTTGTACGAGACTAATTCTTTAATAAATAATGATTTTATATGTATATCTTCATCTATCGCCGAAAGTTCGGAAAAGTGGTTTTGTAGATACTGAATTCAAGAATACAATGTTAAGATCCAAGTTCGTCATTTAGTTTCTACAAAAATCAATTCTTAAAACGTATCATATTTTTTCTTTCAATCACTGGGATTAGTTTAAAACAAATATAGCTAGATGAATCTATCTTTGCTAATGCAATACACTCACACACAAATATATATATATATATATATATATATATATATATATTGTAGAGCCATGTATTATGTAGTTTACTATTTCAGCAGACGATAGCATAAATACTTTACCATGGTCTAAAGGCTTCGCATTGTGATCTTTTCATACTACTATACTCATAAAAATACAAAAGATGCTTGATGCCTTCAAAATAGGATTTTCTAGGCCTCCCACTTTCCAAATGTCCAAGAATCTTACCTTCAGATATATTTGTAATGAAGTCATTGCGTCTTATGATATGCCCAAGAAGCATTGCTGCTTGATAAGTCTTTTGCTCTTGCTTACCTCATTTAGAACTTCCATGGTGGATTTTTTACACAAATACAAAAAAAAGTATAAAAATATAACAGCTTTGAAATATGGTACATGGCATACTTCACGTTTGCAAAGTTTGTGTGGAATCACGTCATCGTTGAAATGTCTTTTATCAGTAATAGTTTTGCCAAAATGGTATTCCTTCATGGAAAAATCTAGACCAACTCTAGAATTTCAGAAACAATGATGGAATTTTTATTTATAAAAAAAAATCATGAAGAATTTATTTTCTCTAGATTACAGTCCCTTAGTGATGCCACTTACTCCTTTGTGTAAAAACGCACTTCAAAAATTCCGTTTTGTTTGATTCACCTACATCTAAAATTTATTATTTTTAATAATATTCTGGAAACATTATATCCTTTCACAATAATTTGGAAAGGGGTCTCAGGTTGGTCATGAGATTTAAAGCGTTGACCTTAATCTCACGTGGTAAACCTTGAGTGACGAGTATTCCCGCTCAAAGGAATTTATTTAGTGACGGAATTATTAAATAAAATCCTTAGTCCCGCCCTGGCTAGAAAAGAGTGGTAACCTGTAGAAAACCCGCCCCAATTAGCCTTAGTTGCAAAAGGTGGACGTTAATAAATAATTTAGTTTAATTTAGAAAGACAAATAATTGTAAAAAATGCATCATTATAGAAGAAGAGTATGGGCAGACCTCTTTCATAAATCGAAACAAGGAGGGAGGGACTACCTTAATTCAACTTCAGAAAAGCCTTATTGTTCTTTAATATTATGACAAATGTAAAAGGAATTTTAACAAAAATAAAATTGATAGTTTTCATTATTAATTATGAAGTAGCACACATTTCAGAAAAACTTGTGATGATTGATCATTGTGCAGATCAAAATCCTGCTAAACTACAGTGGAAGCTTGTGAAATATATGATCTCCATCTGGCAGTTACAGTTATGCAACTGTTTTTGAAGTTCGCGTCACATCAACCGCTAGAAGGTAGAATGAAAATTGTAAATATCTTGGTAATTATGAGTCTGATCAAATGATGCTATATGCTACTTTATTATATTTAACAGTAGTTATCTTACAAATGTTGGCGCCTAAAAATATTTTTTATTTTTATTTATATGTTTTTTTGTTATGCTCTTTCGTTTGTTACCTTCAGTAAATCTCAACTTCTACACATATGATGTGTTATATATCGCGCTTATGTACTGTTTAATTGTCAAATATTATTTAAATGGAGATTTAACTACTGGAGAAAAAAGTTAATTGATGTTCATCAATGGAGATTTTACCTATGTAACGTACCGGTAGTAGCAAATTGTATTTTCAACTTTTATTTTAGTTTGTTGTACTCAGAGTATTAAACGTGGTTGAAATAGGAAATCGAATGTAGATTTATTGATTTCAGTTGGTCATTTCAGCACGTGGGAAATTTTAGCGTTCTTAGTCACCTATAGAATGCGAGCTGAACTGCATACTCTTTCCAAAACAATATTTTTATATCATGTAGAAAATTCAGAGGATTCACAGTTACAAGAAATTAATAAACCATTAAAAATTATTTATGCATTTAACAATTTTGTTAATAAGAAAATCACGGCAGGCACATTCACTTATTCCGGAGAATATACCTAGGGGGGGGGGGTTAATTGCTACATCACTATGAGAACAGTTCATTCATAGTATTGCGTTTATTATCATTGTATAATTTTGTCCTTTGTTTTTGTTTCTTTAAAATAATATCTACTTCACTAACTAAATCTTGCCGAAACGTGTCATATTCACTACATAGAATGTGAACAATAGTTTTATTTAGTTCATCTTTCTCCAAAGAAATCCCTTTTTCTCACGATGAGAAACCAGCATTTTAGCCAAGTGTATTAAAACCAATGTCTTAACATTCATGAAAAACCTTCCCTCCGATGTTGCCTCAATAGCAATTTAAAATAATCCTATGAAGGCCGTAATAATTTTATTTTATTTATTTATTTATTAACGTCCACTTTTTGCAACTAAGACTTATTGGGACGGGTTATATACAGGTTATCACCCTTTTCTAGCCAGGGTGTGGCTAAGGTTTTTATTTAATGGATTCCGTTACTAAATAAATTCCTATTGCCCAGGAGGGAATTGAACTCGCCACTCTAGTTTCACTATGTGAGATAAAGGTCATATATTTAGAATTAAATATATTTTTTACGATATTAAATTGAAATAAACAATTACTTTTCTCTTGTTCAGGTTTATATAATTCTCATCTTACTTATTGATACTATTTTAGTCCCATAAATTTGTTTGGTTTTATTATTGGAAGCAAACCCGTAAATCAATGGGGTGAACCAAAACGATATAGCATAAATGCAAATGGTCTTCTAAAAAGAAGACTTCCCCTTAAGGGAAATCAGCAATTGAGGTCGTCCTCATAAAGCGATTTTAAAATTGTTCATCAAGTGTCCATTGACCCTACCTAGGAGATGACGAAAACGAGATCCGTTCAAAATTATCTGTTACTGAAATTATCGTTACTAAACTCGATATACAAGTGTTTCATGCAAAACTAAAGATCGAGTTCGTTACCGCCTGAAATCGGGCCAGAGGGAGGGGGCGTTTAGAGGGGGAAATTTTGATAAATCGAAATGTCTCCGATACTATACCTTTGATGGAACATTTATATATTGTAGAATCAGTCTTATAGCAAATTAAATGCACTATAAATATACTTATATACATGTAGGTATTCTCTATCTTGAATATTAACCAAGGTAGTTGCATTTTTTAGTTTTCAGCCTTCAGTAAACCCCCGCTTCTACTCATGCTTCATAAACAATATTCTGTACTTCATTTGAAGCTTAAATGCCAAATACTTTTTTCAAGAGACTTTTATTATATTGTTACGTTTAATTACAAAATCAGTAATAAACGTTATTTATAAGAGTTCTTTCGGATTGCAAAATTAAACACACACAAGTTTCACAATGCACAATACACTTGGTTAATTATTCTTAATTACTACTCACAGTATGCACTGATAGCATCACTGTTCTTCAGATTTCACAGTCCAATAATTCGCTCACGATGACTGAACTTCACAAAAAGACGGCACCGCACTGTCTTAAACACGGCACAATAATGTTACAGAGTCACGGCACAACACTGTTGTTCTAATAAAAACACTTTACCACACTGCACTAAGTCACACTGTAGCACTGAACGCACTGATGTGATCATCAAGACAGCTGAGAATAAACTAAACTGTCGGCCGATTCACACATGCTTATAAAGATGGGTGGCAACATCAAAGGGCGCGGTCTCGAAAATACTGGACACTTTAGTCTAGAACCTACTGCCGCCAGCAGTCCCTTGGCGGCTATCTCTGTTAATCCTTCAGGTATTTAATTTTCGCAACAATATTATATGTTATCTTCAGATATATTTCAATATTTGCTTTTCTCTCCGGTGAAGAATATTTCTATCTATCTGGTCCTCTGGTACATGTTAGCAGACCTCTTTGTTTATAATTTAGACGCTTTCTTTTGGGAGTTTATTAAAATTGACTGAAGCATTTCTCTTTACTGTTTGTATTTATTTACTTAATAGTCACGGTGGAGTTACCTGTATGTAGATTTATCTGTTAAAAAACTTTACTAGAGAAATCCGCTTAGTTACACATCATGCGTGCCGGACTTTTTGTATCCATATTACAACATAGAGCAAAAAGTGGTCAACATAAAGTATTGGATTCCCTCGTTTAAAGAGCTTTGATTGAGTCGATATAGTCCCTTGGTCAGAACAATGTGTAGACTAATGAATAGAACTTCTGTCAAATCGCACCTTCATGGACCAATTAAACCGTCCTCAAGCTGTCCTTTTCTCATTCATTTCATTCTCTCTAATAGTTTTTTTTTTTCCATTCTTTTACCTTAGCTTACCATTTATTTTTGTGATTGATTTTGTTGATTATTTTCAATGTGTGAGTTCTTCTTTTGTACTATCATTTCTTGAATTGGTGATTTTTTTTTTTAAATTTGATTCAGTAATGACAGGAAACATTAGATTAGTGAATAACGCATACAACGGTCGATTTAATTCTATGATTTGTGGGATATTTATAAAATTTGGTTCACATTACTGGATATTTTTTATTATTTTTTTTTACTTTGCTTTATAAATGCCAGCTGAACAATTGAACAGTTTGTTCATTTATATGCTAACTAGAGCGTTGGGGTTTCGTTGATTTTGCATGGGTGAACTGAATTTTTTCATCTATTGGCATGGCTAGATTATACTGTAAGCAATCAACCATACGGTGTTTTTCTGCATATTGATGGCTATTCTGAATACAAAAACTCCAACATATTTTGTAAATACCTTTATGGTTTAACCTTTTTTATATTTAAAATTGGTATTTATTTTACATATTGAGTTTTAATACTGTAACCGGATTCAAATACTAAAATACAGTCAACAGCAGATTGAAAATGAAATGGTATCCTGCCTTCCTCAGTACACTGGTGATTGTAATCAATAGTGAAAAAGCAGAAATAAAGGATAGAATGACTTTGCAGAAACCAAGTGCTTCTTTTTCCTGTGAGTAACTTTCCGATTTAAAAAAAATATACAGGGTTATCTCTGGAATATGGTGGATGGCGGAGGAACCAATTGATCGGGACCAATAAAAAGGCCTTGTCCTCTGCTAGTGTTTTAATTTTATGCAAAGTGAACTTCAGTGCCTGCTGACAAACAAAAACCTTGAGTCTATCTGACAAATATGGCATGGCCAACAGTGTAAAACAGTGAGTATACAGGGTGTCCCAAGTTCGTGAGCCACCGCCCTAAAATGTGCAATGGTTAAATGTAAGGCTGAGGCTTGGTGTATCATTATTGTGTAAGCCTATAATCAACCTCATAACCCTCTCCGGTTACTATAACTTTGGAATTTCCAATGGAATGCCATATTGTTTATGACTGTTTCATGATGAAAATAGTCTCAACCGAGTTTATATAGGTGAATGTTTTGATTTGAAGCATCGTTTAGCCGTAAAATGCCAAAAAAAAAACAAAAAAAAAAAACATTTGGGGCGTTTTACCCCAAATATACATTAATCTCAGAAATGGTACATTTTATGAAAAATGCTGTGACAAAATTATCTTTGAAACAAGACTACATAAAAATTAATGAATTCAGACATTTTAAAGAAAGAAATATTTAAGGCAAAAATAAACTGAATAACGTAAATGAATAGTTCTCACAATTTTTCTTTAATTTTTTTTAATTTATTTACTACCAATTACGTAGTAATTATTTGTAGAAGAATATATTATATTTTATATATATATATATATATTTTCCGCGTGGATAGTTTCATGTAGAAACGTGGAAACCAGTTTTTTTTTGCACTACAATACTTACAGATAGTATTTACAAATATTTGAAAATGCGTCCTTTCTAATTTATGCACTTCAAGAGGCGGTATCAGAAATCCCTTTCGGCATTGTGAATTTCCTCCACTAAAATTGAATTTTCTGCGAATCTTTAATATCTTGAAGATATAAGATAAGGTCATTAACCCTCCTCCATAGAAAATAATCTATTACTATAGATAAATACTGGGAGGCCTACCAAAGTGCAAGCTGCGACCAATACTGTATTTGGGAAACATTTATCTTATTGTTGACCGAACAGTGATTGGACAGTGAGAATGACATCTGTCAAGCTGCAGCCGCCCCATTTCATTTCTTTGCATCAGGAGTATGCATTCTATGTAATTCTTCATTTAAAAAGCTGTTGAAAACTGTAGTAAGTAATTTAATTGTGGGTGTGAACTACATATTGGTGTGATAGTCCCCAGGATATTGTTATGGAGGAAGTGGGGGCTCGGCAAGCATATAAGAGAAATAAAATTAGCATTGCTATTTAATGGTCAGGAACTGGCTCTTGTCCTAGAAAGGAGGAAGAATTCTACATCTCTTGGAACATTCAGATACTAAAATATCCTAGAATACCGTTCATAAAAATGTTATAAGATAAACAATGCAAAATGGAGAGAAAGACCAAGCCACAGTGAGTGGATGTTTTTTGCTCGTTGGTAGTATATTCGCATGATTTATTATTTATTTATTTGGTTTTGTGTCCCACAGTGATGGTGATTGGCATTATTAGAATAATATATTTACTCCTTTATGTGCTTACCTTTTTTGTACTTTTACATTATGGAAAATATTTCTTTAATATCTGATTCTTTCTCATATCTGTGCTTTGTCTAAAGAATATAATAAAAGTTATAAAGCTTTTAAATCTTTTTAGGTATGCCTATTCTATTTTGTATTATATGTTTTTGTAAATGTTGATGTGTTTTAGATATGTTAGTACTGTGGAATACATTGGCTGCTGTCAGTTAATAGTTCTGTCATATCGTGGGGTATGTGAAGGTTTTTTTCGTTCAATGAAGTCTGTCAGTATGTGTTTTATCGTAATGTGTTTGTTGCAGTATTTGCATATAGGGTTATCAGTCCTTATCATTAAGTGTCTATGTTTCAGGTATGTGTGACCGATCCTGAGTCTGGCAAGAACAACTTCCTCCCGTCTAGTACTCCTATGGCTCGATGGCCACTCCTTAATAGTGCTTTTGATACTGCGGAGTGGTTCTTTACTTCCATCCATTCTGATTGCCATTTGTTTAGGATTCGGTGGCGTGTTCGCATGAGAAGGAGCTCTAATTATAATTAAAAAACTGGCTACTGAAAATGATTAAAAGTTCGGCAGAGATACAAGTACGTGGTAAAAAGTTAATATCAATCTACATTTATATATTTCAAATGTTCATGATGAAGAATACATGAGTGAGTGGTTTGGATCAATAGCGGTTGTAAAATGTAAGGAGTTGGAGCAGTAGATGCTGAGCCAGCCGAGAGCAAAACTTAGTAAATGGTCTTCATTTGGAAAGTTCAGCCACTTAAAAGGAGCTTCTCAGTTTCCAAATTTTAGTTCACTTAAGGCAATCGAAAATGGGGTTAAGTTTTGGCATTCTTTTAATAGAATTGGGCTGTATAAAGCTTGTTGTGGGGAACATTAGACAGCGATAAATTGAATTATTCTCATATGATATTGTACCCAAAGAGGTAGGTAATATCTAAGCCAAGGTGATGGGAGAAAAAGTTAGCTAAGCAAGATCTGCATAATGTATTGTATTTTGGCTTCTAGTTAGAGCCGTTTGACCACTGTCTATGGTCCGTAAGAATAGAAATAATACCATAATATAGTCTTCTCATAGCTACAAAAATTGAGGCCCCTAAACGACAACACTTCCTAATTAGCATAGTAATTCGTGATATTAACCTGCTAACATATATAAAAATAATGCCAAGCTCTAAAGAAAATATTCCATTGTCACTGAGGACCAGGGTAACTACATATATCTCGGGCGTTGTGGGATGTTAGGGAGGAAGGGACAAAAAAAAAGCATCAAGATTGAAGGAGAGAACAAAGTGGAAGGTTTGAAGAAAAAAAAGGGTAGAATAGAGGATAGAATTGGAGGGTAAGGCGCTGAGCTGAGGCTCGTGGAGAATGTCTGAAACACGCTGAGAATTCTGCGCTTCCCTTAATTTAGGCCCGGCTAGGCTCACTCATTCCACCCCCTGCGAGAACACTCATCTAATATACCACTAGCCCTCCCCGCACTCCCCTAACACAATAAATGTATAATCTTATGCCCACCATGTTGTTTATACATGCTCTTATACCGCTTTATCCCCTTTATTGGCGGATAAATAATAGCACGACCCCTGTTATCCGACTCTGCTAGGATTAACGGTGAGGAGATTTCCTGTTTGCTCTTCCTCTTCAAATATATTTACTCTCATTTTCTTCTTTCTTATTTTCGCATCTTCACTTCCCTTGGAATTGAAGGGAAATCCCACTCCCCTTCAGGCGGGTAAATACTTTTACCCAGTCACAATGTTAAAATCACACGACCGCAACACGCGCACTCAGCTACAGGTGTCGTTAAAATCGATCACAAATTAACTGGAAATACACGGAATACGAAGGAGCTGTTAACCCTCCAGAATTCACGCTGTCAGCAAAATACTCACAACCCGATGAAAAAAGTTATATCTATAATTATACGTATTTGGTGCTAGTGGTGCTCTCTCTAGCTACACCTTGTAGCCTTCTCTTCCCACCCTCGTTGACTCCCAATCATTAGTATTAACTGACTGTCGCCAGGAAAAATTAATCAGCCGGAGTAAGTTAAGTGTGAGTGTTTTTCTCACAGTGCGAGTTCTGGCGAAACGTTTTTTTGGTTTATTGTGAGTATTTTTCTCATCAAGCGAGTTCTGGTGGCAGTTTTTTTTCTTTTTTAATACGAGAGTTGTTCTCATCAAGAGAGTGCTTTGGTGGTTTACTGAAAACTGTTTTTTGGCTTTGGAACTTATCAAACCTCGCCTGATCAACCGTTCACAACTGACCACCATGCTCCTATTAGAAAGAAACAAAATGAAGTGAATGATCTGGTTCTAGTACTCCGTCGCAGTTTTGTGCCTATTGCCCCAGGAGAAAATCAAAAATTCAAAAAAGAGCTGCCGAACATGTAGAAAAACAGTTTGTAATGAACATTCCTTTGTTGTATGTCATTCTTGTGGAAAACAAAATTTGAATTGGTTACTTAGCTTTTTAAGTTGCTTGACATAATGTTTCCTCAAAACAGATACCTGTACGATAAATTTTGAATAATGTTATTATTTCATATTAATATTCGATTTTACGCTCTGACCACCAAATACAAAGGGACGATCGTCCCCATATTGACGTATGGAATTGACATTTGGGGCCATTCCTTGGTCGTGAAAAGAAATGACAAAAAATTAGAAAGAGTGCAAAGGCTTATTGCGATAAAAATTGCTAAAGGATATCGTACTTTATCATATGAGGCTTCATGTGTATTAGCAGACACTATGCCAATTTACATCAAAGCTGAGAAATGATAAGGCAACATATGTTATTGAAATTGAATGAAATCCCACAGAACTTTACTTTACAAAATATTACACCAAACGAAATAGAAAAAGAAGTGAGACATACTTACTGGTTACACACAAAGGACTACATTAGACCATTAGACAACTTAGACATAACGTGGACATATCATATATATACTGACGGAAGTAAAAAAAAGAACGGCGTTGGGTGTGCATACATTATTTTAAAAGACGGCAATATTATACAGAGAGGGCAATACAGACTATCACCACTATGCACAAACAATCAAGCAAAAAACCTTGCAATTACTGAGGCACTCAAAACACTGCACGACATTTCAAGTGACAGAGAGACTATTATAATCTATACGGACAACAAAATTAACATAGACCGCATTTACAATAAAGAAAACCATAACGAACAGACTGAACAGATCAGACGACTAATCACACGATGTAGACAGAAAAATGTAATAGTGGCAATAACATGGATAAAGGGACACTCTGGAAATTTAGGAAATGATACAGCAGACCAACTTGCAAATACAGCTTCAAGAGACGAAACGATACCTATTACATACTCTAAACTGACTAAACAGTCCATTAAAACTATTTTGATAGACGAATCTTATAAAAAATGGGACGAAAGATGGACAAACACTACTAAAGGACGACAATTACATAAGTACATACCATCTGTATACCAGAGACAAAAAATAACACTTAGCAATTCTAAACAAATACAATTTATATCAGGACATGGACCTACGAAGAGTTACTTGTACAAATTTAAACTAACAAACACAAATACATGTAAATGTGACGATGAGACTGAACAGACATATGACCACCTCTTATATGACTGTACATTACTTGACGGACCAAGAACAAAACTCATCAAGTACATTAAGTACTTTAAAAAACGGAACTTGGCCGACGGAAAAACCGAAACTTTTACTCAAATTCAACAAGGGATTTAATGCATTTATTCAAGATTTGGACACCATTTTTTAGATATACACCTATTGTTGTACACATATGTAATGTTTACATATGTTTTATTTTATTTTTTTTTTTTTACTTTTTTTTTGTTTTTATTTAATTAGTTTATTGTTCTATAATGTTTATAATTAATATATAAGAAATATTATAATGTAATGCTGAAATGTGTCTAGTATCCAAAGGATGGAGCACACAACATTTAAATAAATTCCCACGTTAGGGATACTCTGCGTGGAAAACAGGAATATTCGATTTTATATTAAATATTTTTTTTTTGAAAATATTTTATTTACCACCTTTTTTGAGGGAAATGTGTGGTGTGAGAAAAATTCTCACGCGCGAGTTCTTATGCCACTCATTTTGACGCGAGTTCTGGAATGGTACATGCAGTACAAGACCTTTGACTACGAATGAGTACTTAAAAAGTCCGACACGCAAGGCTGCGTAAGCTAAGCAGATTTCTCTCGTGCTGGTATGACACAACATTGATCTCTTCTCAATATAACAAAATATATTTCTTAATACAGGAGGAGGCTTGATCAAAGCATAAAAAAAAAGTTAGAATAAGTCGCTACGAAAAAAATTATAGTTCAACAATTGTTGAACATCAATAGTTCAACAAGAATAACGTCGTATCGTATAATAAATCTAACCTGGTATTACCAATGTAAAAGCAACACGTTCAGGCTCGTAAATAACAGCTGTGTATTTCTTACAATTGTAAGAATGTTTATTTATTTATGTCCATTTTATGCTACTTTGGCTAATTGGGACGGGTTGTCTACAGGTTACCTCCCTTTTCTAGCCAGCGTGGGACTCTGGATTTTATTTAATGAGTCCGTCACCAAATAAATTTCTACTGCCCAGGGTGGGAATCGAACCCACCACTCTAGGCCTACCATGTGAGAACGAAAATGAGATCATGATATTTTTTGTGTTAAGATAACCTCCTGAAAGTTAAAAGAGCTTATTATGATTATTTATATTTTACTTAAATTGCCGTATGGTAAAACAAATTAGTTTTTCAAATAAGTTTATTAGCAAGCAGGGTTGCAAGGTATGGACTTTAGCAGGTAAAAGGGCGCCCTCTTGCAGCTCACAAAAGTACTGCGAAACTACTAAGTACTTCTGAAAGGGGAAAAACAACGCTTTTCATATCAACGCCCGACAATACAACCTAATTATAAAGCTTACAACAAAAAGAACACTTGAAAACTATTTACATAACTTTTAATGAATTAACAAAGGGGTTCTACTAACTAAATTAAAAACAATATTTATTGATTATGAAATTATATATATTTATTTAAAGTATATATTATTATTCTTTAAATAAATATAATTTATTATACTCTGATTATGTGATGTTGTCGTCACTAAGGTTGAAATAAAACTAATTCAGTTTGCTGCTGACGATTCGGTGTAATGTATTACATTTGTCAAGGCCTGCAAGTTACATTTATAGTAATAACAAACAGGGATGGATTGCTATTTTTTAGTGATACTTTTATATATGATATCAGATAAATATCTATGTAAATGTTATAAAATTGTACAAAAGGCATTTCATAAAACTACTTACGAACGTAATAAATTACGCCGAAACGTCAGCAGCAAACTGAAGAAGTTTTTTCAACCTTAGTGACCAACAACCATATCACATAAGGTTAGCTCCAACTGTGATTATCACTAAAAATATATAATTTATTATAATATTATTTTTATTTAAAGAAGAGGGAACGAGTGAAGGACCAAATCAATTAGTTTGTACAGAGAAACCTTGTGTGGGTGCTGGTTGATGCATGTCAATAGAATACAATTCAACAGATATCCCAATCAGATACCATGATTAATATTCAGAAGAGATAGATGGAGAAAAGATGTGTTAATCCAATTTTAATTATATTAAAAATAAATGAATTGAAAATAAACGCCTCAAATTTATGTTGAAAAGCTATAATCAAATAATCTTAACTCGAAGTTCACAGTCGTGGCAGTGGAGCTGTCGGTAGACGGAATGTAAAAATAGTAAACTGATAATATCTATTATACAAAATCTGGTGGGCCAAAATTTCCAGTGAATGATTTACTACGAAAATGCCTCCATTTATTTGCTGCGAAACTTAAAGGAACAACGTCCGTGAACATTTTCACTAAACTGCAATTCCAAATAAATACTCAATAAATTTATATGAAGTTACATTTTCTGTAAGAGTTTCAGGGTATTGTATGTTACAGGAAAAGGATATAAAATGTCTAAATATCCCCAATTTTGTAACTTGAAATTTTAAATTTGGCTTTTCAAGGGCATTTTTATTATGCTCAATTCATAAAATGTTTTTACATATTCTTGTTATGCGTCCAATAACGGTATATTTAAATCGGTTTTCATCAATTTTCTGCTGAATATACCTGTACGAAAAGGGTATTTATTGTAATATCACAAGGACAATAAAACGTCCTTAGCCGACCATGCAATTAAATACAGTCATAAATTTGATTTTAAAAATGTAAGTATAATAGAAAAAGAAAGAAATTTAAGCAAGAGTAGGATAAAAAGAAAATATGCATATTAAAAAAATAGAAAAAAGGTGATCAAGAAGAAAACATTTAAATTTGATATATTAATTTATTAGAAACTATAAAGTGATAGTTAATCAATTTCAAAATTTATCATTTATGATTTAGACTACACTCAATTAGGATAATCTATGTACTTTTATTTCGTGACTAATCGATATAAATCAACTTTTTTATTTTTATTTTACGTCCACTTTATGCTACTAGGCTAATCAGGACAATCGGGGGGGGGGGGGGGTATCTACAGGTTATCATCCTTTTCTAGCCAGGGTGGGCCTAAGGAGTTTATTTAATGAGTTCGTCATTAAATCAATTTCTACTGCCCAGGGCGGGATTCGAACCCGCCACTCTAGGCCTGCCATGCGAGATTAGGACCAACGCCCTAACTTGCACGGCCAACCCGAACCCCATAAATCAACTTTGTAAGCCATTATCCGACTGGTACGCCTAGTGGAAGGCTATAGAGAAAGATGTAGCCGTTAGTTTAGTTCCTTTGTGTAGCAGAACTTGACTTGATGAGGCGTCAAATGGACGCAAAATAGTTGAGAAATAAAAATGATTTGAATAATCATTTGAAGTGTTCTATTTTAGTTGACCTTCCGCCATAGACGAGTTAAGTAAAGGATATATGTTAGAAGTATTAAAAAGTACCTAATGAAATAAAAGGTCATATTTTGCGTTATTTTTTGGGCTATGAAATTGAAGTTACAATATTAAATTATTCGAGGAGGTGTCATATGAAAAATTCATTAAACCGCATTTAATTGGTAAAATAAAATAATTAGTCCCACTCCCTTAAAATTGAATACTGTTATGCGGCGCCTGACGAAAAATGTTAATTAGATTCGTACATACAATAAAGAAAAATAAATTAATAAGCAAAAAACATTCCCTCCCACACAGTGAAAATGAGAGAATAGGTTTTCGATTCTAAGCCGATTCCCAAACAGATTATGACGTATTCAGATAGCTCGCGCGCACATTTTCACATCTAGGTCAATTCGGAATATCCCAATAATCCCCTTTAATAATTATTCGGGATTTAATATGATCCGTTGCCTGTATTTACATTTTAATACTGATTATTATAGGGCCGTATCTTGTGTCATTGTAGGCTGTGTATAATGGAAGGCGATTCGAACAGGTGAGCCAATCGTCGATATCATGAAGGGGCAGGTGTGACAGGTCTGATAGCCGGATTCAGTAGGATCACAATAGATCCGACGTCATCCCAAATACACCAATCGCTACACTATCCTGTCAATATTGAAGACAGCTTCAATATAATTCATTCGAAAGTGTCACCAATGGAGCCGTTCGTCTGTTAAAATTACAAAAGGAATTAATTCCCCGTGTCTTTCTGCAACATTTGCCTTTTTGTCAAACTTTTTTAATTCAAGCACGAGTGCACTTTTCCATGTAACAGGAAACCCAGACTTTTTTTACTAGTAGCGGTCGTTTTTCCGTTCGTCGTGTCTAGTTCCTAAGCCTATTTCCCTTCGCACAAATCAACTATAGAAGTATTCATGAAACACTTTTTCGAGAAGTCCTTCAATTTTCCACTGTTCCTGCCAAGTGAATATCTAAAAATTTTATGATTGAGGCGTAAAGAGATTTTTAGCGGACTCCCTTGGCATTATTTCAAATTCTATTGGCTGTTTCTCCCTTGGAGAATTTCACATGAGTAGGAGTGTGATTTTACCAGAGGCAGAAAATAAAAATACAACTAACTAAGATATTTATTTTTAACAAAATGGATAGAAATTGTTAGGAATTATACCGCATTGGGTCAACTAAACTATAAAATGTCAAATGGCGCCATTTTTGTATGCTTATATATTCGTCAAAATTTGTATTACCCAGGAATCCCAGAAGAGAAGTTTTTCGCGCAATATTTGGTTAGCCATCTATGTCTTTTAGGAGGAGAGGATTTTTTATGCATGGCAAATAACAATACATAATTTGCTGTGTCAGGGGATAGGTTATAGCGGGCAAAATCCAAATTTCAAAATATTTCCTTTATTATGAATGAAAAATGTTATATAATCAATTATGTTACAAATGTAATTTACTACCACATTTTTTCTGTGTAATGTCAACGAAATACTGCCAATTTTACTGTTTTTAGACGAGTTTTCTTAGAAATAGTAGCTATTGAAGGTGGTCAAAATTACGCAAAATATATTTCTGACGTCTGAGTGCCAAATACTTTGTAAGATTAATATACGTTATATGTCTGTAAATTTGTTGCTGAATCAATTATAACTAAAATGCCGGGAAACCTGTGTTCTTTTAGCAGATTTTCCTTAAGGGAAATCAGCAATTGAGGTTGTACTCATGACGGAATTTTCGAATTTTTTCTTCAAATCTCCATCGATCCTATCTAGGAGATGACGAAAATGAGGTCCGTTCAAAACTCCATATATATATATATATACACATTTGTCTTTTACCGCTCTAGCGGTCGCAATTTTTGTTTAATCGTTACCAAACTCGATATTTAGTCGTCTTATGTAAAAAGAAAGATCAAGTTCGTTAACGTCTGAAATCGTACCAGGGGGAGGGGGGGTTTAGAAGGGGAGAATTTTGAAAATTCAAAATATCTCCGTTACTATAAGTCGGATCGAAAAATTGTATAGATCTAATCTTATTGCAAATTACATTTACTATAAATATTGTTATATACATTTATTCCCTATCTTGAATATTAACAGAGATATTTGCATTTTTATGAAGTCTGTGGTCGGGTATAGTTCGGATTAGATCGGCCATTTCCGTCGGCTCAGGTGGGAGGGTTCTTCTAACCTTACCTGTCGTTCCTAACCTTACCTTACCTTTGTTACTTTGTGAGATTTATGCAAATACTTTCTGTTCATCCGCCCCCCCCCCTTCTTTAGTTCTTGGACTACTAAAATTTGAGTTATTAGAATATAAATTATTATTCCAATTCAGAAGCCGTTTCAGTTGGGAATTTATTTTAATTAACTGAAAGATTTCATTACCGTTTGTATTTAATCACGGTGGTATTGTAGTACCAGTATGCAGATTTCTCTATTGTAAAACTTCACATGGTTAATCTGCTTAGTTTACGCAGCCCCTGCGTGACGGACTTTTTCTGTTTTCAGCTTCAGAGATGAGATCGGCTAACTTTGGGTCTAGTCGTTAGTTTCCGTCAAGAGCTAGTTCGGGCCGTTCCCGTAACTGGTTGACTCTCTATTCTGAAATTTCTCTATGGTAAAACTTCACTTGGGAAATCTGCTTAGTTTACGCAGCCCCTGCGTGACGGACTTTTTACTAAATTTGTCAACAAAATTACCTCATTCTATACAAAAAAAACATAACGTTCTATTTGTTTTGTTTACACAAGCATTGTTTCACGAGAAAAAGGTCTTTATTGGTTATTATGTCTTTATTTCGGTATGGTGTCACAGTGAAAAAGAAATGTATTCCATAAATTCTTTTAACTTTACAAAATTCCCTAATAACTCCGCTCCTGCGTGACGGACTTTTAGCAGATTTCCCTTAAGGGAAATCAGCTATTGAGGACGTACTCATGAAGCGAGTTTCAAAAAATTTCTTCAAATGTCCATCGATCCTACCCAGGAGATGACGAAAATGAGGTCCGTTCAAAATTATATATATAGATATTTATATATATATATATATATATATATATATATATGTATTTAAACGCTCTAAATGTGGCAATTGTTGTTTGAAGTCGATATTTAATCGTTTTATGTAAAAAGGAAGATCAAGTTCGTTAATGGCTGAAATCGGATCAATGGGAGGGGGGGTTTAGAGGGGGGATTTTTGAAAATTCAAAATATCTCCGTGATTATGCGTCGGATCGAAAAACTGTATAGAATTAATCTTATTCCAAATTAAATTTACTATAAATATTGTTCTGTAGATTTATTCTGTATCTTGAATATTAACCGAGATATTTGCATTTGTATTCTGTGTGTGTTGTTTGGGACGTTCCGTCGAGAGCTCTGGCGGCCTTATCCGTAACTGTTCGTCCCTCGTGAATAGGTTACAGATCCCTTACTACTACAGTTGTTATTGGGCAGATTTGTCTACTGTAAAACTTCACGTGGGAAATCTGCTTAGTTTACGCAGCCCTTGCGTGACGGACTTTTTTTTTTAAATTATGTATATTAGTATTTTTACCAAGCATGTTTTTTCCCCGTTTTTTTTTATTCCCATAACTGTTTATTCGTATTATCAACTTGTACAATAACGGGATTGGAATAATTTAATAGGGCAATTATGAGAAAGCTAGACGGCTGTGTTTCGATTGGCCGTTAGGAGATGAGTTGGGTCTAGTTAAAATCCCCCAGAGGAGAGGTTGTAGTCGATAATAAAGACCCCAGAGAGAGGATCACAGGTGCCGCCGGTTCTCTGCTTTATATATAGAGAGAGGGCAAACCTCAGACCAGGGACCTGTTGCCTTCTGCCTATAGGGCCCAGCTAGATTAGTACCCAATTATTGCATCTCAACAATTACATGTATGTTTGTGTGCGCAAATCCGAGTAAAATGTGCTCCCAGTGGGAGCTAGCCGAAATCTTCCTGGTTAGTTTGGCTTATCGTTTTAGTATAATTGGAGAGGGAGAAAGGGACACTGCAGTGTTGTAGTGGCCTTGGTCATGATACAGTTGATGGGTACAATGATAACAATGCAAAACATGTTTCATTTAGCAGCCTGGTTACCTACTATCTTAGGGAGCACCTATTGTATCTCACAGTGCCCACTTACCACCAACAGGACACAGAAATGTAATTAATGAAAAGAAGTTCCTAGTGCTAAATCAATTGCTGGACAAATCCATAAACTAATGATTCCTTTTTTTTTTTTTATATATTACATGCAATAGAGATAGAATAAGAAATTGTTCGTAACAGGTTTCAGTGAGAGGTTTAGATACCAGCGACCCGCATGACAGAAAAGTCAACTAAAACTTAAACAAGTTTATAAAAAGTAGTAGAGTTAGTACTAAAAACCTGTTTCCAGAATAATTGTTAACTGTGTATTATTCAACGTAAAATTTCAAATAACTCTATTTTTCACAAAATTTCAAGAAATCATTCACAAAGAGTGAAGAAATCATATTTCTAGTCAACGTAAACCAAAATAATCATGGAATTAAGAAAATAAAAATAAAGGTATTGCAGACTTGACGATCGAATTCTTTCCCTTAAATAATAAAAATTGTAAGAGGGTGGGGTCGTCTCATGGGACACCCTCTGTATATAAAACAGACGCACATACATATATATATATATATATATAGATATATATATATATATATATATATATATATATGCATGTGCGTCTGGAATTGCTTCGGTAAACAAACTTCTATATCCCAAATTTTCTACTTATTTTTATTTTTTTTCATTTGAACTAGTAGACTCATCATGAAATGGGGTCTAAGAGAAAAAAACAAATTAAAATTGTATGTCTCTTTTATATGCAAAAGTGAAGCGTCCTTTCATCTAATTAGCAACACGCTATTGCTTACTAGACGATATTTGAGTGCACTAGGCCATCTGTTTGTTTTTTTTCCTTTCTTTTCTTAAAAAAATGGATAGATCTATTCAATTAACTGTTAAATTACATTTGATTAGTTTAATATAATAAGCTTTAATTATATGACGTTGCCATATGCAATATAACTTTTTCGATATATCTCGATGATATTTCAAGCTGCTTCTTTGAGTTCTAGTTTTCGGGCTGTTCATTGTTTTAATTATTCAAAAGCCTTTTTGATAATTTGATCACTACACACACACACACACACACACACACACACACACACACACACACAACACACACACACACACACACACATATATATATAACATTTCTGAAACTTCTGGAATGAATTTATCTTAAGTAATATTTTTCATTTCTTAAAATTTATTATAAAAAACGTGTCAGACTATTAAAGAATACAACTTAGATTTTATTAGAAAGCAGATAAAAAATTTGTTTCTGCATATTGAATATTTACGTAAAAGGAACTACAAAGTTCTGAAAAAGTTGAAACGTAATTTTTGAAAAGAATACCAAAACTTTTAACTCATTGCATCTTCTTTGTTTTATTAGGAGAATTATTATACAGATGTTTTCTTGTTACGCAGTGGTGTCTACTTGTTATCAAACGTTAATATTTGATAGACACTCGAGTCCAAATGTATTCAAAACTGAGATAATTTGATAACAATCTTTCAGGCTCTTTTAATTAATCTTTTTATTTTCCCTTTTCTTTAATTCTATTATTGCCCCACTTTTTTATACTTCTTCAAGTGACATAACCACAATTACCAATCTTCATCGATCTACCTTTTCTTAAGAAGTAATGAATATAAATAATTCTGGATGCCAGTCAGCTTCGAATTGATGAAGGGACAACTTTTTTTGTCAGCAAAGGAAGGGCTAAGAAAAATGATGTGATTTCCATTGAATGACGATGAGAACTAGGGATCTGAAAAGGAAAAAAAAAATAAAAAAAAACCCAAAGGAATAGGATGCTAGGATGCTTGCTCAGCGGTGAATATAATACATTTTTCTCATAGTTTTTCTGAATCATCAGAATTTAAGGGATGGTGGTGAGGGGTTTTCTGAAAGAAGCACAATTATAAGTCCAGTGAAAAAAATTAATTTGGCTAGTATGTGAAAATTATTTCAGTGCCATTTTTTAATAAGTACCATGATCTTATCCTGGAACATCTAATACACCAATCTACTTTAACTCAAGTTTATGGAAACTGATTGTACATTAGCTGAGGACATTGCCAATTTTATTACTCTTATCAATAAGGGATTAGGAAGATATATTATTTGTATTAATAACTGAACTCAGATGTTAATTTATATCTGTTAATTATATGAATTAAATTATTTGTTAATACATTTTGCAACTAAGGCTAATTGAGACGGGATATCTACAGGTTACCACCCTTTTCTAGCCATGATGGGACTAATGATTTTATTTAGTGAATTCCGTTACTAAATAAACTCATATTGCCAAGGGCGAGAATCGAACTCGCCACTCTAGGTATACCATGTGAGATTAAGGCCGACGCTTTAACACACATTGCTAATCTGAGCTCCATTAATTATTTGAGAAATATCTGCGACTTCGTACTCTGAAGAGTGCGTATAGGAATAACGATGCATATGAGGTCCCTTGCTATAATAAATAAGGAGGATGTATTATATTTATTTAAATACATAAATAAAGTTGTGCGGTTCTTGGTTAATATCGATATTTTGGATTTTTTTATAGTTAAAATTGATCGTCTATATTTTTTTTTTTTACTTTTTACAGACCAAAATAATAAAAATATGTATTATAAAACTTGAATGAGAGTGTTATATTAAAAATGTGACATAAATATTCTTTATTTTTTTTTTTTATTAGCATCCAGTTTGTGGTACTAAGGCTAATTGAGGAATATACATCAAATATGAATAAAGAGATAACGCATTTCATACAAATATTTTAATAACTTTATACATATTAATTGTTATAAAATGAGCCGTAGTTAATTATAATTATTTCTCCAATTTTATGTATTCAAAATGGTTAAAGACACACATCACTGATTAAAGAGGATAGAAAATATAATTTTCTTATTGAAACTAAAGACGTTGATCTTCAACACTGTTCATAATGAGGTTATATTACAATTGAAAAAAGTCCGTCACGCAGGGGCTGCGTAAACTAAGCAGATTTCTCCTGCAAGGTTTACAATAGATAAATATACATACAGGTAACACAACCGTGAATGCTCAGTAAATGTACAATACAAGGCTGAATTGTAAACAAACAGGCCAGCCAACCTCGTAGCCCTGCATACATAGACAGGAAAGAAACAATTAATGAAATATATCTGAATATAACATATTAATTTTATTGAAAACAGTTTACTAAAGCTAGTGGTGTAATTTGTAATGAATCAGAATCAGTTTTATCTCAATCACTCAAATTTTAGTAATCCAAAAACAAAAGAAGGGGGGGGGGGTCTCAATAGAACGTATTTGCATATATCTCACAAAGTAAAACTTTAATGAAAACAATATTTAGTATTTAGGCTTCAATTAACATCTTTTATTATATAACAGAGTAATGTTTATGTAACACTAGTAGAAGTGGGGGTTTACTAAAGGCTGAAAACTGGAAAATGCAAATATCTCGGTTAATATTTGAGATAGAGAATAAATGTATATAACACTATTTATAGTAAATTTAATTTGTAATAAGATTGATTCTATACACTTTTTCGATCCGACTTATAGTAACAGAGATATTTCGAATTTTCAAAATTCTCCCCCTCTAAACCCCCCCCCCTCGTGATCTTTCTTTTTACATAAAACGACTAAATATCGAGTTTGGTAACGATTAAACCAAAATTGCGACCGCTAGAGCGGTAACAAACAAATATATAGATAGATAGATTGATATATGTATATATATATATATATATATATATATATATATATATATATATATATATATATATACAGTTTTGAACGGACCTCATTTTCGTCATCTCCTAGGTAGGATCGATGGACATTTGAAGAAAATATTCGAAAATTCCGTCATGAGTGCAACCTCAGTAGCTGATTTCCCTTAAGGGAAATCTGCTAAAAAGAATTAGAGGCTTTAGATAAAGAGTAGTTCTCTCGAGATATTTCCTTTCTTCATAGAACTCACCTGTAGGAAGTACGCTCTTTTGACATTCAGCAGATTTCCCATGAGGGAAAATGAGCTATTGAGGTTGCACTCATAGCGTGATTTTCGAAAAATTTCCTGAAATGTAAATCGCTTCCTCCTTTGTGATGATGAAAATGAGCTCAAGTCAAAATCTACCGATCCCAATATCTGTTTGATCTTTATCGAACTCGATATATTAGCGTTTCATGTCTGTTAATGGCTGAAATAGGAATTCAGGTTGACAAATTGTACATAAAAAATATTGTTGCATTTTTCTATAAATGTAATTTTGTATTTATTTAAATTTTCCCTCTATCTTGAATATTAAACAGGATATTTGCATTTTTTAATTTACGACCTTCAGTAAACACGCATTTTTAGTTGAGTAAAGACGTCATAAATTAAGATTTTTCAATCGAGATTAGATCTATACGATACTCGATATTTAACTGTTTTCTTCTACACTAAAGACCAAATTCATGAATGGCTGAAATCAGATCGGGGGGTTTGGAGCAAAGGAAGTCAAAAATTCAATAAAATTCAGTTATTATGGCTCGGATTAAAAAATAATATAGAACAAATTTTGTTGAACTATTGAGGCTCGACAATTGCGGTTCCATAGACTTTTCATAAAATATTAAACGAGTTACTTTTGTTAGTTATTTATTATGTTTATGTTATTTTATTATGTACTGTCTTATAGCTCATCGACTACTTCTAATCTCTCTCTATCTTTATTCCCGTTTTGTTTTTATTCATTATACAAATAAACTTGTTATGTTACTTGTTGCTTTAATTTTAATAATCAATATCAATTTTTAAGACCTTATTAAATTCTGCAGGGGAGTAGGAAAAAAAATGATTTAATACAAATACACAATGTAATATGATTCATGTATATTTATCTATTAGAGTGTTGAAAACCTTTAGCGTAGAATTGTGTACTTCAGTGCCTAGTAATTAAATATATCGTAGCATTAGACTCACAAATAAACCGTCTCTGTTTAAAAACAAATAGCTTTTCAGACTAGTTGATAATGTTATTTCTCTTCTTTTTTCCCGCTTTTTTCTAATTATTTTCCTTTTTTTTTCATTTGAACTACTAGACTCATCATGAAATGGAGACTAAGAGATAAAACCAAATTAAAATTTTATGTCTCTTTTATATGCAAAAGTGAAGCGGCCTTTCAACTAATTAGCAACACGCTATTGCTTTCTAGACGATATTTGAGTGCTCTAGGCCATCTGCGTCTATTTTTATTTTTTGTAAAAAAAGGATATACCTTCGCAATTAACTTTTAAATTATATTTGATTTGTTTAATATAATAAGCTTTAATTAAATAACGTTCTCATATAACGTTAATATATTTTTTTCGGTACATCACGATGATACTGGAAGCTGTTAGTTCTTCGAGTTCTAGTGTTCCACCTGTTTATTATTTTAATTATTGAAACGACGGTAAAAGCTATGATTTATTGGGCTTGAATGCTGGATTTCTGAATGAACTTCAATTTTTCTGAAATCTGTTAAAATAGTTTGTGTTGGGCAACTAAAAATAGTAACACAGCGTAGAGTAAATTAACAATGTTGCCTTATGATTTTTGCTTATTAAAAAAATATTACAAGGCAAGATGTTATTTAGTTACAATCAGATGTGCCTGAAACTAAGAATATAGAAAGGTGGGACTAGTATAATCTAAATCACTACTAATGGAAGTTACATGCAAGGTGCATTTAATCTCATCGTGAGTGAGGATTAAATTTTTTAATATGACAGTAAACTACATTTTGGTTTTTTTTACCAACCAACCAACCACACACACACACACACACACACACACACACGCATGCACGCACGCACGCACGCACGCACGCACGCACACACGCACACACACACACACACACTCACGCACGCACGCACACACACACACGCACACACACACTAAATAAATAATAATGAAATGGAAATATTGGTTTTTATTCGGGCAATACGACAGACAGCTTTTGAACTATTTCGAGTCCTCGTGAAACATAAGCCTTTCACGCACCCGATTTTAGTGGATGGTACCTATTCTAATTCACATTTATGTATGTTAAGGAATCCTAGAACCACCGGCGTTACTGATAAAGGGTGGTCCACAGGAAATGGACGGTTTTAAAATAATAATTACTCTGTTAGTTTTGAAGACAGGCACATTTTATTTACACAAAAATAAAGCTGAATTTGTGCCATTTTTTAAAAATACATTACTTTCTTTTTAAAAATAACATCACTTAAATGTTGGCCATTTTCACGAACACACATTTTCAGTCTTTCTTGAAAATTTTCAGTGGCATGACGTGTAGCAGAACAGCCGGGACTGCGCAGAATCGCCACTCACTCCACGTTTTGTGGCGTGCGTGTCGACCTAGCATGAACTTACCCACCTTAGAATGGTATTTCTACTCGGTATTTCACCATGGCGTCTGATATGAAAATAACGCCTGAAACATCGTTGAGTTTCATCTACTGATTCACCACTTTTTATAAATGTGTCGTATGCAAACACGCGATGATCTTTCGTCCACAGCGGCATAATGGCGACTGAATGGCAGGCGGTGAGGAGTCGAGTGACCTTGACGGTGCGTTTCCCACTCCACCAGCCACCAAGTACTGCGTGATTCAAAACCGCCCGTTTCCCGTGGACCACCCTGTGAAAACACCCACTCATGAAGTTGAAAAACGTCAGACACACGTGAGAATTTCCCACGTGCGTCACGTATTTGCATTTATCTCAAAATATAAAAGTTTAATGAGAACAAAATTTGGTATTTAGGGCACTAGTAAATTTATTCATGATATGACAGCTTATTACTAATATCACATGAGCAGGAGTGGGTGCTTACTCAAGGCCGAAACCTTAAAAATACAAATACAAATCTTGGACCATTTTCAAGAAAGAGAAAAAGTCCATCACGCAGGCTCTGCGTAAACTAAGCAGATTTCCCACGTGAAGTTTTCCAATAGAGAAATCTGCCTAATAACAACTGTAGTAGTAAGAAACCTCTAAACCTAAAACACTATTTAGGGCGTAATAACCCAGTAGTTTCTAGCCCCATAAAACAGTTAACCTAACCTCTAAAAATATTCACGACGGACGAATAGTTATGGAAATGGCCACCAGAGCTCTCGGCGGAAAGTCCGAACATAGCCTACAGGTGACCTCACGCAGAATACAAATGCAAATATCACGGTTAATATTCAAGATAGAGAATAAATGTATATAACAATATTTATATTAAATTTAATTTGCAATAAGATTGATTCTGTACAATTTTTCGGTCCGACGTATAGTAACTGAAATATTTCCAATTTTCAAAAATCCTCCCCTCTAAATCCCCCCCTCCCACTGGTCCGATTTCAGCCGTTAACGAACTTGATCTTTCTTTTTACATAAAACACTTATACATCGAGTTTGGTAACGATCAAAAAAATATTGCGAACGCTAGAGCTGTGACAGACAAATATATATATATATATATATATATATATATATATATATATATATATATATACACAGTTTTGAACGGACATCATTTTCGTCATCTCCTGGGTAGGATCGATGGACATTTGAAGAAAAATTTCGAAAATTCCGTCATGAGTACAACCTCAATAGCTGATTTCCCTTAAGAGAAATCTGCTAAAAAACGTACGCAACAACATTTATAGAACAGCACATCTGCAGTAAGATTAGTTCTATAAAACGCATAATAACGGAGATATTAAGAATTTTAGAAATTCTCCCCCTCTATTATTATCGGTCGGCCTCAAAATTTTCAAAATAATCTATGCTTTTTCTTCACCAGTAGTCCCGGTTTATAAGGACTTTATGCCTTTTATTTTCCTTTATTCTTTAAGGTAAACCTCATGTCTAATAGGCCTATTAGCAGATTTTCCTTTAGATTGTTCTCATGACGTGATTTTCGACAATTTTCTACAAATGTCCATCGATCCTATCAAGCAGATGACGAAAATGAGGTCCGTTCAAAATTGTATGTATGTGTATATATTTGTCTATTACCGATCTAGCTGTCGTAATTAATGTTTTTATCATTTCCAAGCTCCATATATAAGTTACATGTTCGTTTACTGTTAAAATCGGACCCGGTGGAGAGGTGGTTTAGACGGCGAAAATTTTGAAAATTCGAAATATTTCCATTACTATTTTGAATATTAACCGAGGTTTTTTGCATTTCCAGTTTTCAGCCTTCAGCAAACTCCCACTTCTACTCAAGTTACAAAAACAATACTCGGCTATGTAATAAAACACATCATTCGAAGCTTAAAAACCAAATATTGTTTTCAAGAGACATTTATCATACGAGATGCACGCAAATATGTTCTGGTGGCCCCCACCCCATCCTTTTTAAGTTCTTGGAATACTTAAATTTGATTGATTGAGATAAAAATTATTCTGATTCATTATAAATTACAGTACTAGATATAGTAAATAGTTTTCTATCAAATTAATACGTTATATTCAGATATATTACAGTAATTGTTTTTCTTTCCGGTAAGAAGTTGGCAGAACTGTTTGTTTACATTTCAGATGATTTCCGTCGGGAGGTTTCTTATTATCGTTTGTATTTATTCACTTAATATTCACGGTGGTGTTGTGTTACCGATATGTAGATTTATCTATTGTTAAACTTCACGCGGGAAATCTGCTTAGTTTACGCAGCCCCTGCGTGACGGACTTTTGTATTTATTCACTGAATATTCACGGTGGTGTCAAGCATTAAACAGTATGTAAATTTTCTAATGCAAAACTTCAGAAGGGAAATCTGCTTTGTTTATGGGCGACAAACTATCAATATAACCTGATAGTAATTGATAGCTGAAATATGGGTGTCAGGTAAGTCTTTTATTAGTCGTCATTTATTTTATAAATTTGATTTCCATAAATATTTTTTTTTATTTATTTAATTTAAATGAGTTCCGCAACGCAGGCGATTTACTCATTATTAAAGTATCATTAAAAAGTGAAATGCAAAAAAAAAAAAAAACAAAAATAAACAACAAACGGAAAAAGAGTGAACTTTGGCAAATGATTTTTGAAGCATATAAGGTGATATGAAGCAAACGATATTGTACGATATGGAAACATCAGGGTAATGAATATTATGTATAAATGAAAATGTAACTATAGAGAAGGGGGGGGAAGAAAAATTAAATAAATAAAAAAAATAAAGAAAAGGGATAACCAAAAAAAATAAAATAAATGAATAATATTAAAGTTTATGCACCCTGCTAATGTAGGAAATAAGTGAAGAGACCACTCTCTACACACCAGTGTAGAAATTGTAGATTATAGTGTGTTATATATGTTAATGTCTTTTAGATATTTAATGACTGAGTCTATGTAATCACTGTTATCGGTCAAAAGTTCCTGTAAGTCATGTGGAATGTCTAAATTGTCTCTTCGTCGACAGTCAGTCAATATGTGTTGTACAGCTAAAGTTTCGTTGCAATGTCTACAAATCGGTGTGTCCTTGTTTGTCATTAAGTGTCCCTGGGTCAGCAAGGAATGGCCAATGCGAAGTCTGGTCAGCACTACTTCCTCTCTTCGTGTGCTCCTGTTACTTGATGGCCATTCCTTAACCGTTTGTTTTATTTGTCTTAGTTTATTGTCGTTTGTGTTGTAATAGCATGACAGAAAAAATTGAATATAATTCGCATACAACATATAAAACATTTTCGGGTAAAATATACTTTTTATAAAATAACCAAACTCTTTATATTGATCGGCTCAAGTAGTAATTATTTAATATTTTTTAATAGCGTCATAAAGCCAATTGTACATGTTTTGCAGGAGCATGAGTTATTTATAGTTTGATTTCTACCTGTGCAGCAATTGGCTATAGCCAGAGCAGACACGTCCTATGAATTATGTACTCACCAACCGAATCACGTACAGCTCACAAATCACATACAACACTCCCCACACATGTAACTCTGATACCTCGTACTAATCAAGTCTACTATCTCAATGCTTAGGGAAATACCACCGTCTCAGATAGGTTTCTTTAGCAGCAATAATGAGCTTTTAGGAATAGACTTGTTAACGTATGTAATAGGTGCTATGTTCGAATTCTAGAATGATTTTAAAAGAATCATATGTAATTCTAGTAAAATTAATCTATCGATGGTAGAATTAATTTTGCTTGTGGGCACTGTTTGCTTAAGGCAAGCTTGCGTATGACATTGCTAATTTTTCTATAACTACTTCCATGATATTTGATGAATTACGAAAAATAGCTTCAATGCGTTTCACAACATTTCGAGAAAAAAATACAATGTTTGAAATATTAATATATGTTTCTATAGCTTGTTCTTCTGAGGAATACTAAATTCCATTCAACTCGTCCACTCCCCTTAAGACAACTCTCTATAGTTTACAAAATAATACATTTTCTCGTTTTTCTTAACCATTGAGTAATAACATCATTCTTTTTCCAATTGTCCATAAATGTAATTGATAATAATATATCAACGGTTAGTTAACTAATTAGGATTCCCCTCTCATATCACCAATGGTGTACAACTTATACAAACTGATTAGAATGCTTATTTCCTATGATGCATGACTGATGCAAGCTGAGTACGATGCATAGCAACAATGATACATGACTGATGCAAGCTGAGTACGATGCATATCAACAATGATGCATGACTGATGCAAGCTGAGTACGATGCATATCATCAATGATGCATGACTGATACGTACGGAGTAGGATGCATATATCCTATGATGCATGACTGAGCTGAGTACGATGCATATCATCAATGATGCATGACTGATACGTACGGAGTAGGATGCATATATCC
>CM032231.1:73000000-73020000 GCA_019009955.1 Riptortus pedestris
ATAGAGGTATAAAGTTGTTCGGTGTTTTACTAGAAATGGATGTGAAGGTTGGGTTATGGACGAATGAGTTGTGAGCATGTTTGAACGGAGAAAACTGAAGAGTTCACATAAGGAGAAGTAGAATGTGTGTCCCGTGCTTATTAAGAGAAGAGCTTCCTTAATAGGTTCGGGGCTTCCCGATGTCTGAGCAATGGCAGCATGCTGCAGGATCCAGGAAACTCATAAACTTTGCAATCTTTACTTCGGAAATCTCTTTGGTCGTAGGCTTAGTGGACAAGTGTTGGTTACATTCTGTTGGAAGAATAGTCTGGTGGTGTCCATTCAGCAAGGACTGGATATACAAGTATCGGCGAACTATTAGTTTCACCTGTCGGGGTCTTCGGGCCAGATTTCATTACACGGAGCGGGTGCAGGGCAGTTCCTCCTCAAAGAGAAGATACTTAGATTGGGAGGATAATGCTAAGGAAGACAAAGACGTTACCGAGAAATCCAAATGTAACTTACTTGGAGGTTGCCCAAGCGATCGGTCCAGCTAGTCACCCTATTCCACAAAGGAACTGATGGACTACGGAAATCAGGTTTGCTTAATACTACAAAGGAGTGAATCTCTATTAACGCCTTCTTGGGAAACTCCATTGTCCGGACAGCCAATAGCTCTGGAGTCTGTGAATAATTCTAACTGAGATTGACTTATTTTTAATTAACCGTTTGGCAATATTAAAACTTTATTTTAAAAATCTATTTGCCCTGGTGAGAACATCTATTGAAGTCTATTTTATTTTTAGCCCTTAGCATCGTCTGTTTCTTTTCTGGGGAAGGTGGTTTTTTTTTCTGTTTTATCAAACCCAAATATATTCATAAAATGTGTTGGACATTGGTAAAGCATACCTAAGATGTTAATAACGCAAAATATCAAGGATGATAATTAATTCTCCACAAATAAACTATCCTGAATTTAAGATGATAAAATATACCATTATATTGCATAAAACTTTAAACTAAGCATAGTTTATTATTCAATTATGTGCGGGGAGAAAATTTGCAGTTTATATTTAAACGACAAGATTTAAAAATTCAGGCGAAGTAACTATCTCAGTTATTCACTTTGAGGAGATATATACGAGGGGGGGGTACTCCGAAATTTGTGTGTAGATAGAACTAGGAGTAGGATAGAGATACCGCTCTGCAACGCGGGCAGAACTAATTATGAGTCGGGTGGGAGTGCCCTCTAAATCCTGCCTCTACCAGTTCTGCATCTGATAACAGATTCAATGTGTGTGTTCGTTGTGTACGAGCATGTGTGTGTGTGTGTGTGTGTGTGTATGTGTGTGTGTGTGAGAAAGAGAGAGAGAGAGAGAGAGAGAGAGAGAGAGAGAGAGAGAGAGAGAGAGAGAGAGAGAGAAAGAGAGAGAGAGACTGTAGCACTGTCTTTGTGCTCCGTGAGGTTTCATTCCACCAACCTAAATATTCACTTTTGTTTTATTTAGAACATAGGAGGGGTAAGTTATAGTCAACATTTTAGAACGCTATAATTTCAGTTATAAAAAAATTAAGAAGGTAAAAAACAACAATTTACAGAAAAAATATAGCTTTACAAGATCAATTCAAAGAAATTCGAGCCTTCAAACTAAATGACCGCTATTGGAAAACTTGAACAAATCAAACACCACTTCAATATGTGAAAGCATGGTTATATTAAAAAAAAAAAGTTTAATGAATGAATGTAGGTTGCATTTTTCTTCAATCCTGAAAAAGAGCTCATATGCATAAGGAAAAGGAACATATGCATTGGAATCTAAGAACACAGCATAAGGTATGATTTTCATTACTTCATTCAAAGCGCATTTGATTGAATGCTAGAATATTTATTTATTTTATTAATTAATTCGAAACTCTTTCTTCTGCTTTTTCAAAGACTACAAAATGCTTTGCCTTCTAGATGCCGAATATCATTTATAACTAGGATTTTCATTTAGAAAAAAAAATAATCTTCCCGCAGCAACAATATAATTGTGAGTCTGAGTAAATGATAGAAGTGATTTATTTATTTCATATTTTTAATTGTAAAATAGAGAGTTCTCTCCTCAATGGAGAGAGTATTAGATTGACCAAAATGCTAGGATCACAAAACGAAATCCCCATGAATATTTTATATATCTTCAGCAACGTTCAATGTCCTAAAAGAATGTTAATGTAATATTTCAAATAAAAACATAATGGCGAGATATTAAATTTTCATATTAATTGCAGTAATGTTGGCTCCTTTTTTGTTAATGAACTGTTTTTCCAACTTATTTATTTATTAAAAATGTACGAACTATTTTTTTTTTATATGTACGAACTGATTTATTTTATAATCCAATTAAATTACTGACATTTCCATTGAAATCATTAACATAACAATACAACGCATTCCTATTTTAATATTTTTTTTTACTTAACAGTTTTAAACTTTAATGCTATGAGTTTCAGCCTGCAGTTATCATATTTTCTTATACTATAAGGGAAAATCTATTTATTTTAACATTATGGAACTTAGTATTAAACATAAAGAAATTATTATTTATTTCGTAGGATACTACGATTATTTTTCTGCACACAGGTAATTGCTAATGCGCTATAACTGCAAGCTTTTAAATTTTGTGACCTTTCAGAAAACAATGATTTTAAATTATTTTAAATCTCTTTATTAATAATTGCGCCCTTTTACGTGGCTTACCCATATTTTTCTAAAGAGAAAGAAGTGTTGAAAAAGTCTGTCTAAAGGTTTGTACAGTGAGTTGATTGGTATCATGTTAAATGCTAAACTAGTCAATAGTTGGTACCTAAAACTTAACATAGCCTACATTTTACAATCGAGAAGGGGCAATTTTGTTTCACATAAATTGGTAATTATTTTTAACTTTAATGATGAAATTAAAATGTTATTGAGGACACTATATCATTCAATTATTAATGTATCGGTAGAAATCATTTAGTAGAAAAATTCTTTTCTCTTCCTTAACACGCTTATTTCTCATCTCTTCACTTCTCTGAAAATTCTGTGTAAAATGGTCCAAAATTTATATTGAACAAAAAAAATTAAATTGAATTGATTATTTAACCCCGAATTCAATAAACATAATTTTTCCATTATTACATTTTTGGGCTGTCTGAGTGGAAGTTAGTATTGGTACTGTATGAATTGAAGCTGGAAGATGATATAAATCCAAGAAGTGGCTTCTAGAAAAACAAATCATAGAGTGTTTTTGTACTAAATGGCCATCTACCCTTAACTGAATTTTATATTGTATATTTTTGAAAATAGACAAACTTCTACAATAAGATATACCGAAAAAGCCGACCAAAGAGTAGTAAAATCACTTCAGTTTAATGGAAGCACGCTCCCCCGAGTCCTCTAAATCACCTGGAGTCAAAAATAAAGAGGACCCTCTTAATATATAATAAAAAAAAAATTGAAAGTGACAGGATTTCCGGGCTACTAGTTTTCCTGACTGGGAGAAGTTGAAGTTTTGACGGTGACAGGGGAGATGAAAATATGTCGGCAAGGAAGTTGGAAGGACCAAGGAGTGGGGGTAGATTCTGGCTTAGGGGTGGGGGTAGTCTCTTTAATCATTTCCTACTGGAGGTGGCTCTTTCTACAACAGCTGACAAAGGAACTTTAGACCGCTTTTCATTATTACAAATGTTTATTTTCTTTTTACATCAGCCTTATCGAAATATTTTTTTCTCTTACTTTTCCTTTCATTTTCAGTGTATTTTTTTTTGTTTTTTTATTGTTATAGTTACCTACATTAATTCCCTTGGATTATTTTCTTATTTTTTAACATATTTCGGCTTTAACTATAGAAACATTGAAACATGGAAGTCTCTGTTCGAGTCAAAAAGCTTAAGTCAGCCATTCCTTTACAGTAATGTAGTGTGTATTTTGACCTTCACATTTTACATTAACTCAAATAATAGCCCGGTTGTTTGTATTTTTTTTAAACATTCTCATGCGTTTTTTCCTTAAAACAACTTTATCACTAATCATCCCATATTCAACTTAAATTTCTGGTTCAGTTTGCACTGTTTTTGCATTCAGAATCTTAGCAGATTTCCCTTCAGGGAAACCAGCTATTGAGGCAGTACTCGTGGCGCGATTTTGGAAACATTTCCTCAAATGCCCATCAATCCTGATGATGACGAAAATGAGGCCCGTTCAAAACTGTATATATATATATATAATTAACTGTTAACTCACTAACAGCCGAAATTTTTATCCGATTGTTACCAAACTTGATATTCGCTTTATGTAGCAATGAAGATCAAGCTCGTTAATGGCTGAAATCGGACCAGTAAGAGGAGGATTTAGAGTGGGAAATTTAGAAAAATCCACATACCTCAGTTATTAGCAGATTTCCCTTAAGGGAAATCAGCTATTGAGGTTGTACTCATGACGGAATTTTCGACATTTTTCTTCAAATGTCCATCGATCCTACCTAGTAGATGACGAAAATGAGGTCCGTTCAAAACTGTATATATATATATATATATATATATATATATATATATATATATATATATATATATATATATATATATATATATATTATTTGTAAAATTGTTAACCTCTAGTCTTACATTGATTTGTTTGATCCTTACCAAATTCACGATAAGCGTTTTCGTTTCACATGTCAAAAGAAAGATCAAGTTCGTTTAACGGCTGAAATCGGACCAGTGGGAGGGGGGGTTTGTTTCGAAAATTCGAAATATCTCGTTACTTTTCACGCACAAACAATATTAATAGAACCGAATTTTATGCAAACTTAAATTTATGTAAATATTATATACATTAATTCTCTATCTTTAGAATATTAACCGAGATATTATTTGCATTGTATTCTGCGTGTGGTTACGCAGGATGTTGGGGAGTTATCCGGGAAGCTGAAATTCCAAAAATCGTCCCCTCGGAAATAGGTTTAGGGTTTTCTAATTGGTTTTTTGGGGCTAGAAATTAGCACATAATAAAATGTTGTTTATTTAGTGGTTTCTTACTACTACAGTTGTTATATAGGCAGACTTTTGTCTATTGTAAAACTGCGTTAGGGAAATCTGCTTAAAAATTATACCGGGAGTGACGGACAATTTTATACGTCAGATCGAAAAAGTGACTCAACAGAACTAAATTACAAATTAACGTCTATAAATCTTAGCAGTGAGGCTTTTATCCTTATAATAAGCCATACCGTGATTTCCATTACGGCAGGAGTGGGGGTTATAAGGGAAGCCTGAAATTACTCATGATATATACGATAATTTCGTTTCCTATCGGCACTTTATTTCCGCAAACTCTAAATACCAAAAGTTGTAATAATTGAACTTATATGTTATTTGAGAGTAACTTTTGTATATACACTTTTGTGTATACCTAAGTTAAATGAGAAGAACGTTAAGAACTTTAGCGGGTAACATCAACAGCAACTTATACAAAACTCGGTATGTCAATTAGTACTTAATTCTTCCATGACCTTCCTATATATTACAAATTTTAGCGTATATTTATTAAACGGGAGGGGCTGGTTATAAGGGAGGCCTGAAATAAAAAATTCACCACGTGCGGCACGTTTTACATGTATAAGGGAAATCAGGGTCGTATATAAAAATTTTCGAATTTGTACTGTGAATGTCCATCAACAAATATTCTATTATTGACGAAAATGAGGTTCCAATCCAAAACACTGGGATAAATGTATATAAATACATTGTGCATATGTAAAGCCTGCTAAAAAATACCATCACCATTCAGCTCAAATGAATTCCCGGGCAAACGCTTTCGATGCAATGGGGCACATATATATATATAAATATATATATATATATATATATATATATATATATATATATTATCTATCTATATCTATCTATCTATATATATTTGTCTGTTACCGCTCTAGCGGTCGCAATTTTTGTTTAATTCGTCTTACCAAACTTCGGTATTTAATCGTTTTATGTAAAAGAAGATCAAGATTCGTTAACGGCTGAAATCGGACCAGTAGGGGGGGTTTAGAGGGAGGATTTTCGAAAATTTCGAAATATCTCCGTTACTATACGTCGGATCGAAAAATGTATAGAAACCAGTCTTATTGCAAATTAAATTTACTATAAATGAATGTTATATACATTAATTCTCTATCTTATAATATTAACAATTTTATAGCTGCATTTGTATTCTGCGTGTGGTTCCAGTAGGCTATGTCGGAAACAGATGCTCTGGCCGCCGTTTAAATAACTATCGTCCCTCGTAATATAGGGGTTACACTAACTGTTTTTTGGGGCTATAGAAAAAAAAACTATGGGTTATTACATTAATGTTATTTTAGGTTTAGTGGTTTCTTACTACTACAGTCTGTTATTTGCAGATTTCCCTCTATTGTAAAGACCTTTACGTGGGAAACCTGCTTAGTTTACGCAGCCTGCGTGACGGACTTTTATTATTGATCATAAGTGTCAAACAAATTATTCCATGGATTACCTGTGGAATGCTATAAAATCTTAGTATATATGTTTTATCCTTATCTTGAATATTAACCGTGATATTCCATTATTTAATTTTTGGCCATCAGTAAAGCCCCACTCCTACTCATGATATATTAACAATAAGCTGTTATATCATGAAGCACTTTATTTAAACTCTAAATACCAAATATTGTAATAATTGAACTTATATGTTTTGAGATAAATGTAAATATGTGTTTAGTTAACACAGCCCCTGCGTGAAGAACATTAAGAATTTGAGGTAACATCAACAGCATACTATGCCAATGAGTAGGAAATGTACTTATTTTGCACAGACCTTCCTATATTTAACACAGAGTTGCGTATATTTATTAAGTCCGTCACGCAGGGGCTGCATAAGCTAAGCAGATTTCCCACGTGCGACACGTTTTAGCAGATTTTCTTTAAGGGAAATCAGCTATTGGGGTCGTAGTCATGATACGATTTTCGAAATTTTTCTTCAAATGTCCATCGATCCTACCTAGGAGATGACGAAAATGAGGTTCGTTACCCAAAAACTGTGAATAATTGATATATAATTCCTATATACATGTAACATACCTGTCGTTGGAAAGATCATCTGTCCGACTGATCGTCGAGTACAGCTGGCAAGCGCTTTCGATGCAATGGCACCTCTTCAAGTTTCAGTACAAAAAAGTGTATATATATAAATATATTACTCTATATGTATATATATATTTTATCTGTTACCGACTAGCGAGACACATAAGCCATATTTAAAGAAGTTTAATTGAGCTCGGTATCTCAATCACAGCCGTTTATGTAAAAAGAAAGTATATTTCTGATACATACAGGAGTATTTCGAAAATTTGAAAATCTCCGTTACATCGAACAGCATCGAAATAAATTGTACTATAAATATGTCTTATTCAAATTAAATTCTCTATCTTGAATATTAACCGAGATATTTGCATTTTTAAGTGTAAAGGACGAACTATGGTCGCTTAAATTCGTTCCCGCCGAAAGCTAGTTCGGCCGTTTCCGTAACTGTTCGGCACTCGTATGGAGATTTCATTATTGTATAACTTTACGTGGGAAATCTACTTAGTTTTTATCGAAACATATTAAGAACTCTTGTTCTGATTGTTTACAGATACCATTGGTTACAAAAAAAAAATACCGTTTAATACCTAGACTACAGACAGCAATCGCATATGCCGGTTGATGACCAAACGAAGCTAGTTGTGTAGCATATTTAGCTGAATTTGGGTAATTATTGGTAGAGTCATTACCAATCATAGCGTTGATCTGGTAGTCTCCTGCATTACCTGTCTCTTGATTACAAATTGGTCTTTCCTTGATACCCACGGGCTTTGGCCACTAATTGCAGGATCTGTAAGCGTGCCTTGCATTCAAATCCTTTAGCCATACCTCTTGATGAGCTTCTCAGTCCAACATAATACCTAAATGCTCAACTTGTAAATAAGAAAAGCTAATACAACAAAATTTACACATTATGTTTTCTGGAAAATGGAAAAACATACAGAATAAATCATATGTTTGCTAAATGCCTTCCGCAGAAACGTTTAACCAATTCACGCAATAGTAATGATCATATTCGTTAGTGGCTGAAATTGAACCTGGAATATCGGGACCGATAAGATATTTACGTTATTATGTATCACTTCGAAAAATGTTATAGAACCCATCTTGTTAAACTTTTGATGTTCTACAATAGAAGGGTTGCTAGCAAAAACTACAGTAGTAAAAAAAAACTGAAAAATGAGTTTGAGGTACCTTTATGTAGTGTACAGTATTACTCATATATTGATACAATCTAAATCGTCAAAAACACCTCTCTTTGGACTGTTTCGGGAGTTAAATATTCGGCGATTCCGATAAAACCCCACAAGTCAGGAACGCTTTGACTAAAGACATTCTACAACTTGTTGACTGCCTGCAACATCCTGCAAGCAAGGAGCTCTACACGAGACTGATGTCCCCAGCTCCAGCAGCCGGCCTTGACTACGAAACTGACAACGACGACAATAGTGATAGATGTGAACATTGATTTTGGCAAGGTTATTGTACACGTTATTCAACATTTTCCATCATAATGTTACTTAAATTGTTATTATTTAGTCAAATAAACAAGTAACTACATATGCCAAATACTATTTGTTCTTCCTGATCATATAACCTATATGATATTTGAATTTTAGGTTTTTGTTGAATTCCACCATAAACCCCATTAATCCAGAACATTCTTCTTCCCTATTGAAAGAGGATATATTTGATCATCAGTAAATTAGTAAAGATAATATTCCTAATCCCCAAGGGGTTTATTTAAAAAATATCAAAATTTAACACCTCATGGAATGATGATAAACGCTTTTCTTAAGTGCTTTTTTGACTAGGGGTTTTTACTAGCAACCCTTCAATTGGCGTTTCTTATACTTTCTCGTAAATCAAATATTAAGCAAGTTATTTGTACTTTCTTGTTTTCAGCCTTCAATAAACCCTTTCTGCTCATTGGCTTTTTACCTTAGAATTGATAAGATATGATCACTCCAGCTTTTACGAAATTTGTTTGGTTTACGCAGCCGATCCGTTTTGGGCTATTAATTGTCATACAAAGGTACATAGTTTCTATGAATTGTAGAGAAACTTGGATAACTAAGGTTGAGGTAGCCCAAATCAAATATGCCTAATAAATCCTGTTTATCACTGGCAGTTTAATTTACTGGAAACTATTACACAATTAATAGTTAATACTAAAATGTTATCTAACCTCATGTAGTTTGTCAGTAGTAAATATTTACCAAACAGAAGTGAAGTAAACCAAAAGTTTAAGGTTAGAGTCAATAATATAATTATAAAATTAGGAGGACTGACGTTGGATCGACAACAAGTTTTTTCATCCAGATGTAAAACGGTACATTAATCAAAATTTAATAAACCCTCGCAGTAACAGCCTCTATTTTATCTTTCGTTATAAATATTCAACCTGTGTCTAATATTACCTAGTTACAATATTATCTAAAATAGAAATAGCAAATTCGGTGCAAACCACCCCTGTCCAATTATCGGACCTCATTTTCGTCATGTACTAGGTAAGATCGAGGGACATTTGAAGAATTTATTTTTAAAATCGCGTCATGAGTACAGCCTCAATAGCTGATTTCCCTTCAAGGAAATCTGCTAGAACCACATATTACTAACTTAAAATTATTAAAATCAATTTCATTTCTCAACTTCTTCAACTTTCTCAACATCGACTAGGTCATCTACATCGTTACAGACTCTTTCACTAGCTGTGGCAATGTAGGAATGGCTTTCAGAGTATGACAGGCCAAGGTGTGTGTATATATATATATATATATATATATATATATACATATATATTGTAGGTGTTTAATATCTGTTCATAGACAGCCTTTTCTATATTTTTATTAAATGCATATTCTCAATTGTTTTCCACTTGCTTACATTTCTTTTTAATTAGGATTTATTAAAAATTCTTATTATCTCTGTTACTGTGGGTCGAACGGAAAAAATTTCTATAATGAATGTTTTTGTAATTTTAATTTTATGCAACTATTGTCTTATACCGGTCTCTGAATATTAATGGAGTTATTTGTATTGTTTGTTTTTTTAGGTTTCAGGCTTATGCAAACCCCTACTTCTGTTCATCAGATTTTCACTTTAGGTACTTCAGCTACTAAACATCACAAGTCCAATTGACATTTTTATGTTCGTTTTGAAAAAAGATACTACAATGAGATCAACGTATCAGATCCCAGGAAATCAGCTCAGCTTAAGCTACACATGTGTATGTAGGACATTCTATTAAAAACCACCCAAAATTTATTAAAATCCAAACTGTTGCGTAAAATATCCAGGTATGGGTTACTTCTCCAGAACTAATGGAGTAATAAAGTCAATTTTCATTTTAGTTCTAAATCCGTGGCGAAAGCATCGCTGTTAAGTGGTTAAAAAAAATGTAAAATGAGTTGTCAGCACTAAACTATGATTTTTTGCTCTTGAGAGCATCGAAATGTATGGAAAATCGAAAATATAAAATAATCTTAATGCCTTATTTTTTTGACAGGCAGAAGAAAGTAGGTAACACTAACGTTAGCTAAGTCTGAGAGGGCTAAAATGGAGGGGAGAGATGGAGCCTCTATCGACACGACCCTGGCCTAGAAGAAGAATAGCCTAGAAACTGTTGCTTCCCTTTGTTGTAGCCCTGGCTTTAAAACCGTTATTTTAGGTTCGCCCTATCTCTTATCACCCCTTCCTCCCTTAGCTCTTATCTAACGTTTCTTCATCAGCTAAAGGGCCGTAGAGCATTTTATTTAAGAGAATTTTATCAGAGTGTGTGATCTCTGAAGGCTCCCATAAACTCTACTGCCTCCGGGCTTATCGCTGAAGGACATCCACTTTGTACAGGGTGGCCCACGGGAAACTGACTGTTTTGAATCGCGCAGTACTTGGCGGCTGGTGGAGGAAGAAACGCGCCGTCAAGGTTACTCGACTCCCCACCGCCTGCCATTCAGTCGCGATTATGCCGCTGTGATCGAAAGATCATCGTGTGTTTGCATACGGCCCATTTATAAAAAGGTGATGAATCAGTAGTTGAAACTCAACGATGTTTCAGGCGTTATTTGCATATCGGACGCCGTGGTGAAATACCGAGTAGGAATACCATTCTAAGGTGGGTAAATTCATTTAGATCCACGGGTTCTGTTATAAAAACAAAGCCACCTGGCCCTGCTCGGTCGGCACGCATGCCACAAAACGTGTACAGAATGAGAGAGACGATTCTGCACAGTCCTGGCCGTTCTGCTAAACGTCATGCAACTGAACTTGGGCTGAGTAAGACCACAACAAAACGTATCTTACATAAGGGCTTGGTTATGGCCGCCATTTAAGTGACAGTATTTTTAAAAAATAAAGTTGTTTATTTTTTTGAAAATGGCATAAATTCAGCTTTATTTTTGTGTAAATAAAATGTGTCAGTCTTCATAAATAACGGAGTAATTACTATTTTAAAACCGTCCGTTTCCCGTGGACCACCCTGTATATACAAAAAAGAACCCATATATGTTGAACAATTATTCATAAATTAGCTAGTTTATGAAAAGCCCTTAGTAGAATTCAGGTCGAAGAGTTATCCATAGCATACGTCATCTCATCAACTGGCAAGAGTTCAAGCCATATTGCCTATATCAGTCGTTACAAAGTCTCAGCAGGATCACATAAGATTAAAATTGGGATTATCGAAAACGCTCAACTGAACGAAAATGTTTTAGTGTGCAGTACCTAATGAGAAACAAAGTATGTCAAGGGGAGAGAAAGCACGATTTCCCATGTGCGTTACATATTTGCATTTGTCTCAAGACGTAAAAGTTCAATGAGAACAATATATAGTATTTATGCTTTAAATACTGTGTGTCATAATATAACAGCTTATTGTTAATATGGCATGAGTAGGAGTGGGGGTTTACTGAAAACCAAATACTATACGAGTATAATGCAAATATCTCGATAATACTAAACATAGTGAAAACACGTTGCTTTTATATAACATTACATTTGCAATAAGATTGGTTCTATACAATTTTTCAATCCAACTAATAACAACGGAGATATTTACAATATTCCTAATTCTACCCATCTAAACCCCCTCCCCCCTGTCCAATTTCAGCCATTAACGAACTCAATCTTTATTTTTGCGCAAAACGTTTAAATAACGAGTTTGGTAACGATCAAACAAATATAACGACCGCAAGAGCGCTAACAGACAAATATATATACTTGAACGGACCTCATTTTCGTCATCTCCTAGGCAGGATCGATGGACATTAGAGGAAATGTTTCGAAAATCGCGTCATGAGTATGACCTGAATAGCTGATTTCCCTTAAGGGAAATCTGCTAACATGTTTACTCTAATATACAGTGTGCGTTTGAATTTGACCCAGTTTTCTATTCCACCTGGGCCAGAACACTATCCCCTAAGAAAAGGACTTCAGTAAAGTCGAACTCCATTTTCCCCCTTCCTTAACCCTCCAGAACTCGCGCCGTGAGCAAAATACTCACACCCCGATGAAAAAAGTTATATCTATAATTATATGTATTTGGCGATAGTGCTACTCTCTCTAGCTACACCTTGTAACCTTCTCTTACCACTCTCTTTGACTCCCAATCATTATTATCAGCTAACTGTCGCCGTCAAGTGTGTTTTACTCACAGTGCGAGTTCTGGCGCAACGTTTTTTTGGTTTACTGTGAGTGTTTTTCTCATCAAGCGAGTTCTGGTGGAAGTTTTTTTCTTTTTTAATACGAGAGTTGTTCTCATCAAGAGAGTGCTTGGGTGATTTACCGAAAACTGTTTTTTGGCTCTGGAACTTATCAAGCCTCACCTGATCAACCGTTCACAACTGACTATCATGCCCTATTAGAAAAAACAAAACAAAATGAAGTGGATTGCTGGTGTAGAAGTTGTACCTATTGCCCGAGCAGAAAAAACAAAAGGTCAAAACAGAGTTGCGGAACATGTAGAAAAACAGTTTGTAATGAACATTCCTTTGATTGTGGATAACAAAATTGTACTTAGTTACGTAGCTTTTTAAGTTGCTTGACATAATGTTTCTTCAAAACAGAATACCTGTATTACTATTTTATAATAGTATTTGATATTTATAATAAATATAATTTTTTTTTTGAAAATATTTTATTTACCAATTTTTTTTTAGGGAAATAGGTGGCGTGAGAAAAATTCTCACGCTCAAGTTCTCAGGTCACGCATTTTGCCGCGAGTTCTGGAGGGTTAAAAAAGTACCTGTGGTCGTCACAACAACCCGTGGGTAGATTAGTTGATCGAGCAATGGCGGGGTAGCTAGAACAGTCAGATTTATGGCTTATTGCTAGTAGGATTATTGTTAAGTGGACGTATTTCCGCAGAACATTAAAACAATCTTTAGAAAAGAATAAAATTTGTATTTAGTGACAGCGCACACTATTAACGAAATTAAAGATACAATCATTTATGTAAGCAGCATTATCTTTTCTGAAAAAATAACAACAGAAACTACACAAAATGAGGCTAATAATTAAAGGACACACAAAGGAATAAAAAGCACTTAATTTCAATGTTCTCCTTCACTATTTTAATTGTTAAATGGAGTTTATTAACGCGCACTTTCTACTACTGAGTCTAATCGGGGCTTGTTAATAACAGGTTACAAACGTTTGTAGCCAGAATGGAACTAATGACTTTATTTAGTGAGTTGTTAACTGAATACATTCTCATGACCCGCTCGCAGATTAACCCCGTGACTATCTATACCAACTTTATAAAGGTCAGTTTATATGCTCTAGCATTGTTTGATAGCTACCATAACAACATATTCCCATACCTACACAAAATTCAAATATACGACAAAATTTAACTTTCAAATTAAGTCTTTGGCGTGCAACAAGATTTTAAATTCTATGGGTTTGTACACATGTATATGTTTACATTGAAGGCGGGAATTACGGCTTCAAGTAATATTTATTTATTTTGGATCGTTCTCAGCGAGGCGATATTGCTCATAAAAAAACAACAAAAACAATTTATATAAACAAAATACAAAATGAAAATAGAAACAAGAAAAAATTAAATAATACAAAATAAGAACACAAACAAATAACAAAACTCGACTAAATAACAGAACGCAACAATATATACAAAACACAACTAAATAAAACTCAACTAAATAATAGAACGCAATCAAATAACAAAACAACGAAAAACAACAATAAACACAAAATAACAAATAAAATAAATAAACAAAAACAAAACATTAAGTTCAAAAACAAAGACTGTAAAGACTAATAAAATTACGTAAGCAATTATATAATTTCAATGGATAAAAACTAAACTAAAATCAAATAAATATAAATTAGTATGTACAATAAAATGAAGATTTCTAACACTTAAAATATTTACAATCATATGCTCTCACTTTCTTTATCACACATACAAACATGCATACACACTCACGCGCGCAAGCACACGCACACACACGCGTGCACGCACACGCACACACACGCGTGCAGGCACACACACTCACACGCACGCACGCACACACACACACAAACACGCAAATACACACACACTCACACGCACATACACACACATAAACATACAGTAAAACGGTTTAGCTGGAATTTAAAATATTTAATTTAAGAAGGATTAAAAAGGATTTTAAAATGTAACAATTCTAAATTTGTGAGTATATGTTAATGTCATGTAAATGTTGGAGTATTATGGGTATGTGTGGGCTACCTTCAGTAAGTAAGTCGTGTAAGTCATAAGGGATCTTTAGATGGTCACGTCTTAGCAGTCTGTTAGTATGTGATTTATTGTAAGTGGAGCATTACACATATTGCAGTAAGGCATTCTTTTCTTTTGAAATAGGTAACCATGGGTATGGATAGAATGACCTATACGTAGTCTCGTAAGGACTACTTCGTCTCTCTGTGTAAATACTTCAAATTTGTCACTCCATGTCTTAACTGTAGTTTTAGTTTGTCTCAGTTTGTTGTCTGCTAGTAACCAGTCCTGTTGCCATTCTTGGAGTATGTTAGTTTTAATGTAGTTTTGTAGGTCGTGCGAAGTTATTTTTTTAATGTCAGTATTGGTGTTTTTTGTCGTTAGTTTGGCGAGCATGTCAACTTCAGTGCTTCGTCCAATATTCTGATGTCCTAGTAGCCACACCAATGCTACGTGATTTTGTTGATTTTGAATGTGTTCAAAAATGTTTGTAATAATAGGATGAGTGGAATATATGTTTTTTAAAGAGAGTAAAGAACTTAGAGAGTCCGAAAATAAAATTATTTGGCGATTTTGAACATTTTGGAGGTTTTCTAGAGATAGAAGTATAGCGTGTAGTTCAGCTGAATAAATACTTGATGTGCAGTTTAATCTTTTGGCATATGTGTGGTCGTCAATGAGTGCAGCAGCTGCTGTTCCAAAGTCAGTCTTGGATCCGTCCGTGAATGTGTATAGTGCGTTCGGGTTATTTGCAGTAATGGAGTTAAATGCAGTCATGTAAAATTTTGAAGAAAGGGGATCATTTTTATTAAATTTTGTTAAGGTTAAATCAATATATAAGTTATTTACTCTCCAAGGAGGAAGTGATAGTAAAGTATTGTTGTACATAGGAGTCTGTAAAATGTTTGAGTCTGCGGAATTTTCTAATGTGTGTATAAGAAGTGGTTTGTGTTTACATTTTTTCTTTATGAATTTGTTGAAATGTGGTGTATTGTTTAAGAATGTGTGGATGCAAGTTGTGTCTAAAGCTTTACATTTTTAAATAAATTTTAAATTGATTATACCCCTTCTATATTTTAATGGAGGTTCTCCAGCATCTACACGTAGGCTTTCTACAGGGCTTGATCTGAAGGCCCCTGTTGGTGTTCTCAGTCCTGTGTAGTGAACAGAATCTAACATTTTAAGTGCAATTGTTTGTATCCTCGTTTATATTTTTAAAATGGCGATATGGATGAGGATACCAAAATGTGAATTATAAATATTACAGGGCGATGATAACCTGGTAGTTTTTCGCCCTTAAACCCTATACAACAACAACAATATATAATAACTTTAGGAATATAAGTTTAGCCTCCTTCCAGTTTAACTATTCATACTTTTCTTTTAGTTTTTTAAATTTTGGAAAATTATATTCTAACAATTAAAACATGAATCGCCGTTGTAGCGGCATCTCGAATAAATAATAATAAACATAAAAACAACTGTATCAATCAACAGGTTCTGTTCAGATTCAGGCTGGTAACATTGCAGAAGTGAAAAATTTGCGAAGTGTACGCATCACCTTCTTGAAGGACTTTTTTTATTCTGACGACAGCCCTGATCCACAAGTGATAAAAGGTATGCAGCCGTTTATGTGCGTCTGTTCTGTGCCGTCTGCTCAATGGCCCGCTTATAATATAACTGATGACGCGAACCACGGCCTCTGCGATATAGTTGTATAAGTGTTCTCGAAACTTATAAATCATTTAAATGGAGCGGAGATACATATATCAGAGAGTGTATCGGAAAGACATTTCGGAAGAGAAGGGTTTCTGGGCAGGCCCCCTTGATCTATAGGAGAGGGCCGAGCGTTTTACTGCGATTTATTGTAAACTACAGTCGTCGGGAGAAAGATTTCATCCAATAACTTACAGTTAGTTCCTTGCTTGAATATCAACGAACCGACCTTTCACTAATTCTCCCACGCTTTATTCTTTTTTCACATTTAACAGTTTTTCTTAATGAATATCAGCTACTGAGGTAGTACTGTTACAAAAACTGTCTTCAAATGTGCGTACGTTCATCAAAAATCACGAAAATGAAGTCTATTGAAAACTATATACAGATTGATATAATTTGTCTGTTTAATTCTCTAGCAGTTGCAATTGTTGATCATTAACAAACTCATTATTTAGGCGTTTAATTTAAAAATAAAGATCAAGTTAAAATATAGCTAAAAGAAACAATAATGAATAAATAATAACATTGTTAATTGTTAAATGACATTTACTAACGTGCACTTTGTACTTCGGAAAATAAGATACTTATTGGACCTGTTTAATTACGGTTTCTCATGATTGAGTCCGTTGCTCAATAAATTCCAATTGTACATATGGAAATCGAACCGATAAATCTAGGTTTATTGGCCACCTATATTAAAAAAGTCCGTCACGCAGGGGCTGCGTAAACTAAGCAGATTTCCCACGAGAGCCGAACATTTACGGAAACGGTCGAACTAGCTTTTGGCGGGAAAGTCACTCTCGTCCGTTATCCGCCCACATTTAATAAAAATGCAAATATCTCGGTTAATATTCAAGATAGAGAATAAATGTATATAACAATATTTATAGTAAATTTGAAATAAGATTGATTTTATACAGTTTTTTCATCCGACGTATAGCAACGGAGCTATTTTGAATTTTCAAAAATCCCCTCTCTAAACCCCCCCTGCCACTGGTCCGATTTCAGCCATTAACGAACTTGATCTTCCTTTTTACATAAAACGAATAAATATCGAGTTTGGTAACGATTGAACAATAGTTGCAACCGCTAGAGTGGTGACAGACAAATTATATATATATATATATATATATATATATATATATATATATATATATACTAGCTCAGATACCCGGCTTCGCTCGGGAATTCAATTGAGGCTGAATGGTATATTTTTGGCAAGGCTTTACTTTGCACAATATTTCGACATTTACCCGTTCCAGTGTTTAGGGTTAATACCCGTTGTTGCCATTTGTTAATAATAAAATTATTTTTTTTATGTAAAACTTCACTGTCCTGCATATTGTCATATTTCCCGTCTCCTGTGCATTATGCATAGATTTGAATTATTAAGGAGAAAATATTGATATACATTCGAATTAATTTTTTCGGGTGAGGTACCTGGTACTTCATATTGAAAAGAAGTGTTGAGCAAATTTCTCTAAATAACAAAATAAACAACTTTTCTTATGTGCATATTTGCCGAAACCCCCATAGGAAATCATTATTATTATTTTCATGCCTCCCTTATAACCACCACTCCTGCCCGTCCCTAGAAATGTTAGAATGGCTTATTATAAGGAAGGCGTTAGTGCTAATACACATACTGAGTGTTTTATTTAGTTCGGTTGAGTCTTTTGTGCCAAATAAAATTGTTGTCTCCCGCTATAATTTTTAGCGTATAACGTCTTAATATTTCGGTATACGATGATAGTGTATATAAAAAAAAAAAGTTTCTCTAAATAACAAAATAAACAACTTTTGTTATGTGCATATTTGCCGAAAATGAAATAGTAAGCTAAATATCACTATTATAAATTTCATGCCTTCCTTATAACCACCACTCCTGCCCGTCCCTAGAAATGTTAGTATAGCTTATTATAATGAAGGCGTTAGTACTAATTCACATAACCAGTTTGGTTTAATTCGGTTGAGTCTTTAGTGCCAAATAAAATTGTGGACTCCCACTTTAGTTTATAGCGTATAACTCATTTATGCTTCCGTATACGGCAAAAGTGCATATTACAAAAGTTACTCTAAATAACAAAATAAACAACTTTTGTTATGTGCATATTTGCTGAAAAAGCAATAGGAAACGAAATATCGCTATTTTTAATTTCAGGGCCTCCCTTATAACCCCCACTCCTGCCCGTCCCTAGAAAGGTTAGTATGGCTTATTATAAGTAAATCGTTAGTATTAATTCACATAGCGAGTTTGTTTTAGTTCGGTTGAGTCTTTTATGCCAATAAAAATTGTGGACTCCCGCAATAGTGTTTAGCATATAACTCATTTAGACTTCCGTATACGGCAAAAGTGCATATATTAAACGTTACTCTCAATTACAAAATAAACAACTTTTGTTATGTGCGTATTTGCTGAAAAATCAATAGGAAACGAAATATCGCCATTTTTAATTTCAGGCCTCCCTTATAACCCCCACTCCTGTTCGTCTTAGAGAATATTGATATAGCCTAAAGTCTAAGTTGGGTTTCATAAAATTCGGTTCAGCCGTTTATGCGTGAAAAGGCAACAAACAAACAAATAAACAAACGAACAAACAGACACCAAAGAAACAAAATGCAGTTATGATGTCTATGGCATGTGAAACGAAAAGTTATCGTGAAAAATTCGCGAAAAAAATCAATGTACAGACAGAGGTTACAATTTTATATATATATATACGGTTTTGGACGGAACTCATTTTCACCATCTCCTAGGTAGGATCGATACACATTTGAAGAAAAATTTCAAAAATCGCGTCATGAGTATGACCTCAATAGCTGATTCCCCTTATGGGAAATCTGCTACCAACACTGCGATGAGTTGCGTATATTTAAAAAAGAATATATAATGGGACAATTTATTTTTCCCAATTGAGTTTTATCACCAAATTATTACCACATTCTATTAGTTTGTCATGCACTGGAATTATACCCTTTCTGAAACTTGTGAGCATAGTTCTATTATATATATTCTCGTGCCCATCAAATGGTCGGGACAGACACTCTGTGACTAATGAATTATTATTGTATTAATCCTTCAACTCCGTCTCGATTTGTATTATTAAACTTAGGTTCCTAGAACTAAATAACAATTAATCCTAGAACTTCGGTAGTTCTATGTTGTTGATTATAACTTGAGTAGTAAGCTTTGAGCTTTAACTATAAACAGTTTTACGTAACTGGGTTACTCCAATTGGATTCGATATTACCCGTCCCTTTTCAGCGAATTTTCTATTAGGGAAGTAAGCTCAACCGTATCTCACAAGAACTTAAACAAATACAAACTAATTAATAAATAGTTTAAATTGACTTAAATATTTAGTTCTGCGAATGCAATAACGAAATTCATTTGGAGTCAATGGCATTACTTTTTTTTAATTTTTAACGAAATCACATTTAGAGAATATGGTACTCCCGT
>CM032231.1:73025000-73122500 GCA_019009955.1 Riptortus pedestris
CTCAGGTGAGAGGGTTATGACGCCTGCAAGATAAAATGCATTTTCTCATGGGCGATGGGAATTAATTTAGTGATAAATACTCAAGTAAAATCCAGTCCTAGACTGGCTTTAAAAAGGTGACAACTTGCAAATTAATCGTCTCGTTGAGGGATGCCATTCTAACAATTGTGGCTTGTAGTAAAATATTAACTGTCTCTTTTAGTATGAGTGTACTCTTTTCCACCTGAAGCCTTTATTTGTGGATGCGTTAATGCAGAGGACAACGGGAAACCACCGCATTGACCTCTTGTATCTTCCTTTCCCTTCCTGGTTGTCTAGATCAACTACGATGTGTAGCATGCAGATAAGAGAGACTCTATGAACAGTAGGAACTAGAAACAATTTTTATAGGGCCATCGTAGTCATCGTGTAAGTAGGTTATATGGTTTATGTTAGTTACTATACATTTTTCAGCAGGGCGTATCAAGTCACTGAAATAAGAGTCATTCTGTTAAAAGTCCTTTAAAATAATGTACAATTATGAAACTAGTAGAGAAGAGATCTTTGGGAATTAAAAACGTCCGTCACGCAGGGGCTGCGCAAACTAAACAGATTTCCCTCGTGAAGTTTTACAATAGAGAAATCTCCATACGAGTGACGATCAATTACGGCAAAGGGCCGAACTAGATTTCGGCGGGAACCATAGCGCGTCCGTTCCACTTAATACAAATCCAAATATCTCGGTTAATATTCAAGATAGAGAATAAATGTATATAACAAAATTTATAGTAAATTTAATTTGCAATAAGATTGACTCTGTACAATTTTTCGATCCGACGTATAGTAACGGAGATATTTGAATTTTCGAAAATCCTCCCCACTAACCCCCCCCCTCCCACAGGTCCGATTTCAGCCGTTAACGAACTAGATATTTCTTTTTACATAAAACGACTAAATATCGAGTTTGGTAACGATCAAACAAAAATTGCGAACGCTAGAGCGGTAACAGACAAATATATATATATATATATATATATATATATATATATATATATATATATATATATATATAAAGTTTTTAACAGACCTCATTTTCGTCATCTACTAGGTAGGAGCGATGGACATTTGAAGAAAAATTTCGAAAATTCCGTCATGAGTACAACCTCAATAGCTGATTTCCCTTAAGGGAAATCTGCTAATAACGAGCATATCACCTGGCATCAAGTTGGAGATACTATTATTTTGATTTCTACTCACTTTGGATGCTTTTATATTTATGAACAGAGTGCTGGGATTTTGCTTTATCATGGACACTTAAACTGTAAAGGATAGATATTCTTGAACTAGAAAATTAATTAGTACCCTAGTCACTAAATATCTCATGCCCAGCTTACATTTTAATTACTGATTTTATTGACTTTTGACTACAAGTCTAATTGAGAATATACGAGGAGTTCGGCGTGTCCAAGTCCAGTTTGTTGGAAATCTGCTTAATTCACGAAGCTCTGTTTTTCGTATTTATTTCTACTTATAAAAATAAACTAAGCGAATTAATAAAAGTAATGATGTCAATTAAATGAATTAATTAATTTATTTAGAGCTCCTAAACAAAAGATGGTTTAATGAATCAGACTTGCTTTAATAACTAGAGACTGAATTAAGTAAGTCTGCGTTTAAGCCCCAAGATCAGAAGTTTTGACAGGTAACGTTTTATTTCTTTTAAACCTTCTTCTCTCCTTGCTATATTTGTTGAGATGGTCTGAATTATTCTTAAAAAGAATTCCATCTTTCCTTTAATCTTATTTAACATTCTCTCCTTTTTTTTTTAAATATTTTGACGCTTTTTATGTCATCACTGAAATTGAGATTTCACTTAAGGGAAATCAGCTCTTGAGGTCGTACTCATGATTCGTTTATCGAAAAATTTCCTCAAATGTTCATCGGTCCTATCTAGGAGATGACGAAAATGAAGCCCGTTCAAAATTTTATATTTATACTTGTCTGTTACCGCGTAGTAGTCGCAAACTGACAACAAATTGATCGTAACCAAACTCGATATATAAGCGTTTCATACAAAACTAAATGTAGGGTTCGTTAACAGCTGAAATCGACCGAGTGGAAGGGGGGTTATAGAGGGGGAGAATTTCGAAAATTCAAAATATCTTCGTTATTATACTTCAGATAGAAAAATTGTATAAAACTAATTTTATTGCAAATAATAAGTACTATAAATATTGTTATAAATACATTTATTCCCTATCTTTAGCATTAAAGGAAGTATTTGCATTTTTTTAGTTTTCGAGCTTCAGTAAACCCTCACTCCTACTTCTGTCATGTTAACAATAAGCTGTTATATTATGAAGCATTTTATTTGAAGCCCAAATACAAAATATTTTTTTCTTTGAACTTTTACGTTTTAAGATAAATACGAATACGTGATGCGTGCCCTGCCTGAGGGACTTTTTATTATTTTAACTATTTGTTCCTCCGATTCTTAAATCCTCCGTCTCCTTATAATTTGATGGCATTAGACTCGCATAAACTAATGACATTTTTTATATATACATAAATTTGAAAATACCTCATTTTCCCTATTGCCTAGATAGGATTGATGAACATTTGAAGAAATTTTCCAAAAATCACGTAATGAATTAATCTTCAACTGTTTTTCCTTTTCCTTTTTGAGAAATCTACTAATAGTACTCAATATATGAGTAAATAGTCACTAATAGTTCGAAATTTAAGTAATTAAGTAATTTTAAAATTCTTTTTCTTATAAAGGTTCATAATCATTATCCCCTACAGCAAAATTTGTTTTTTTTTTTTTCATTAACGTGCATTTAAATTCCATTACATAGAGTTAATTGTTGTCATTTTATATTTAATTGATGTACCCTTAAGGCATAGTTAAATAATATATAATGGGCCAGAATTTAGTATTATACTAAAGCTTAAATTATTAAAGCTGAATATTTTAAGAAATATAACTTTTATCTTTCTCTGCGAAGCTAAATATTTCCAGACCTAACGAGCCACGGTAAAATTCCAGACCAGCGTGAGGGGAAGAGGGTACAGCTGCAGCCCCAGAGAAATATAGGGATATATTTTAACAGATTTTAATTAAAAACACACTCCCTCATAATTTTTACACGGGTGTAAGCATTTCAGAATCAATGACCTTAATAATTTTATCTATTTTATATTGAATAATAATTGGACGGAAGTGTTTTTTATACCTCCTTTATAATACATTTTTTGCATTGTAAAAAAAATGTTTTTGATATCATTTTTAAGGTGAAGTAATCATTTGTTCGTTTGTCCAATTCTTACCCAACATTCTATAGTTTTATTGGAGTAACTGGAGATGATATACAATAGTGCCAAACCAGGAAGTCATCACTATGGTTTCCATCTATGTTATGAGCGACTTAACCACAGCTAATATATTTTCCCACGGGAAAACTATTTTCGGTGATCATCAATTATCTGGATGTCAACTAATTAAAGACAATTATTTAATCATATTAAAAGAAAAAACACTTTATTATTTAAAATAGCACTGCTATCATTTATTTGAATAACAAAATGTAATTATAAATTAGAGTTGACCAATAACTGGACGATGTGGCGGAGTAGCTGCTAAAGCAATCGTCCCCGGCCTTAGTCTGCCACACACACCCTCAGCGAAATCCTCAGGTATCGTAACATGGCCTGTCAATAAATCTGAATAACATCTAGCTAACATGTGATGGAAGCATGTAAAATGCTTGAACCAATAATTCTGAATTCCATCTCAACCGGGACATTTCCAGTTATGCATTTTTTTCACTGCTTGCGTTAAATCCAACCGATATGGAGTTTGTGATTGTGACATGTTATGGAGAATTTAAAATTTTTCGCACGATTCTGGCAGTATCAAGAAGTACCCCTTGCTGTGCTTCTTTTATAATTGTTGTTGGCAGATTCAAGTTCTTGGTGCCTGCTATTGTTGTTTTTGGCACAAGTCCATTTGAACTTACAATAATAGGCGTAACTATGGCAGATTTCAATTTGTATACCTCTTTGAGCTCGATAGCTAATTCTTGATATTTTCTTAATTTTTCGGCATGGGATTTTCGAATATTCTCATCATTGGGTACTGCGATGTCAATAATATCAGCAGTCTTATTGATCTTGTCAATAATGAGAATATTTGGTTTGTTATGATGCACAGTATGGTCAGTTATCATCGCTTCGTCCCAGTACATCTTTATATTATCTTTTTCCAATAATTTTTGAGGGAAATCAGCTATTGAGGTTGTACTCATGACGGAATTTTCGACATTTTTCTTCAAATGTCCATCGATCCTACCTAGTAGAGGACGAAAATGAGGTCCGTTCAAAACTGTGTGTATATATATATATATATATATATATATATATATATATATATATATATATATATATATATATATATTTGCCTGTTACCGCTCTAGCGGTCGCAATTTTTGTTTGATCGTTGCCAAACTCGATATTTAGTCGTTTTATGTAAAAAGGAAGATCAAGTTCGTTAACTGCTGAAATCGGACCAGTGGGAGGGGGGGTTTAGAGGGGAGGATTTTTGAACATTCGAAATATCTCCGTTATTATGCGTCGGATCGAAAAATTGTATAGAATCAATCTTATTGCAAATTAAATTTACTATAAATATTGTTCTATACATTTATTCTGTATGTTGAATATTAACCGAGATATTTGCATTTGTATTCTGCGTGTGGTCGGCTATGTTCGGACTTTCCGCCGAGAGCTATGGTGGCCGTTTCCGTAACTATTCGTCCCTCGTGAATAGGCTTAGACGTTTCTTACTACTATAGTTGTTATTAGGCAGATTTCTCTATTGTAAAACTTCACACACAATTCAGAAGCCGTTTCAGTTGGGAATTTATTTTAATTAACTGAAAGATTTCTCATTACCGTTTGATTTAATCATGGTGGTGTTGTGTTACCAGTATGCAGATTTCTCTATTGTATGATTTCACGTGGAAAATCTGCTTAGTTTACGCAGCCCCTGCGTGACAGACTTTTTTTCTTTTTTTTCAGCTGCTTTTATAGCTTCAGGGAAAGAACATAGCCGGCATTCTCACAGCATTTATTCCATATTCTAGTCCCCAATTTCCTTCGGCCATTTAGAATCCTTTGATCCAGTGCTAACTCGGAACTTGGGATGTTTTCTTGCTGCATAACGGTTCCATCGGCAACCTCTAAGATGAAAAGGGATTTTGTTCCTAACACTAATTAGAGTACAACTTACCGGGAGTAGTCAACGATCAGCCGGTAATGACAGACAGCATCTACTGACGGGTAATTATCTTGAACAAGAAAATGATCTGAGCTAATGTCACCTCCCATGTACCTCCAAGCTTCCGCTAATGTCAAGGGAGATCAGGTTGCCTCGTTTCTTTTCGGGAACGTGGCCTTAAAATAAAAGATATATATATATATATATATATATATATATATATATATATATATATATATATATATAGTGGCAGTGCCTCAGAATAGATTTGAAATTTGCTTTCATTTGAGGAGGTCCGCCTTAAAATAACAACACAATTCTATTTAAAGTATTAAACCCAGTAGAAAATAATTTGTTAGGGTGGATCCTTGTTTTCAACTTGCTGTCTGTGATACGAGAGCGCTTATGGATGACGAATGCTGTTTTATCTATTTGAAGGAGCAAGGGCTTTTTATTGACCATTTAATAAAGATTCAATTTATCTAAATGAATCATAATAGAGAAAGGAAATTGTTTTATTTGGAGTAACGTTGAATCTGTGATTGAACCCGCTGGGATATAGATAATTTATTTAGCTGAGGACTCAATAAATAAAATTTCTACCCCTTTCTTAGAAAAATGTAATCTACAGTTAATCCGCCCCTATTAGTCTTAATTGGATAAAGTAGATCTTAGTTTAAATAGCAAACACGCACACACACACACACACACACTTATATATACAACATTGTTTAAGATAATCCTATATTTTCTTAAGGCTTATTTAGCCAAACTTCTATCTTCCTTAGAAAAAAATTGTAGAAGGGAGTTTTATGGTCCCTTTGACCAAGCCATCACCCTTTTAGAAGCAATTTCCCTTGGTGTTAGTAGAAACCCTAATCTAAATATGTTAAACAGGTTTGTATTAACAGGTTAATCCCGGGCTTTTGGCAATCCACCCTTAGTGTTCACGCCCATGTCATTTTTTTTTTAGAAGGCCGGAGAGTGCCCTTTTAAAAGGTTACAGAGACATTAACATATTCACACCTTTTAACATGCTCACCAACACTTTGAATTACCCGAAACACGATTTTATTTTTACAAAACTGACGAATGTAAGTTACTGTCAAAATTGATGAAAATTGGAAAATGTCTTTGATCTTCATATACAGGGAAATCAAAGAATGCAGTTATACTTAAAGCAGCACTTCTTGCATTCACCTCAGAGAACTGTCTGGGATTGTTGGCCATTCTAGGAGAACAAACTAAGGGCCTCATAGACAACCATTCACATGGACCAATGAAACCTTGGCGCAATTTAACAGTTCATGCAATCATCATCAGAATTATATAAACCAAAAATTAAAGGAAATATAAAAGAATTTAATGGTTTCCTCTTTATTATTAACCATTAAAGTCTGCCAGGAATTATGTTTACATGGTTTCACTCTTTAGCTAATATATTCTTTTAGGCTTGTCCTACAACATTAAATCAAAAACCAAACTTTTCAGAAATATATGCTATAAAAGAATGGTATAGTGTATTGTTTAATTATAAACTTCACTGAAGGTCTTAAATTTACTCCAAAGTAAGCAGATAATGATTTGTAATTATTTTAATGAAAAAGTATACATATTTACCTTAACTTAAGGCATTAAGGAGTTAGAGACCTGAGAATATGATCGCAAATCATTAATTTGAGCGTTATGGGGACAGTAATTTATATTCAATTAAACTTTCTAAATAGACAAAAAATTATATATTTGAATCAAATTTCACCATTGATACAATTTATACGATTTTTTTTATTTATTTATACAGGAGCACCCGCATCTTGGCGATTTGGCTCAAAGTTTCACAATGTAAAATGAAAACAAAATTATAGAAAAATAACAAAAACTGAAACAACAAATAAAAAATTAAATACAACAAATAATCATTAAATACTAGTATTATAGGCAATCAATAAACATAAGACATAAACAAACATAAATAAATATTAGATAAACAACCATAAATAAACATTAGACAAGTAATAAAGACAACAATTTAAAATGGTTTTAATAAAAAATTATGTTATTTCTATATAATAGTACATTTATATTATTATTTTATTCATTTTTTTTATTTATTTAGTTTTGTACCCCATAGCGATGGTGATTGGCATTATTAGGATGATATATTTACTCCTTCGTGTGCTTACTTTTTTTTGGACTTTTATATTATGGAAAATATTTCTTTAATACCTGATTCTCTCTCATATCCGTGCTTTGTCTAAAGAAAATAATAAAAGTTAACCCTTTTAAATCTTTTTAGGTATGCTGTAGACCTATTCTATTTTGTATTTATACGAAATTATAAAAGTAATAACCTTCACTTTAAATGTCGGCAGTTCAAGAAAAATTCTAGTTTTTACTTAGTGATCACGGCCATTAAAGTTAGAGTTAAAAATTTTGTTTGGTACTTATTGTTTATAAGCTACTACCATGAAATTAGTAATATTTGTCAGATTAAGATATAATTGATTTTGTCATAATGCAAAGGGGTAAGAGCTGTAGTAAAACCACGGTAGTTCTGTCTCCATAAAGATGAATTTTTTGAATTGCTTGTGCAGAAAGCTAAAAATTTAAAGTCTCATCATTACTTATTTAAAGTACAGTCATTGTGTTTTAAACATTTGATGATCTTACTAACTAAAGGGGAGTTTTTCGCCATAGCAAATTATTCTGAAACCTTTAGACTGAAGATAATTTGGTAAAAAAATAAAACATATCAAATATAGTAGAGCAACAACCTCTTGAGCATTTAGCTTGGACTGATACTTCCCTTGTACTATTTGCCAATAACTTCCTGAAAGGAATTAGCATAATTTCTATTATAATCGAATAATTTGTTGTGTGTACTAGTACTTTGTAGTTTATAACAAACTTAATATATTTATCTTTTTATTTTCAGGTAAGTGAAGAATGAACCATAAATGCTGATAGGCGTAAGTAATTTTGATTTCTATACTTATGCTTATTATTAATTCATAATTTCATTTCAGTGGTTTATATTAATTAGTATATTTAGTTTTCTTGGGAGCGTAACATGGACTAGCAAGATCTTTTCTTTATATAGAGTTTAGAATAAACAACTCTTCATAGCAATGTGAACACTAAAGGCTACACGAAATAGAAGATGCAAAAATATTTGGGAATTTCTCATCTCCTAATAGATAGTAGAGTTACATTCACTATTTAGAATAACACAATACGATTTAAGGCTTTAACAGTTAACAGTTATGTAAACTCCCGGTTGCGACTAGCTGCCACCTGGGGCCCCCTGCTTTAAAATTTACAAGTGATTCGGAAGTGAGGGCGGGCTAGTGGCAACACTGCGTACATAACCTGTTCAACTAGGTTATACGAATCTTTAATAACAAGTTAGTGCCTCGTGCGAATGTTTCTCAAATACATTATATATTTTTTACAATCTTGTTAAATTCTTTTGTTTATTCTTCTGCCCGTTACCCAAATCAAAAGGCCAAGATTATAGTTTGGCTATTTTGCAATGAACAGATTCCGAAAAGCACTAGTAAATCTAAAGAGACTCCAGCAAGTGAGCAACGGAATTAATCGGAGTTATAAGAACTAACCGCTCACCATTAAACCAGAGGTTTTAAATCTTTTAACAATACAATACTTTAAGAATTACCGTTAATTACCTTTTTTTGTATGATAATGCGTTTGGATATAATAGAGACATGGAGGTTTATAACGAAACTTGTAGATGATGTATTGGTAGCTAGGGGGAGGTGGTGGGGGTAGGAGAGTATGAATGGCATTGGCTTGACTAATGTTCCAGCCTGAATTAATGAATTACTCCTCTCTCATTACCTACTCCCTATAGCCTCAATTTATAGCACCAAATTGCCTACTCTCTCCCTCTCCCTCTTCCATATCTCTCCCCTCACTATATCACCCCTTCTCTCTATCTCACACCCTGCCCACTCTCTCTCTTTCTCTCCCAACCTAACTTTATCACGCCCTCTCCCCTTCCTATCATAACCTTCTCTCTCTATCATTCCCATACCCACTGTAGCTATCCATCCTTATCACTCCCACCCTCAATATCTCAATCTTTCCCTCTCTATCTCTCTCACCCTACTCTATCACTCATCCCACAATATCTCCCACCCTACTCTATCCCCCCTCCCCCTCACTATCTCAATCTTTCCCTCTCTATCTCTCCCACCCTACTCTATCGCCTCCCTCATTATCTCAATCTTTCCCTCTCTATCTCTCCCACCCTACTCTATAACCCCACTCATTGTCTCAATCTTTCCCTCTCTATCTCTCCCACCCTACTCTATCGCCTCCCTCATTATCTCAATTTTTCCCTCTCTATCTCTCCCACCCTACTCTATCGCCTCCCTCATTATCTCAATCTTTCCCTCTCTATCTCTCCCATCCTACTCTATCTCCCCCCCCCCAGTATCTCAATCATTCCTTCTCTATCTCTCCCACCCTACTCTATCACTCCTCCCTCACAACCTCAATCTTGTTCATTCTGTTGATTAAATGATTGGTGTTGGTCTCATATATTATCTGACAGTTTATTCATCCGGTCATCAACATCTTTTTGGGATGTAGACAAAGCCAATAAGTTACATGAACGTTTTGTTTTCTAAGATACCTAAAGCTCCCTATCAAAAACAAAAATTTTAATTAGTGCCCCTCCGACATATTGAGGTGTAATCTCTTTCTTCTTTTTCTAATGCCTCCCAAAACAGTTGTGCGTTTTCAGAGCAGTTCTTCGACGATTGGAAGAGACATAAATTAATTTTCCAATTAATTTTGGCCCTGTGCTGGCCTTTTTTAGGTAAAAAAAAAACTCTAGTACTAGCTATGAGAAAAAGCTTCACACTAAGTGAAAAGTCGGCAACACGAGAACTAACGTGAGAAAAATACTCATGCTTTTCAAAATCCCACGCACAAAGAGCTCTCTGCCCTTCCCCCAGGTTGGTACTCTGATCGGGGAAAGACACCTTCCTCAGCACTACCCTCGGAGCTAGAGAGAGAAAATCGGGTAACTACCCCATTCATCTAGCCAGCTGACGCCAAAAAGAATCTGGGTGAGACCAAATCACAATGAGCGCATACCAGTGGGTTGAAATAGGCAGTCACGCAAGACTTCAGAGTCTTGCGGTTTGTAAAGCCTAACTCAATGGAGAATGTGTTCATAGGTCCTTGGAAATGCCTGAGATATGTGTGTTTTTATGAGTGGTCGGCGGTACCCATTATTCTAAATTACTGTAAGTCACATATCATTGGGTTCGTGCTAAGATGCTATAAAATATTTGCATAGATGGATACAGGCAAGGATGATTTACAAAGTAATCGCCATCAAATGAGCAGAAGATATTCCAACAAACTCAATTCATTTTCACTAATTAAACACTTACGCCCAACTTGATCTTCATATAAGTTATTTCAGTCATGATTTGATTTAACTGAACGGACAATTTCTCTATACTTAGTTTCAAATTATTTCATTGTTCTATCTTATTTCATTAATGGATTTCCACTCCCTCAGAAACTATAATTTTCAAACGTGCTTTTGAATGTTGTGTTTATTGAGTTAATTTGTTTTAAATATTTGGAAAGTTATTTTTTAATTATATTCCTGTTTTATATCCGTAATTGATTGTTAAATCTAATGAAATAAAAAAAATATTAAGACAGGAAACATATTCAATTTAAAAAAAGACTTGTTTCCTAAGTTTATTATTTATAGTTGTCAAGTTGAAGTTGACAAAGCACCAAAACCACTCCACACCGTTGGCAAATGTTCTATTTTAATTTAAAAGCATAGCGTGGTTGACCAATACTCACATCAAATAGCAGGAAATAGAAAGAGAAAGAGATCGACAGTCAGAGATAGAGAACGATAGTCGAAGTTGGAAGAAAAACATTTGTCTACTACTACTAGCTCTCTTTATTTTTCTCAGTTTTATGTGCGGACACTCTAGGAGCCGTAGTATTTAGACTGAGAACGGGATATTGGAACTTGGTGTGAGTGGTTACAGGCAGAAAAACACCGCACAACATAGGTACAAAGATTTGCCGATTAAATTCACAGTTCTAAGGCGAAACAAAGAGTTTTCCTCTGTCGTCTGCCGCTTTTAAACTTTTAGCAGGTTTTCCTTAAGGGAAATCAGCTACTCGAAAATCTCGTCATGAGATCGTACTCATGACGAGATTTTCGAAATTTTTCTTCAAATGTCCATCGATCCTACCCAGGAGATGACGAAAATGAGGTCTGTTCAAAACTGTATATATATATATATATATATATATATATATATATATATATATATATATATATATATATATCGGTCTGTTACCCACTCTAACGGTCGCAATTTTTGATTTATCGTTAACACAAATGATATATAATGGTTTTATACAAAAAGAAAGATCAAGTTCGTTAATGGCTAAAATCGGATCTGGGGAGGGGGGGGGGAGTTTAGAGGGGGGGAAATTAGATAATTCTTAATATCTCCGTTATTATGCATCGAATCGAAAAATTGTATAGACCCATTCTAATTGAAAATTTAATGTTATATAAATGTTGTAATGTACATTTTTTCACTATCGTGATTATTAACTGAGATATTCGGATATCTTAGTTTTCGGTCTTCAGATAACCCCCCTCCTACTCATCACATATTAACAATATGCTATTATGTTATGAAACACTTTATTTGAAGCTTAAATACCAAATATTGTTCTCATGGAACTTTTAAGTTTCAGATAAATGCAAAAACGTGACGCACGTAGGAAATCTGCTTAGTTAACGCAGCCCCTTGATGACAGACTTTATTTTGTGGTTCTTTTAATTCTTTTTAGACAGTCGTATAACTAGCCGGGGGCATCAAACATCTTATTTGTTTGTAAACTTGAAGTCTTATAGCGCAACTAATAAACTTGGACTGTGGGATATTTCAGTGTATCAAATAAAAGAGCTTCCCTTTCTCTATAGCGCGTATTCGTTTGAGTCTTTAGTTCTGTTTTACTACTGACACTCCTACCGTCTTTTAGCAGATTTCCCTTAGGGGAAATCAGCTATTGAGGTCGTAATCATGACGCGATTTTCGAAATTTTTCTTCAAATGTTCATCGATCCTACCCAGGAGATGACGAAAATTAGGTCTGTTAAAACCTGTGTATGAATATATATATATATATATATATATATATATATATATATATATATATATATATATATATATATACACACATATATATATATATATATATATATATATATATATAAAATTGTAACCTCTGTCTGTACATTGATTTTTTTCGCGAATTTTCACGATAACTTTTCGTTTCACATGTCATAGACACCATAACTGCATTTTGTTTCTTTCGTGTGTGTTTGTTTATTTGTTTGTTTGTTACCTTTTCACGCATAAACGGCTGAACCGAATTTTATGAAACTTGATATGTATATTACTAATAACCCAACTTAGACTTTAGGCTATATTAATATTCTCTGAGACGAACAGGAGTGGGGGTTATAAGGAAAGCCTGAAATTAAAAATAGCGATATTTCGTTTACTATTGGTTTTTCGGTAAATATGAGCATAACAAAAGTTATTTATTTTGTTATTTAGAGTAACTTTTCTTATATACACTTTCGTCGTATACCGAAGTATAAATGAGTTATACGCTAACTATTATAGCGGGAGTCAACAATTTTATTTGGCACAAAAGAATCAACCGAACTAAATAAAACTCGGTATGTGTATTAGCAATAACGCCTTCATTATAACAAGCCATACCAACATTTCTAGGGACGGGCAGGAGTGGGGGTTGTAAGGACGCCTGAAATTAAAAATAATGATATTTCGTTTCCTATTGGTTTTTCCGAAAATATGAACATGACGATAAACAAGAACATTTCAATTGTTATAGTTATAAGGGAGGCCTGAAGTAAAAATTTGCGATATTTCATTTTCTATTTGTTTTTCGGCAACCATGCACATAACAAAAGTTCTTTACTTTGTTATTTTGAGCAACTTTTGTTTCATTCCCTTTTGTCGTAAAATGAAATAAATACGGGATATACGCTAAATCTACAGCGGGAGTCGACGATTTTATTAGTACTTATTTAAGTGTTCTTCATGCAGGCATATTATGACAAATAATGTTATGTTTTAGTCTTATCTATTTCGATTATTTAGTTCTAAGTATGATTATATAAGATTATAAATCTCCGACCCCCCTCATTTATTTATTTCCCCTAAAAATAACTTTGTTATTTATTTCCAATTTTTCCATTATTTAATTTGTATAATGTATTATTTAAACAAAATCATGCTGAATTTCCTCAAGGAGTGATAGCGGAGGTAGTAGGGAATCAAACTCTTTGATTTTGGTAATATATTATCTTATTTCCGATATCTTCATGATATTGAAACAAATATGTACTATCATAACAATTAAACGTTAATGGCAATGTGCGTTTAAACTCGATATGATTGTTTAAAGTATTACTTTGGTTGCAGGGACGGCTACGATCTCTTCCCCTCGACTAGCATTTTGAATATAAATGAAATTATTTTTAGGGTAACACTATTATTTAATTCCATCAGGTAGATAAATTATTGCAATAATATTTTGAATCAATAATTTAAGGAGAAGAATGTTGAGAACTCTAATGGGAGAGCGGAAATAGACGGGAGGCTAACAAAGTTCATTGAGTTGACTTATTTCCTGTTTAATGCTGGCATTAAGGGAAGTGATTTCCACTGAGATCTACTATTACCAATATAACCTTACGTGTCTTTTAGTGCAACTAATAAACTTGGTCTGTGGGCTATTCCTGTGTCAGATATAAAAGAGCTTTCCTTTCTCTACAGCGTGTCTTCGTTTGAGTATTTTGTTCTGTTTTACTAATGACACACCTACTGCTTTTTTTTTGCTCATCGAAAACCAAGTATTGGTGGAAAAAAGAAACTATGGGAGAAGGAATTGAAAAGGGAGGAGGAGGAAGGGAAGAACTGCTAGTGGGCAATAAAGTCGGGGAAAGCAGCCTGGGGAGGATAAGGGGTGAATTGTGCTGAGGTAGAATTGGGGAGTAGCATGGCTCTGTCTCGTGGGTTATGGCTGAGGGGAAGTGACGTCATAGATCACCCCCAACACACATACTGTATCCGTATAGCTCCACACATACACATATAGCGTAGCCCTACACACACACAACGCACATACTCTGCCCCAACCACATCTCCCAGCCAGCTTCCAGCATCTCCTTATTGAAATCATCATCCCCTTACAGTCCATTTTGCCCCCATACAGTTCAGCCTCCCCTTTATTTATTACTCTCTAACCTATTTCAACGATTCCTGACACTTTTTTATTCAGTTGTATTTTTTTTAAAAAGTTTATTTGTCCAAGACAGTTTTGTTACCGCATTTCCCTTCGAATAAACTGCGTTTGTTTGTAACATGAAGTGATAACTTTGCAATTGTTTCTCTTTAGTAGTAAGAAATACTATGTCATCAAATTAGTTTATATATACACTCAACCGCAAAAAAAAACCGGACACTTAGATTTAGTCATATAATTTTGTTAAATACTTAATATATATGTATATTAATCTTTTTAATTAAAATAATTAGTTAATCTATAGGTTATTTAAACAAAATCTGCCAAAAGTGAATAATTTTTATTGATTATTTACAAAAAAAAGAAAAAGATAAATTAACACATTTTAAAAAAAAAAATTATTCTTCATTTTTATTACAGTGAATGGTAGACTTCGCTACCCCAAGCGTTTCGGCAATGTAACGTAAGCTCTGGCCTTCCATCTAAGTTTGAAAGACCCATTATTCTGGACCGAAATAAAAATAAAACATTAATTAAAGAAAATGCTTGGTTAATAATTAAAGATTTTAAAATATGCGAAAAACTACTTACAGTTTAGAATAGATCAACTTCAGGACAAATAAATCTAATCTGAGTTTTATCTAATTTTTTACTAATCCTGAAGGGATTAGTTCAATGGACTTAGACTCTAAATTCTCTGTAATAACTACCCACATAAAGAAAATTGCTGAAAATTAGCTTTTAATACGACAAAAATGAAGTGTCCGGTTTTTTTTTTTTTGCGGTTCAGTGTATGTACTAGCGGACCCGGCAGACTTTGTCCCTGCATGATATTTCAAGCAATTAGGATAATAAAATTTAATAATATTATGTTTAAAACAAAAACTGCTTTTGATAACACAAGAAAAGACTTTTGTTATGTGCACGTTTGACTAAAAAAAACGTCCGTCACGCAGGGGCTGCGTAAACTAAGCAGATTTCCCTCATGAAGTTTAGTAATAAATAGATAGATAGATAAATATGCATACTGCTAACACAACAACACCGTGAATAAATACAAACGGAAATAAATGTTTCATCCAATTTCAATAACTTGCCGACAGGAAGCGTTAGGTTAGAACCGGGGTCGGCCTGCCTCAGACCGGAAAGAAAAACAATTACTGAAATATATCTGAATATAACACATTCATTTTATTGAGAACTATTTACTATATCCACTAGTGTAATTTATAATGAGTCAGAATAATTGTTATCTCAATCAATAAAATTTTAGTATTCCAAAACTTAAAGATGGGGGGGGGGTCATCAGGGCTTATATGCATGTATCTCGTATAATAAAGGTCTCTTGAATACAATTTTTGGTATTTAAACTTCCAATAATGTGATTTATTATGTAGCAGAGTATTGTTTACCTAACATGAGTAGAAGTGGCGGTTTGCTGAAAACTAAAAAATGCAAATATCTCGGTTAATATTCAAGATAGAGAAACAACGTATATAACAATATTTATAGTAATTTTAATTTTCAATAAGATTGGTTATATACATTTTTTCGATCCAATGCATAATAACGGAGATATTTCGAATTTTCGAAAATCCCCCCTCTAAACCCCCCCCCTCCCTCTGGTCCGATTTCAGCCATTAACGAACTTGATCTGTCTTTTTACATAAAACGGTTAAATATCGAGTTTCGTAACGATCAAAACAAAAATTGCGACCGCTAGAGCGTTAACAGACAAATATATATATATATATATATATATATATATATATATATATATATATATATATATATATATATATATAATTTTGAACGGACCTCATTTTCGTCCATCTGCCGGGCTGATTTGTGGCGCTAAACCATACAGGGCGTCACTCAAACGCGTACTAAAAAATTCATTCAAATACGTCCAGCCGTTTGGGAGGAGTTCAGTGACACACACGTACAGTCGAATTATTTTTATATATATATATATATATATATACAATATATATATATATATATATATATATATATATATATATATATAATATAATTATACATATATAAATACTTAATATATATTGTTATATGTATATATATATATATATATATATATATATATATATATATTATATATATATATATATATATATATATATATATATATATATATATAAAGATATGTATAGATCATATTGTATATGATGACTGGGAGATTTAATTGAGGGAAAAATCCATCTTCCTATACGCCAAATCAAATAAAAATCCGTCACGCAGGGGCTGCGTAAACTAAGCAGATTTCCCACGTGATGTTTAGTAATAGATAAATATACATACTGCTAACACAACAACAAAGTGAATGAATACATACGGAAATAAGAAATGTTTCATCCAATTTCAATAACCTGCCGACAGGAAGCGTTAGGTTAGAAATGTACACAAACGGGTCGGCCCCCTAACCTAATCTCTGCCTCACACCGGAAAGAAAAAGAATTTCTGAAATATATCAAAATATAAATCATTATTTTATTGAGAACTATTTACTATATCTAGTACTGTAATTAATAATGAGTCTGAATAATTGTTATCTCAATCAATAAAATTTTATTAGTCCAAAACTTTAAGATGGGGGGGGGGGAGTCAGCAGGGCATATTTGCATGTATCTCGTATAATAAAGGTCTCTTGAATACAATTTTTGGTATTTAAACTTCCAATAATGTGATTTATTATGTAGCACAGTATTGTTTACGTAACATGAGCAGAAGTGGCGGTTTGCTGAGAACAGAAAAATGCAAATATCTCCGTTAATATACAAAATAGAGAATAAACGTATATAACAATATTTATAGTAAATTTAATTTGCAATAAGATTGGTTATATACAATTTTTCAATCCGACCTATGGTAACGGAGATATTTCGAAATTTCAAAAATCCTCCCCTCTAAACCCCCCCTCCCCCTGGCCCGATTTCAGCGGTTAACGAACTTGATCTTTCTTTTTACATAAAACGACTAAATATCGAGTTTGGTAATGATTAAACAAAAATTGCGACCGCTAGAGCGGTAACAGACAAATATATAGATAGATAGATAGATATATATATATAGATATATATATACAGTTTTGAACGGACCTCATTTTCGTCATCTCCTGGGTAGGATCGATGGACATTTGAAGAAAAATTTCGAAAATCTCGTCATGAGTACAACCTCAATAGCTGATTTCCCTTAAGGGAAATCTGCTAAAAATGTAAAAGTGCAACATGTATATCTGTTTTTATTATAAGTAAATAATTTTTGTACATTTATTTTCTAATTGTTATGGTTTCTGTTGGTTTGAATAAATTAGCTATTTTCTTCTTTCCTTTTTTTTCTGTTTGTATTGCTGCTGGCTACCGTCCATGATCTACACAATTCAGATACGCACACACACACACACACACACATTTTTGGAATTGAAATATAGGAAGATAGATTTTTCTCAATTACCACCCCCCTCCCAATCATATGACAGCCACAACGATTTTCAACCTGTATATAATATATCTTAACAAGATAAAATACAGAATGAAACCAGATAGTCATAAATGTATAACTTTAAATGTTACATTGGGCTCATATGATACGCTCTCAACTTCTTAAAAGTCCGTCACGCAGGGGCTGCGTAAACTAAGCAGATTTCCCACGTGAATTTTTACAAAAGAGAAATTTCACGAGAGCGGAACTAGCTTTTGGCGGGAAAGTAAAATATCTCGGTTTATATTCAAGATAGAGAATAAATGTATATAACAATATTTATAGTAAATTTAATTTGCAATAAGATTGATTCTGTAAAATTTTTCGATCCGATGTATAGCAACGGAGATATTTTGAATTTTCGAAAATCCTCCCCTCTAAACCCCCCCCCCCTCCCACTGGTCCAATTTCAGCCGTTAATGAACTTGGCTTTTCTTTTTACAAAAAACGACTAAATATCGAGTTTGGTAACGATCAAACTAAAATTGCGACCGCTAGAGCGGTAACAGACAAATATATATATAGTTTTGAGCGGGCCTCATTTTCGTCATCTACTAGGTAGGATGGATGGACATTTGAAGAAAAATTTCGAAAATTCCGTCATGAGTACAACCTCAATAGCTGATTTCCTCAAGGGAAATCTGCTAAAAATTCTCACTAGATCGGAGATACGATATTTACTTCCAGAAATTCATGTCATCGTGAAGAAAATTGTTTAAGTTGATTGCACATGGAACGAGAATGACAAGCAGGAGAAAGAAGGATTTTATTGTTTCTTTTTCTTTCTTTTAGTAATAAAACATTAATAAATGTAATACAATAGATAATAAAAGATAAAAAGATTAAAAATCAGTCATTATTTGAAGTTAAATTAATTAAAATATGCCGGTGAGAGAAAATCTCATAGCGATTACTGGCGCTACAGAATTTCTAGCGGGTTAAATATACAATTATTTTTTGAGATAAGTGATTATTTTTGAGAAATATAATACAAAAGTGGAGGGTTTCTATTTCTATAAAATATAATAGAAAGGGCCAATAAAATGGAATATTATTAATTATTAAAAATTAATAAAATAAAAATATTACTGGATCGATTATCAAGTTAGAGTGATGTTGACTAGATTGGTTGGAAGCAGAGTGAATTGAGTAGTTATAAATCTAATTAAGAGAATCTGAAGGCTGGTTTGAGGCCAGTAATTAATGCTATACAAACAGTCGTGGCTAGCGGGCAATTGATGAAAACCTCTGGGGCCCCTCCCTATCTCCCTCCACAGCCCGTCTCTATATCAGATAATACACACTTACAGCAAGTAATTAAAAGGGCTCCAGAAATCAAGTCCAGCCACCTCCGGTATTACAAATTGTGATGTGGAGAGGAATTGGCTCATATGGAAGTCGAGTTAGAAATAGTTGGTTGTAGTTAATAAGAAATATTAACTGAAATTATTATTATTATTATCAGATTTCCATGAGAATTCAGCTATCCAGAAGAAGAAATCTCTTATAATATTCATCGATCCTACTGTTCAGTCGTCTTTTTAAATTGAATTTCCCGCGCTCGCTGAGTTCACAAACCCGCCACACATAAGCAGATCACCAAGGCTGTGGCCTACAGCGGAAACTACGTTGCAGCTCAAGAAGGCACCGGCTGGGTTTCAAGCGGACCAGCAGTGGTCTCGAACCTACCGATTTTTCGGTATTTCTACCGAAATGGACTCTGTACTACCGAAATGCAATGATTTTTCCACGATTTCAGAAAATACATGGAAATTCTCCTAATTTTTCTACCGATTTCACAATTTTGTGTTGGCAACCCTTTTCATTTATGTTTAATGTTACGGAGAAATGACCTTACTGCAAGTATGAATGATCAGAGTTATTGAGGCTTGATACAGAGTGGCGCATTCTAAGAAATTGAGATCAAATGAAAACATTTTCTGATGACGTAGAACTATTTTGGGATGGAGTAAGTTTGCTAAAGCGTGACGATGAGATTCAAATATTTCCCTTGATAACTACTTTAATGTTGAATATTTTATCACCCCCCCCCTCATTCATCTGCCAATGTTGAGCGCATATTTTCTCAAATTAATATTATGAAAACAAAACAGAGAAATAGCCTGTCTACTGAGTCAATCACTAGCCTACTGCATTCAAAACGACTTTTCATGGATGCAATTTAAAAATGACTGCAGCTATGGCCAAAGAATATTTGTACGATCCGAAACATGAAAAATAATTTAATTTGTTAGATTTTCGTTTTTTGTGTGCAACTTGCTTAACTTTCGTAATCGCTAAATCTCCAGTTTATAATAATAAGTGTGTTAGATGTAAGTAAGCAGGTACGCTGATTTTTACGTTATTATATTTTTATATTGTAAGTAGATTTTTATGTTAAACTTCATATTTTTATGTTGTAAGTTGATTTTTATATTATTATATTTTTATGTTGAAAATTGATTTTTATGTTATTATAATATAATAAAAAGTGGATTTTTTGTTAAATAAAGAAATTTGATTGAAAATTGTATTTTTTGTCATATACCGAATTTAGGTACAAATGTACCGATTTTAGTTGGTAGCTCTACCGATTTCGCTCATTGTCGTTCGAGACCACTGCGGACCAGTTCAGTTAGGATTCACCCGTTACAGAGATATAGTCAATCTTTCATCTCCCGCAAAGCTACCATCATATACGGATCACTGCAAGCAGCTAGAAGACAGAATCTTATAGGGAACACAGAAAATAACAACGGAAGAAGACTCCACTTCAAGGAAAGTATATGTTTCCCGCAGGTACCTACTTCTAATAATGCTAGCATTATCTACGCAACTTATTAAATGAGTACTCACAATATAGGACCGATCGATCATTCTATTGTATATATATTATTGGCTTGCCGCTAAATTATTTTATAAAGTTAAGTTTCCTTTGTTTCTTTTTCAACCTCTATATCTATAAAGTGTATTATATTTTGCTTAATCAATTCAATATACTTGATTCTTTGGAGAACTCAAATAGTGACTTGTATTATTTCCCCTCATCTTTCCATAAAACGGTAAATATTTCAGTCTAATGCACTCTTGTTCTTGCCTTTAAAAAGCTTCCCGCCTTTACATTTTGGTGCCGAAACTAGGAATAAAAAGCTTCCCCGCCCCGACATTTTGGTGCCGAAATAGCTCTATTATTATTACCGCAAAAGCTAACCGCACGCCCCTACACCTACCTAGGAGATGATCGGCGAAAACAAAACATACTGTTTCTGCTTTAGTGGTTGCAATTTGTGTTTGACCCATTACTCGATGCATAACCGTTTCCTGTAAAACTGAAGATATATCCTATCAACGCCTGAAACCGGAAAGAGTGAGGAATGTGTGGTTTGAAGGGACTCGAAAATTAAAAACTAATTTTATTAAATATTAAATTTGCTCATACTCAAGAGAAATCAGCTATCGTGGCTCTGCTCATGGCACGATTTTAAAGAAATGTCTTCAAATGTCCATCATGAAAATGACGTCCTTTCAATCGCAATTTTGTCCAATCATTCCCAAACTCTATATTTAAACATTAGATAGATATGTAGATACATAGATAGATATTTTATTGGCTTATGTTTACACGCCAATAGAGTCTGGCCAATTAGTGTTAGTGTGGTTATTAATATACTATAACTTCTTAAAATAGGTGTAAATAAAATAATAATAAATTCTAAAATTACAAATGAACACCATATGCATTGGCACGTAATGCAATATAAATATTAATCTAAATAAATATAATACTGAATTCAATAGATCATAATTTATTGTAAATGTAGATTAATTCATTCTTTTTTAATGTCTAAATAAAGATTAGTTTTCTGACATATCAGATTAACATAACTCTTCTCTAAGATAAGTATATTTAAACATTATATGTAAAACTAAAGAAGAATTTCGTTAATGGCAGAAAGCCGACCAGTGGGAAGAACGGATTAGACAGGGAGTTCTAAAAAGTCCGTCACGCAGGGGCTGCGTAAACTAAGCAGATTTCCCACGTGGTTTTACTCCTCCCCGATTTAATAAAAATGCAAATATCTCGGTTAATATTCAAGATAGAGAATAAATGTATATAACAATATTTATAGTAAATTTAATTTGCAATAAGATTGATTCTATACAAGTTTTTGATCCGACGTACAGTAACGGAAATATTTCGAATTTTAGAAAATCCTCCCCTCTAAACTCCCCCTCCCACTGGTCCGATTTCAGCCATTAACGAACTTGATCTTTCTTTTTACATAAAAAGACTAAATAACGAGTTTGGTAACGATCAAACAAAAATTGCGACCGCTAGAGCAGTAACAGACAAATATATATATATATATATATATATATATATATATATATATATATATATATATATATACACAGTTTTGAACCTCATTTTCGTCATCTACTAGGTAGGATCGATGGACATTTGAAGAAAAATGTCGAAAATTCCGTCATGAGTACAACCTCAATAGCTGATTTCGCTGAAGGGAAATCTGCTAAAACTCAAAACGTCTCCTTTATTATGCATCCCTTCGAAATATTGTATATATTTAATCTTATTACAAACGTAATATCCTATAAATATTTTCTGTACATGATTTTTGCATATTGAATATTAACCGAGATATTTCCTCAATTTAGCTTCCCGCCATCAATAAATTCCCACTTCTACTCATTTTAAATTTTGGACCACTTCATTCCAAGGTAATTAGCAAATATGGGTATCTTTGAACTTATGCTTTGAGAGATACATTCAAAAATATTTAAATAGTTAAAATATTTAATTTATTTTGGAAGGCAAGCTCGTTCTTATTTCTTCCCTTATTTTTAATTGCCTACCAAATTTCCTCAGACACGTGAGATTGAAGTCATTCTATAACTACATATTATCCATTGAGATATCTTTCTGCTGGGCCATATTTTAGCTCACAAATCAATTTTTATTGCCGCTGTTTTATTCTAAACTTTATATAATAAAAACAATAATTAAAACATCATCTCAGTCATTTTGAAATTAAGCAATTTTACTTTATAATATGAACGCCTCTACGTTCAACAAGAGCTTCTGTTTATAAATGAGTAACGAATCAAATGATTAAACTTATAGAAAGCAAAAGTCTAACTTGACGTTTTGAAGTGATACTATTGAAAGGAAATTGAGACAAAAATAAAAATAAATCTGTGGCAAGGAGGCTTCAAAGAGTATTTTGCATAGGGTTATAGGAAGACATGCCGGAAGTAAAGCATACAAAGGGCTGAGAGAGATATATTAACATAATGGTTTTCGTCGAAGTAATACCAACATAATATCAAATTATCATAATAAAGGGAAGTTTTGGTATCCGATACTCTCCATCCATCTTCATGAAACACTGCTCTTAGAATGCTAAAATATATGCAACATACAAGTTTCTTGAAGAGAATTATAAACATAAAGCTTTAGCTATCTGTTGTTGGGTATTCAGTTTTACTTTAAGAGCTACACAAAATGTGTGCTGTTTTTCGTAAAAGAAAATCGAATAGTTCAAATTAACAATGTTATTATTCAATTATTGGTAAATTTTTATCAGTGAAGATTTTATATTGCAATCATTAGCAGACTGAATTTTAAACTGAATATAATTCACAAATATATGATCTTTTAAAAAAGAAATAATAATAATATTAATTAATCTCACAAGGTAAACCTAGAGTGGCGAGTTCGATTCTCGCCTGGCAAAGTAAATTATTTAGTGACGGAATTCATTAAATAACATCCTAAGTCCCACCCTGGCTAGAAAAGGGTGGTAACCTGTAGGTAACCCGTCCCAATTGCCTTAGTTGCAAAAAGCGGACGTTAATAAATAATAATAATAGTAATTAATCCCACATGGTAAACCTAGAGTGGCGAGTTCGATTCCCGCCTGGGCAATAGGAATTTATTTAGTGACGGAATTCATTAAGTAAAATCCTTAGTCCCACCCTGGCAAAAAAGGGTGGTAACCTGTAGAGAACCTGTCCCAATTAGCCTTAGTTTCAAAGTTAATACATAATTTAATATATAATAATATTAAATTAAGTAAAAGGCTTTAACCGCTGGATCCATCCTAGTGGCAAACAAATATATCTATATTTTAAATATTCATAAAAATAAAAACGAAATAAATAAATGATATTTGTTAATGTCCGAATTCGCAGTAATTATGAAAACACCCTATATCAAATAATAAAATTTCCTTCGAAATTTACTATGGCATACATTATTTACTACTGCATTTACCACTTCCAACATCATAATATTAAAAAATAAATAAACTCCATCACACAATTCTTTTTTCACTCATTTTTCCAGATGTCTTTAAGGGACTAAACAACTGTGTCAAGATGTCAGTGCATCGACAACTTTTATAATTTAGTCAATCTCGTAGCTTAAGCAATGCTCTGTCATTCCTTTACACCTTTGTCCAACTCATATTATTAGTGCTTTTTAAAAATATTTTTGAATATTCATCCGTGATATTCAATTTAAGCAATTACATTGCTAAAAATTGCAGTGATTCTTATTAAGGGAGGGATAGAGGATCAAATTTCAGACTACGGCAGTTTCCCGAAATTTGACAATATCCTTCGTTTATGCAGCCTTTAAGGAGAGAACTTGTACTTCAATATAAGTATCGAGATATTTTAAAGCTCATGTGATTAGCCCGAATAATTTTTATTGCTGTTTATTAACGCCGACATTTTGCTACTAAAGCTAATTGGAATAGTTTTCCATCTTTTGCTAGCATGGTTGGGACTTTGAATTTTATTTAATGAGTTTGACACAATACAAATTCCTATTGCCCAGGTACGAATTGAACTCACGACTTCAGGTTTACTAGATGATATTAAGGCCTACGCATTAACTTAAAAAAAAAATAGAAAAACCTACTGAGCAATTTATGTTATGCTTTTAGGCACATTGTATTTCCTTAATGAAAAATTATTTAGAACGGGGCGAAGGTTAGCCAAGGAGTTTAGGAGGTGGTCTGAATCTCACATACTAAACCTAGAGAGTTCCGATTTCATAAGTAAGAATTTGTTTAATGACGAACTCACTAAATGAAATCCTCGGTCCTATCCTGGATAGAATAGACAACCCGTCCCAATTAGCCTTAGAAGCATAAAGTGGACGTTAAGAAATAACATTTTTTTCTTCGATAACGAATGATTTAGTGATGTCCCATAGATTATTAGAAATATATTGGGAAATGTCTGAATTAAAAACAATGCAATGTAAAATTTATTATTTTTTATGATTTTAGTATTTTACTTTAGATTGGTTCGAACCAAATATATCCAGGAGGCTTTTTGCTAATTGAAAAGATTCAGCAAAGAACAATTAACCCATTCAATCAATCATTCAGTCATCTCTCTCTCTCTCTCTCTCTCTCTCTCTCTCTCTCTCTCTCTCTCTCTCTCTCTCTCTCTCTCTCTCTCTCTCTCACTCTCTCTCACACACACACACACACACACCTCCTCATCGGCCTCCCTTTCTCTCATTTGTAACACGATATGGTTCTCTCATACTGGTTTCCTTTCTCTATTGTTTCTATTCTTTCGTTTCTGGTTAAGAGAATTCATTTTGTGACCGTTAATTTTATCGATGGAAACCAATTATCTCTCAATATGATCGCTGGATTTCTTTTATTCACTTGACAAAGACACGTAGACCCAAACCAACTCACTTCTTCGATATTAGGCAGATGTTAAAGATACCATTTGATTATTATTTTGCCGTTAGTTATTTACGGTAGTTAAGACATGGCAATCCACGGTAGGCCAAATATATTGTTTTATAAATTGATGAATATGAAACCAAAACGAAATTTTAAGATTAATATTATTATTATTTATTAACGTCCGCTTTTTGAAACTGAGGCTAATAGCCAGGGTGGGACTTAGGATGTTATTTAATGAATTCCGTCACTAAATAATTTCCTTTGCCCAAGTGAGATTCGAAGTCGCCACTCTAGTTTTACCGTATGAGATTAATATTAATCATAGTGGATACTCGAAGCAGCCAACAACGCAATGACTGGGAATTCAAGTTTAATGAGAGTACATCTTTTAGTTTAGAAGTGCTTAGTGGATATGAGTTTCAAGAAGGAATGATCTGCATGTGCCACGTAGACAGACAGACTGGAAGTTATGGTATGTTGAAAGAATGGGACACGTATAAGTGTTCAAGAGACAATTAAATGGTATTTCAGGAAGCTAAGGGATCTTGGAACAACAAAAGTAAGTATCGTTTTTATTGTATAAGGGTTCCTGAGGAAACAGCCTTACTAAACACAGATTTTATTTTTTTAAAATAAATGATATCTTCTCATGAGTGGCTATAATTCTTCTTCCTGTAATATGGCTCTTAATAGGTCAAGACGTTCACTGTGATTCCGTGCAAAAGAAATCGCCCAAGATATTACGAGTAGATGTACAGTGCCTATAAATATTTCATGGCATCTATTCTTTCTTAGTGCGCTATCTTAAGTCGTTTATTATCGTATTTACGATTCTTGAAATGACCCTTTTATTCCTGGTGTAAAAGAAGTAGTACAGGTGTCTGCAGTTTAACCGATAGCTAGTCTCAAAGCTAGGACATGAAGGGCAAAATTGGTTAGGGTACTTATTCATTTATGAGATGTAACGATTTTTGCAAAAAATCAAAAACAATGAGGGAAATGAGTGTCTCGAAATAGATTATTTGCTTCCATCCATCTCTTTTCTACTCTTGAAAAATAAAAAAAGTCCGTCACGCAGGGGCTGTGTAAACTAAGCAGATTTCCCACGTGAAATCATACAAAAGAAAAATCTGTATACTGGTAACACAACACCACCATGATTAAATCAAACGGTAATGAGAAATCTTTCAGTTAATTAAAATAAATTCCCAATTGAAACGGCTTCTGAATTGTAAGAATAATTTATATTTTAATAACACAAATTTTAGTAGTCCAAGAACTAAAGAAGGGGGGGGGCGGATGAACAGAACGTATTTGCATAAATCTCACAAAGTAAGGAAGGTAAGGTGAAGTTAGAAAAGACAGGTAAGGTTAGAAGAAGCTTCCACCAGAACTGAGTAGTTACGGAAACGGCCGACCTAATCCGAACTATACCCGACCACAAACTTCATAGAAATGCAAATATCACGGTTAATTTTCAAGATAGAGAATAAATGTACATAATATTATTTATAGTAAATTTAATTTGCAATAAGATTGGTTCTATACAATATTTCGATCCGATGCATAATAACGGAAATATTTTGAATGTTCGAAAATCCCCCCTCTAAACCTCCCCTCCCTCTAGTTTGATTTCAGCCATTAACGAACTTGATCTGTCTTTTTACATAAAACGGTTAAATATCGAGTTTCCTAACGATCAAACAAAAATTGTGACCGCTAGAACGTTAACAGACGTTATAGATAATATATATATATATAATTTTGAACGGACCTCATTTTCGTCATCTCCTGGGTAGGATCGATGGACATTTGAAGAAATTTTTCGAAAATCGCGTCATGAGTACGACCTCAATAGCCGATTTCCCTTAAGGGAAATCTGCTAAAATGACTTTTAAAAACGACACTAAAAAAAATAAAATTAGGAGATATTATAATCATTTGTGTGTTTGTAAGAGTTTGTCTCTCATCCCTTGATTTCTGAATCATCAAATAAATAAAATGAATAAAATAGCAATGTCCCCAGTACTAAGGAAGACACAATTGTGAAATTAATCGTTGCACTATCATTTATAGAAATACATTAAGGGAAGAGATCACGAGGAAATGCTGTAGTTTTTCTTTGCCTTCTGCATTATGTCGCCAACGACAACGGCTTCAGGATTAAAATACCGTCACGCAGGGGCTGCGTTAATTAAGGTTTCCCACGTGCGTCATGTATTTGCATTTATTTCAAAACGTAAAAGTTCAGTGAGTACAATATTTAGTATTTAGGCTTCAAATAATGTGCTTCATGACTTATCTGCTTATTGTTAATATGACACCAGTAGGAGTGGGAGTTTACTCATGTCCGAAAACTAAAAAATGCAAACATTTCCATAAATAATCAAGATAATCAAAAAACGTGCATAACAACATTTTTAAGAACATTGCATTTGCAATAAGATTAGTTCTGTATATTTTTTCGATCCGGAGCATACTAACGAAGATATTCAGAATTTTCAAAATTCTTCCCCTCTAACCCCCCCCCTCCCATATTTAGTCGTTAAATTGATGTTTGTTTTTACATAACACGTTTTAATACCGAATTTGGCAGCGGTGAAGCAAAGAATTGCGACCGCTAGAACGTTTCCAGACAAATGTATATATAAAGTATTGAATGGACCTCCTGTGTTGGATCGACGGGCATTAGAGGAAATTTTTCGCAGATCACATCATCAGTACGACCTCAATAGCTGATTTCCCTTAGGCGAAATCTGCTAAAACAAAGAACCAAGGATCAAATTAGTAATGTACTCCTATCCTTTCCAATTTGAAATGTGGTTATGTGCTGACTTTAAATGAGAAGGAAATCTCATAAATAATATCTGTTAATAAATTTTGTCTGTGATTTTGATGATATGAATTTTATTTCTTTATTTTCAAGAATACAATGATTTGGATATTAACATATTTCATGAAACTAGCCTTAAAATGGAATGTTGAGGTGGAAATTAGAGATGTACATTTAAAATTAACAAGAGTTTGCTATAATTTAAGTAGAGGAACACACTGTCGCAGGTTTCGATGTTTGCTACTATTTTCAATGAAAAATAAAATATTTGTTTTTTTTATTTTTATGCATAACTCTCACTATTTTATTATATTTATTATAGTACCAGCGAAAACCATGAATTATGGTGGACAAGTTTTAGCTACCGAAAAATATAAAATAAATTGTAAATTGTTATTAATATAGTACGAAATATTGTAAAAAAGTTTAAAAAAGGAAGTCTCATTTTTTAAACAGTCTAAGAACTGGGTGTTCATCGAAATTTAGTGTGTAAAAACAAAGGAGTATCTACTGGATTTTTGGGAAGGATCCAAACTCATAAGCTAACAGGATCGCTGAAGACGACACATCACCTTCCATTATCATCTTTTGAGAAAATTAATTCGTAAATATAATTGTTATGCCAAGGTAAAAAATAAAAATAATACTATAAAAGACTATTAAAAACAGTTTGAAACTTGTTAATTTGATCAGAGATTTAGAGAAAAATGTTGTTGGCTCAGATGAAAGTAATTTTAATATTTTTGGGCTAGTGGGCGGTGTTAGGTTTGAGTTGCACCTCAGAGAACTAAGTTTCAAAGTCGACATGTGAGGGCGACTCTAAAACACCGAGTTGGCAATGTCTTCATTAGGAGGTCCATGTCGTGTAATAGTTTAAGAAAATTATCCAACGTAGACAATGTTATAATTGCTTACGGGTTTGGCAACATATGGAGAAACATTTAACAACATTGAAAATCTTGGTAGTAATGTCAATGTCATAATGAAACAGAACAGTAAACACTTAGGAGAAAACGCTAACCTAAAAGATCCCTATGATCTTTTTCCCTAAATCTTAGGGAAAACCATAAACCCATAAGATTTAAACCATTATATGTTCATGCCCCAAAAAATGGTTATCGGCATGGAGTAGATGAAGGCGAGCTATCAATTTACTCAATTGTGGAAGAGGACACACATTTTTAATATTTAGCGATATTTCCTAAAATAAAAATCTGATGTTATGTCATATTCATGCTTGCCCTATTAGAATATAATGAAAGTCCGTCACGCAGGGGCTGCGTAAACTAAGCAGATTTCCCACGTTAAGTTTAATAATAGAGAAATTTCACGAGAGCCGAATAATTACGGAAACGACCGAACTAACTTTTGACGGAAGCTCTCGACTAAGCCAAAAGTTAGCCAATCTCATTTCGTCCGTTGCAATTAATAGCAATGCAAATATTTCGGTTAATATTTAAGATAAAGAATAAATGTATATATCAATATTTATATTCAATTTAATTTACAATAAGATTGATTTTATACAATTTTTTGATCCGACTTATAGTAACGGAGATATTTCGAGTTCCTCCCCTCTAAACCCCTCCTCCCACTGTTCCGATTTCAAACATTAACAAACTTGATCTTTATTTTTACATAAAACGTTTAAATAACGTAATCAAGTTTGGTAACGATCAAGCAAAACTTGCCGCTAGAGCGTTAACAGACATATATATATATATATATATATATATATATATATATATATATATATATATATATATAATTTTGAACGGACCTCATTTTCGTCATCTTCTGGGTAGGACCGATGGACATTTGAATTAAATTTTAGAAAATCGCGTCATGAGTACGACCTCATTGGCTAATTTCCCTTAGGGGAAATCTGCTAAAAGGTGCACCTTTTTTGAAATAAAAGCTGTAATTTGTATCATATTCTACAACTATATTAGCTTCAATTAACCCAAATGAACAGCAATGTTATCTTTTGGTCCAGTAAGAAAGGTCGAAATAATTTCTATACAAAAAAATATTTTAAGAAATTTGATTTATTATTTTCAAGAGTAAAACACTATAACACTCAACCCAAATATATTAAATGTATTAAAATATATTCTTTATTTAAAAATAAATTAAGGAACTTCATGTCTGAAGAATAATACACAAAATGAATACTATAAAAAATGTTCAATTATTAAAAAGAATACTATAAAATATTTGTAACAAAAATTAATCAAAAATAATTTTGGATCAGGTACATTGTCTCTTTAAAATGGGAAATGTTTCTCACAATTTATAAAGCTTGCCATCTCTTTATAAATTTGTATTCCAATAAATTAAAATTAAACTGTACGTTTTATATTTAGAGTGTTAGCGAGATTAATTTTTTGTATATAATTATTTAAATTTATGGATTTTATTTTATAACTCATAGAATTCGACATAATTTTATAACAAATGTATAATATAAGTATAAATGTTATTCAATAACACATAAAGAAAATAATTGTCATAATATTTGAAAATTGTTCAAAGAAATCAAAACTATTTGACGCAGTCCATTATTTTATGTTATCATATAATGGATATAAGCCCATTTCATTTCAGTTAAGGTAAAAATTGTATTAATTGGGCAACAGGTTACCCAAAATGTAATATTACGGTCCCAATAACACTACTGACTAATTATCTACCACTAAAATGTCCTCAGAGCAAGTTTTCACCAACATACTATGATGAAGAATAACGAAAGTTTCCGAAATTGTCAGTATAAAAAACGTACTAACCTTTTTTGATAGAGTGAATACTCCCTGAAGCCGAAAGCAGACAATAATAGACATCATCGAAAGTATGTCATTTTTATTTCTATCCAAACGTTATTTTAACTCATCGATTTGTCTTCAAGAATTATCTAAACATTAGTATTTTCTCTTAAATAATATATTGTCTTTACTGTTTTGTAAAACCGAAGTATTTACAAAATATTTTTTTTATTTATTCAAGAATGAATTCCGATAGATTATGGATAAAACACCTATTCTCTAGGCTGTTTGTAGTAACATAGAGGGAGGCTGCAGTGCTTGTGAGATTTAGTGCAGTCCCTAGCCCTTCCAATTTTACTTTGAAATGGGGCTCCGTATAAAAATTCATGCTGATCATTGAAGGCCTTAGAAACGAGGCCTTTATTCAGACATTTGGAAATGCTTGGAGCCTTTAACCTGACCCCCGAAAATATCTACATCTTCATCCGTTTTATTCATAAGTCTCCTCTGGGCTCTGTTGTATTTCTACACCCTTCCCCCACCACTCTTTTTTCACTAGGCATTTTCAAACTCCAAGGTTTTCTAATAAATATTCCTTTTTCATATTCATTCTTTTTTTATGACAAATTGAATTTATTGTGCCAAAACCCTAAAGGTTATGCCATTAGTAGCTCTTTCGTTTGTTGTTCCTATAAATTTCAGAGAGAATTTTGGGCCAATAAAGATGCAAAGTCAGTAGCATTTAGCAGCTACAAAACTAACCCACAAGTCATTGATGCTGCATTCGCACTTCCAGCTCTAATTAAAGCTAGCTGGTCCAACTCTAGCTTTTAGCAGATTTTACTTAAGAGTAATCAGCTATTGAGGTCGTAAAATAATTGTCCTAATGCTAGAAAAATTTTTATAGAAAACAAAACTATTTGACGAATCCTATTATGTTATGTTAACGTATAATGGATATAAGCCCATTTCATTTTAGTTAAGGTAAAAATGGCATTAATTGGGCAACAGGTTACTCAAAATGTTATAATACGGTCCTAATAAGACTACTGACTAATTAGCTACCACTAAAATGACTTCAGAGCAAGTTTTCACCAACATATTATCTCCGTGAAACATTGATGCTCGGAAGAAGGATAACGAAAGTTTACAAAATTGTCAGTATAAGAAATGTACTCACCTTTTAGTAGTGTGATTTCCCTTAGGGGAAATCAGTTATTGAGGTCGTACTCATGAAGGGATTTTCGAAATTTTTTTCAAATGTCCATCCATCCTACCCAGGAGATGACGAAAATGAGCTCCGTTCAAAACTGTATATATATATATATATATATATATATATATATATATATATATATATATATTTGTCTGTTACCGCTCTAGCGGTCGCAATTATGGTTTAATCGTTACCAAACTCGACATTTAGTCGTTTTATGTAAAAAGAAAGATCATGTTCGTTAACGGCTGAAAAATCGGACCAGGGGGAGGGGGGGTTAGAGTGGGAACATTTTTAAAATTCGAAATATCTCCGTTACTATACGTCAGATCGAAAAAATGTATAGAATCAATCAATATAGAAAATTAAATGTATTAAACATATTGTTATACACATTTATTCCTCATCTTGAGTATTAACCGAGTTATTTGCAGTTTTCAGTTGTCAGCATTCAACAAACCCTCACTTCTACTCATGTTACATAAACAATACTCTGGTATGCAATACACCACGTCATTCGAAGCTTAAATACCAAATATTGTCTTCAAGAGACATTTATCCTACGAGATACATGCAAATATGTTGTGGTGAACCCCCCCCCCTTTTAAGTTTTGGACTACTTAAATTTGATTGATTGAGATAAAAATTATTCTGATTCATTATAAATTACAGTACTAGGTATAGTAAATAGTTTTCAATCAAATTAATATGTTATATTCTTATATATTTCAGTAATTGTTATTCTTCCCGGTGAGACGTTGGGAGACCTGTTTGTTTTCTTTTCAAACGCATTCCGTCGGGAGCTCATTAAAATTGACTGAATGATTTCTTATTACCGTTTTTATTTATTCACTTAATATTCACGGTGGTGTTGTGTTACCATTAGGTAAATTTATCTAATGTTAAACTTCAAGAGGGAAATTTGCTTAGTTTGCGCAGCCCATGAGTGACGGACGTTTTAATGTTTTGTAAGAAGTATTGTATTGGCGAAGAATTTCGGTTTCAGATTTCAACAGACAGCCGTTCAAAATTATCTCCAGGTAAGCAGGTAGCCTAGAGAACGTAGAATTTTTGAAATAATCCTAAGTGAAATTTAATGATTGGATGAACTAGAAATGAATTTTCGTGTGACTTTTAATGAAGTAATTCCAAACTATCAAAACATTTTATATCTTCAAGAGACATTTATCCTACGAGATACATGCACATATGTTGTGGTGACTCCCCCCCCCTTTTAAGTTTTGGACTACTTAAATTTGATTGATTGAGATAAAAATTATTCTGATTCATTATAAATTACAGTACTAGGTATAGTAAATAGTTTTCAATCAAATTAATACAATATATTCAGATATATTACAGTAATTGTTTTTCTTTCCTGTCAGAAGTTGGCAGAACTGTTTGTTTACATTTTAGATGCTTTCCGTCGGAAGGTTTCTTGGTATCATTTGTATTTATTCACTTAATATTCACGGTGGTGTTGTGTTATCAGTATGTACATTTATGTTTTGTTAAACTTCATGTGAGAAATCCACTTAGTTTACGCAGCCCCTGCGTGACGGACTTTTTAGTTAAATCTAACAGTTTTCACAGCATGCATTGTTAAACAGACTTTTTACTATTGAAAACTGACTATAAAATGACTTAATCTAATTGTCTTCACCGCATATCTATCTGCTTAGATTACATACTACTCCATGACATACTTTCTTTGAATCAAAAATATATAAATATTAAATACATAATTAATTGATGGAATCTAATTTTCAATATGTCACTTACTTCCCGCTCGTTTAATAACTGCAATTTAGATGTTACGTAATCCACTGCATAATTTTCCGTTTTTAAACTCAAACGCTACAAGTAAAACTAATTTGGAAAAGGATAGGAACCACTCAAATTCTGAAACAATAAGTTAATAAGAAAGTTAAACATCGGCCCAGTACTTTTTTTATATTGATTATAATATTTATTATTTAACTAAATTTTTAACTTAATTTATTATTATGTGTTAAATTAAGGAATTTCAGTTTATACAAATTATAAAATAATATTGTTAAACATAGTTCGCAATTTTCTTTTTAGTGGCTGACAAATTCACCGAATAAGAGCAACGTCACCAGCCAAAGTAAATAAATGTGGTTAAATAAAAATAAATTCATTCCATTATAAAGTCAATGTTGACAATAGCAATTTTTATGAGATATGTATACTGCAATTCAGTTGAATAGAAAAGCTGAATAAGTTTTCATCTCGAATAACTTTCTTCAGAACTTCTGGCAAGAAGTTCCCCGCTCTAAATCGTGTTACAAAGAAGTGAAAGAAGCTTCTAACGTTAAGTGTAAAAGTTTCCGAGCCCAACAAAATAATTTAGTTTTGCGCTAAGTGATGCGGGTGTTTTATACTTATTAACTCATAACAAGTAAGTAATTTTTACAAGAACTAATAAAACAAGGCCGTTCTCTTTTGATGGCGTAAATTAATGTGCGCTTACAAGTTTTGAGTGTGATGATTAATTTTAACAAGCACTCTATATTGAACGTCTTTCATTTTAGCACACATTTGAATTATTTTAACTTCACGACTCATCTTCTATTCATAATTTCTCACTTGTTGATTTAAAATGTAAATACAGTGTAAAGAATTTGTGACATTGAAGTTGAGAATGCGACAACTAGGTGTGTAATGCGAAAGGAGTATGTCATTGAAATAAAAATGAGAACTGGAATGTACAAATAAATGCTCTAATATTCAAAAGAGGAAATGTACAGAATAATACTAATGACAAATGATAACAATGATAAATCTAATGACATCCTCGTATTTTATAAGTAGACGAACTTGGCAAATTAGCTACTCAAAAAAGAACTCACGACAACACATACTGTACATATCAAGATATTCAATCCCAAGCAAAACATATGATCTCAACTCATGGCAGAAAACTTGGTTTACCACAACTGATAACAAATTTCGAGAACTGAAACGTACACTTGGTGAATGTCCTCCTCAAAAAGGCCAATTAGAAGAGAAGAAGTAGTTTTAACGAGGTTGAGAATTGGCCATTCACGACTAACTCACTGGACTTACTGGAGAAGACGAACCCTACTGCCAACACTGTACCCGCAGACTTACTATAAAACATATACTTACTGACTGCTATCTACGTACTCACATAGACCTACCATAAAATTTGACTGAATTACTACATGACTGTAGCCCGTATATAGACCGCGTATTACACTACTTGAAACAAAACGACATTTTCAAAAAATTATAATGTAGGGCAATACTGAAAATATTTGCAGAAATGAATATGCTTACGTAAATATATTAATTATTTGTTATATGTTAATTATTATGTTGTATGTTAAATAACTGATTCGTCACTAAATAGCCCCAGTTACGAAATGTGATTATTGTATGAATAAATGAATAAAAGTATATTATTAATTTAACTATATAAAATGTTTTGATAGTTTGGAATTACTTCATTAAAAGTCACACGAAAATTCATTTCTAGTTCATCCAATCATTAAATTTCACTTAGGATTATTTCAAAAATTCTACGTTCTCTAGGCTACCTGCTTACCTGGAGATAATTTTGAACGGCTGTCTGTTGAAATCTGAAACCGAAATTCTTCGCCAATACAATACTTCTTACAAAACATTAAAACGTCCGTCACTCATGGGCTGCGCAAACTAAGCAAATTTCCCTCTTGAAGTTTAACATTAGATAAATTTACCTAATGGTAACACAACACCACCGTGAATATTAAGTGAATAAATAAAAACGGTAATAAGAAATCATTCAGTCAATTTTAATGAGCTCCCGACGAAATGCGTTTGAAATGAAAACAAACAGGTCTCCCAACATCTCACCGGGAAGAATAACAATTACTGAAATATATAAGAATATAACATATTCATTTTATTGAAAACTATTTACTATATCTAGTGCTGTAATTTATTATGAATCAGAATAATTTTTATATCAATCAATCAAATTTAAGTAGTCCAAAACTTAAAAAGGAGGGAGGGTCACCAGAACATATTTTCATGTATCTCTTAGGATAAATGTCTCTTGAAGACAATATTTGGTATTTAAGCTTAGAATAATTTGGTTTATTATATAACAGAGTACTGTTTATGTAACAAGAGCAGAAGTGGGGATTTGATGAAGTCTGAAAACTGGAAAAGGCAATCTCTCAGGAAATATTCAAGATATATAATACCTGTTTATAACAATATTTATAGTAAATGTACTATAAATATTGTTATTTTTAGCATCTTGCAACAGACTCCATTAAAAAAAAAAGTAAATTCAATTTGTCATGAGATTGATTCTATATAATTTTTCATTCTAATGGAGATACTTTGAATTTTCGAAAATCACCCCTCTCAACCACCCCCCCCCCCACCCAATGGTCCGATTTCAGCCATTAACGAACTTGATCTTTCTATTCACACGATAAAGTGGAGTTTCCTTATCTGAGCATCAGAGTTGTGTAACACATACAGGTGTGCGTGTGCGTGCTACATGGTAGGCAGTGTTAACCAAGCCTTTGGTTAATTTATTTGATTGTTACGAGCTCCATATTCAAATACCCAATTTAAAACATTAGTCGTCACACAACAAATTATCATGTATCTCACACATTTTTTGTTTAATTAAGAATGAAAGCTAAAAATCCAAATATCTCCGGTAATATTTACCATTGAGAGAATATGTATATTATAACATTTATGGATAATTTAATTTTGAATTAGATTGTTTATGTACTATAATTTTTTTGATCCGACGCACTGCTATAAGGTTTGGCTAATATAAGCCCAAAATCAGCTGTTGAGGTCGTTCTAATGACGCGATTTTCGAAAAATGCCTTCAAATGCCCATCAATTCTACCCAGAAGATGACGAAAATGAGGTCCGTTCAAAAATTATATATTTATAATTTATATAAGCGTTTCATACAAAACTGAATGTCGAGTTCGTTAATAGCTGAAATCGAACCAATAAGAAGGGGTGGGGTTAGATGGGGGAATTTTGAAATTCTCCATTATTATACGTCGGATCGAAAAATTGTACAGAGTCATTATTATTGCAAATAAAATGTACAATATATATTTTAAATACATTTATTCTCTATCTTTAGTATTAACGGAGATATATTCCTAGTCTTGTCATAATAACAATAAGCTGTTATACTATGAAGCATTTTATTTGAAGCCAAAGTAACAAATAATGTTCTTATTGAACTTTTACGTTTTGAGATAAATCCAAATACGTAATCCACTTGGGAAATCTACTTAGTCGACGTAGCTGACGAACTTTCTGTATTTTAGCCATGCTTACAATCGAGGAAATTTTTTCGGAACGTATATAGAGATGACGTTGTCTAAGGCGAAAAATGTTCCAATAAAATAATAACCAAAATGCATGGGAGGGGGTAAGTGAATGAAACTCCAGGGGAGACTCCGGCCTTGAAAAGTCAAACAAAACGGAAAGTAAGTTGAAAGACGGGATAGAAGTTAGAGAGAAATAGAAGAGAGATTGTAGAGAAGAGAGTGGGGGGAGAGGACAATCAAGCTGACACCGATTGAGGCCCTATACTCGGGATTGGTTCTCAACCTCCTTGATGGCGCAGAGACTTACAATTACTGGCCAACACTCCCCCAACAATACAGAGGCCGCCCAAACACTTAACCCTCCGCTTTCTCTTACTTCCCATTCTCAGTATCGTTATCTTAAAAAGACTTTAAGAAGTAACATTCCTCAAACTGGAAAGCATCGCACGTCCAATTTCACCATATACGATGTCGAACAATTTGATGTATGTATGAAATATGTAGTTTTAAAGGACAAAATAACTTTAAATTCAATTTCAAAATCGCCGAAGGACTTCCGATGAGGTTCTGCGATTCAGGTTCCTAATTCCAGACTATATAAAAGAACATTACTAAATTCGAATATTGTATAAACTAATCAAGTAACGTATCTATAGTTAATGATTTGATTTATTGATTTATGAGCATCATTAATCATCTTTGATATTATAACAATAAAGAAATAACTTGCTGTTTCCAAAGTCAAAAAATGTACAAAGGTAAATAACAAAAGTGAAATAGATAATTGATAACAAGTAATAATAATAGAATAGACTATATATTTATTTGTTAAAGATTTACATCTTGTACAAATTAAATAAACAAATAACAATTCTGTCTTTTCAAATAAATAATTATATCCAAGTTCTTTAGATCAATAATAATATGACAAGAAAAAAAAACAAAAAAAAAGCAATATAGTGTAAATAGTAAAATATAGTACATAAAAGATAACTAAAATCATTTTATAAAACCTTTTCCGTCTTAATATAACATTCAACTGGAGTGTGGTCCATCAGCACTTATAGATTCCAGAGTATTGCATGCTGACGTGATGAAGCAGTAAATATTGTGTAGTTTTTCGAGGCTATCAATACTAAATACCTCTTACATTTTACGTACATCACTGACTGCTGAGGAAAGTTTTTGTAGATATTTATTTCTGTCTTCTCACAATAGAGAAGTATATGTGACAGGCTATTAGGGATGAACTGATTCCAAAAAGTGCAAGGTTCCTGAGCTTTGAATGAGAAAGTTTTGTTTCGTGATTGAATTTTGGTGAATTCTGAGCTAGATACTCTTAATTGGCTATCAGATCTTAGCTTTTTTATGTTTGTCTTAAATGTCAGAAACAAGTAGTAATAACAAATACCAAAAAACAATGACTAATAACAAAAGTGAAATAAATACAAGTTTTATAAATAAACATTAAAAACAAATGGTGATGAGCATAGTTGGTGGATGATCAATAGGAAATTAATAGCTGATAATGGCAATTTTGCAAGTGATTGTCGTAATTTTCTTCTTCAGGGCAAACACATTGTTAATGAATGGTAAATCGTGATATATATCCTATCTGATTTTAGAAATCATACGGTTGGAAATGTTGTATTACTTAGAACGTAAGTTAAATTTTGCAAGAACACTTTAGAAGTGGAACACGATAAAAAAGTACGTCAACAATTCGACAAGGAGCTGCGTAAACTAAGCAGATTTCCCGCTTGATGTTTTACAATTGATAAATTTACATACTGGAAACACTTAACACATGAATATTAAGTGAATAAATGCATGAGCTAAAGAGAAATCTTTCAGTCAATTTTAATAACCTCCCAACGGAACGCGTCTGAATTGTAAACAAACTGGTATGCCAAACGCTCAACAGATAGATAGAAATATTCTTCACCGGAAAGAAAAACAATTAATGAAATATAATATAACATATTAATTTTATTGAAAACAATTTACTATAATTCATAGTAAATCAGAATGATTTTTACCTCAGTCGCTCAAATTTTAGTAGTCAAAGAACAAAAGGACTGGGGGGGGGTCAACAAAAAGTATTTCCATATATCTCACTAATAAGAAGTTGAATGAAAACAAAAAATGGTATTTAACATTGGAAAGAAGTGGTTCATGACATATGTGCTTATTATTAATATGACATGGGTGGGGATGACTGAAGTCTTAAAACTGAAAAATGCAAGCATCTCGGCTAATATTCAAGATAGAGGTAAATGTATATAAAAATCTTTACAGTACATTCAATTTACAATAAGATTAGTTCCATATGATTTTCCGATCCGACTTGTAGTAAAAGAGATATTTTATATATAACTTTGAACGATTTTGTCGTCTCCTGAGTAGGATCGATGGAAAGTTTGAAGAAAGTTTTCGAAAATCACGCCAGTACTACCTCAACTCAATAGCTGATTTTACTATATGTCGGATCGTAAAATTGTACATAACCAATCGTATTAAATTTACCATAAATATTGTTATATAAATTTATTCTCTATCTTGAATATTAACCGAGTTATTTGCATTTTATTAAGAGTAACGGACGAGCTATATTCGGCTGTTTCCGTAACTGATCGGTACTCGTATGGAGATTTCTCTATTGTATAACTTTACGTAGGAAATCTGCTTAGTTTACGCAGTCCCTGCTTTTTTCATTCTTCACTTTTGTTTAAATCTGATTCTTCCAGACCCTACTTTTCGTAAAAAAAGCCTTTAACTCCATGTAAAATGTTAATAGTATTGTTGGTGGGGAATCGGGTAAACATTACAGCCACTTGACCTTTAAATGACTGTGTTAATTCATTGCCCCTCACATAGTCCATTTCAAAATGTAAATCACATGATGAGTGGTTCAAGAGAAAAGGTGCATGATCTCCAAACCATGTCCCATGTATTTCTGCATTGTGAGAGCTCTGAAAAAATAAATAAGTGTGATTCATGTGGTGCATGAGCTGTAATATATACATATATATATATATATATATATATATATATATATATATATATATAATCACTTAACAATTGCCAGGATTTTTCAACGTTAGAGACACGGAGCCAATTCATGTATATTAAGTGGTACCATAGCTCAAAGGGAAGACAAATTGTACCAACCAAAATACCTAAAGTTTATTCAAAGCAGTTTACTTTCCGCAGACAAAGCCGTGACAGTACTAGACTCGTTAATATTTCAGCTTTCACTAAATATCGAATGATCGTGGTTGGACTCTGGAATGTCTACTAGTTTTAACTAAATAACTTCATTTCAGCAGTCTCTGTTTACTCCCATCTACTACCGGTTTTGAAAATCTGTGTCCAGTTAATTTTGAATTCGGATCTTTGGAAACAATTTTAGGACCTTCAGAGCCTGAGGATTGAGTCAGCCCGTACGGATATTCCATTTTATATCTCTTTAAGAAGGAGATGTAACCAGGAGCCATTTACCTCACATTTGAGTTTGTTCATAAGTTAGAAAAATCTCAAGAAGAATAGAGACAAAGTAATTCGAGTAAACCACTAGACATAAAACTTAAGGGTCTTTGGCATGCGCTGCATGACCGCAGGTTTTATATATTTACCTCTTTCGTACAATTTTATTTTTACTCTTAAATATAACTAGGTTTATTGTACTACTCTTCGTAATTGATTCAGAACTGCTACCCACATTTAAAAAAAAAAAAAAAAAAAAAAAAAAAAAAAAAAAAAAATAAAAGTGATATTTTAAAATTCGTTTCCGTATCTAACTTAACTATCGAAAACCGTTACAGTCCCTAACTAAGTGAACTGTAGGGCTGCAGTTTTTCTTTCAGTTTATGCAGCGCCTGTAATAATTATTTTTTAATAGCTCTCACAGTATAATTTTTTTTTAATTATATATTAGCGTCCACTTTTTGCAACTTAGGCTAATCGGGACGGGTTATCTACAGGTTACCACCCTTTTCTAGCCAGGGTGGGACTGAGGATTTTATTTAATGAATTCTGTCATTAAATAAATTCCTCTGCCCAGCCGGGAATCGAACTCGCCACTCTAGAAGAAATAAAATAGCCACTCACAATATAGAAATACATAGGATTATTAGAGTTGGACAAAATGAACCTTTTCTCTTGGATAATTCATCATGTGAGTTAAAATGTTCGGTGGCCTTCTCCATTTTCTCCACCAGCCAGCCATTTAAATGAATACAAATTCTTGGCAGGCATCAAATAGAATCTTCTGCGCCCCAGTACAAAATAATTTTAAAATTGACTTAGTCATGAATACTACTTTAGTCATGAATATTACTTCATGTCTTGAATACTAAAATAAAATATTAGAAATATTCAATGTGAGCACATTATTGTAGTATTATAGTAAATTTTAACAGAACATTATATAATTTCCAAATATACTGAAGTGGACTCATAGAATGTATAACTTTATTCAAAACTGAAAACATATACCGACAGAAAGAGCGTGAGGATTAATGCTGTGTCTACAACTTTCTGAAAACACCATCCATCATCTAGTGAATAAGGTTACACACAGACACATGCATGCAAACAATGTACTCCCAAGGGATCACCTGTTTTACTCGGCTCATTTTATTTTTTAAAGGCAATATAAAAAAACGAAAATTAACTTTAAACACAACGTGAAAAATGTAAACATATTTTTAGAAATCCATCTCGCGTTGTTTTAATTTATTGAAAAGTTGTACTTTTGTCATTATCATATTTTGGGCAACACCAATTTTTTACATCCGTTTCGTCCCTAATATTCTCCACGTATTCCTCTGCAAAATTCGAAACAATCCAGCAAGCTCTTATCCTGTAAAATGAGACAATGTCTTTATTCTGAACACAGGGCTGTCATCTTCACAGCTCGGGTTATCATAAATATTTGTTTGTCTACTCAGGGGACCGGGAACTGGTTTGTTTCCATATTCAATGCATATACAAACAATAATTTGAGGCATTGGCTTTTTGAGCTCATTTTCCATAGTTTGCATCGATACGTCGACAAATGTGTATGTACTGCATTAATATCAAGTTTTGCTTCGTGACACATCCATCAAAAATTTAATATTCCCATCGGTTCTGCATGGAGTTCTCAAGCTCCATCTTGTCAACTGCTCATTGTCTATCATAGTAATCCATGCCTGTGAGAGTAGCTGCAGTTCCTACCTTTGACTCGATACAGCTAAAGAAATATGAGGCAAAATTCTTTTTCTAACGAAACGCCCCGAAATCTAAAAATCAAGAAACATTGGAAAGGTTGCTAAACAGAGATATTCAGCTGAGCAAATCAAATTAACTATTACCTTCTCTCTTCACATCTTTGCAGTAATTTAGAATTATATGACTGACTACTCTTTGCAGTTTGGAGGGAATAAAGAAACTTTTCATTGCCATCAGATCCCATGTTCTAAAGCAGTCAAGAACTGTCTTATGATATCCTGGCCATCCTATGATCGAGTATATTAACTTGATTATCGAGTATTTTTTTGTCAATGACTTCAGAATTACAAAGTTCTCCAGTAGTATTCCTTCTCTTTATATATATATTTTAGCCGCATAAGGTTATTCTTGATATTCAGTGAAACCTACGAATATTCTTATTTTATATATATATATATATATATATATATATATATATATATATATATATATATATATATATAGTGTTGCGATAATTAAATACAGAAGGATTAGCAGAGACAGTCGCGTATTTGGGAAGTGCGATGTAGATCAAAGAAGCCGACAGAGGGTCTAGTTCCTACTAGTCCCTTCCAGTCCAGACGTCGAGGGGCCCAGCCAATTCCCCTTTGATGTATGCCGACGACCTATATAAAGAACCGGCCAGCCGCGAGCTAGGCAGTTTTCTTCTCAAGTGCTCATATGTGCGTTCGGTGCTACAGTGAAACTTAGTACAGTGCGGTAAAGTGTTTTTCTAAGAAGAACAGTGTTGTGCCGTGTTTAAGACAGTTCTGTGCCGCGAAGTGAATTATTGGACTGTGTAATCTGAAGAACAGTGACGCTATCAGTGTATCCTGTGAGTAGTAATTAAGAATAATTACCAAGTGTATTGCGCATTGTGTTATAAATTGTGCAGTGATAATAACTGTGAAACTTGTGAGTATTTAATTTTGCAATCCAAAAGATGAACGTTTATTACTGGTTTTGGTAATAAAACGTAACAATATATATAATTATATATATCGCAGTGGTCTAGGGATCTCCAATCTCATTTCCGTTACCAAAATCGATATTTAATTATTCATGTAAGGCACAAAATAAAATTCGTTAAAGACCATGAGTGTTGGTTTAACGAATGTTTAAGTGTTAATATTTGTAGCAGATTTCCTTTAAGGGAAATCACTTATTGAGGTCGTTCTCAACGACGCGATATTCGACTATTTTCTTCAAATGTCCTATAAATGTCGTTATTTGCATTTTTCACTATCTTTGTTATTAACCTAGATATTTGCATTTTTTATTTTCGGGTTTAAACCCGCACTCCTACATATCAACAATATTCTATTATGTTATGAAGCACTTTATTTGAAGCCTAAATACCAAATATTGTTATCATTGAACTTTCACGTTCAATTCTGGTTGCGAAAAACTAATTCATTTTATTTTCGTTTGTTATATCAGAAAAGGTTTTATTTAACACTATTTAAGTTTTAGATAATCATAAGAATAAGATAAAGTACATTATACCAATAGAAAACATTATTTGAAAAAATATTTCCAGGTATGATAAAAATAAATTAGTAAAGCCCAAAGACATATCATGCATTTTTTACTAATTGAAAAAATATTATTGAAGCCCCTGTTTAAAACCATTAGAAGATAACAAAAGTATTTTATTATGTGGCAACTTAAAATGGAAATTTTGGGAATAGATATTTCTCACATGAAGCACATTTGTGGTAATGCCTAGAATGCAATTGCTTGTCTCAATGGCCCACTTCAGGTTCGCCAACGTAATCGGTCTGATGTTGTCAATTCTGCTGTCAGTATTATGTAATATCGTTCTTTGAACTCCAGTTTTGCCTTTCAGGTCCTTCCAATTAAACAGTGGAACTAAACACTGGAATTTCTGATTCAATGAGCTAGGCGTTGGGCAGAGCGATATCATATTGGTGATGAAAGGAGAGTACCACTTTTCTTAGAGTTTATCAACGATATGCGAAGGAGAGTTTCCTGGTTGGCACGATCGGTTTTCATTACTGTTGCAGATGGTCGTTCAATGTCATCCTATTCCGTTCATGGAGTGACCGGCTCAAAGAGTGGGTGAGTTCAACCGAATCATCGCCAAAACTTATATCTATACCTAATAGGTATGTCCCTTGTAAGTAGATTCTGATTCACGATGAGAGAAGTAAGAAGACATGATTACGCTAATAGAATGATACTGCTCCTAAGGCTGAAGCGCAATGAATGTATCGTTCACAATGTCCAGAATATGTCGTTCATTGGCGAAACAAACGATTTTGCTTAATTTATCATTTTGACAAAAATAAATGATGGATGAGCATTGTATATACGAACAATGATTCTGAGAATCCAAACCTTCCCCCTATTAATATTGTTTCGAGAATCATCAATGTACTCTCACAACAACAGAATGGCCACATACTATTTAATCTCACTAATCTCGTTTTCTTTTCGACCGACAGACCGTAAAACATGCAATGAGAATACAATCCGAAATACACTGCCTGTGTGAGCGTTTTTTTTGGGGGGGGGGGGTTATTAATTTTCCACCCACCCATTGACATAGCTTTGATTGAGAATGGTCTACTTTGAGAAATCAACTACTTACAATTTTCATCCTACTTTCCGGGATTTCCCCCCTAGGTTCACAAAATGGCAGTATTTTCCTCATCTTGTTAAAGTAATAACAGAGAAGATGCATCTCCAATGTAGACGAAGCACTTATGGTCGTGAGAAAAATATGGAGGCTATCGTCAGGAATTAAACAAGCGAAAGGGAACCATTTTAGCAGATGTAAGGGAAATCAGCTATTGACATCATGATTTCCTGAAATATTCATCGAACCTTCCTTGCAATGTAGTGGCCCGTTCAAAATTACATATATATATATATATATATTTCATAATATCTAGGTTATTATGTATCGTGTCGAAAAAGTTTATAGAACCTATCTTTGTTTTGATGGTCCAAAATTGTTGTTCTAAATATTTTTCTCTTGCTCAAATTTTAAGAGATTTATTCGTACATTCTATTTCTCGGCCTTTTGTAAACCCACACTTCTAACCACAAGAGTTTTACTTAAAAATATATAATATATGGTGAGATTAGATTATTATTGTGTCATACCGGCAAGTGGGAAATCTGCTCAGTTTACGCAGCCACTGCATGATGGACCTTTTTTTCTTACTTTTCTTTATTATTAATTTTCATTTTGGACGGATAACAAAAAGGAAGAACTTCAAATGAATGTTAAAATCATTTTTATTTCTCAGCTAGTTTCCCGTCCACACGCCGACTCATCAAGAGAGAATAGAACCTTAAGAAGTTATATACAACGACTACATCGGTACGTGGGACCTTTGTTTTTCTGTCAAATTGAAAATGGCTTACAATAAATGGCGGTCCAAGTCGGCTGTTTAAATCGATTCTTGAAGAAATAAGAAATATCGATTACTCCTAATTAAGTGTACTACAAATACTAAAGGGGAATATAAACATGGATTTGAATTTATTATTCCAGGTGAGGTACCTGGTAGTTGATATTGTAAAGAATTGTTGAACATATCAATATTTCTACGCGAATTTCTTGCTTCATGCATTGTTCCCGAAAAAAATGTATAAAACAAAAGTAACTCTAAAGAACAAAGTAAACAACGTTTGTTATGAACACGTTCATTGAAAAACAAATAGGCAATGAAATATCGCGAGTTTTTATTTCAGGCCTTCCTCATAACCCCCAATCCCTTTTGGACCTACTAATTTTAATATAGCTTATAATCATGGAATAATTAATGCTAATTCACATGCCGAGTTTTGTTAATTTCGGTTCAATCGTTAGTGCCCAACAAAATTTTTGGCTCCCACTTTAGTATTTAGTGTATATCTCGTTTTTACTTTGTTATATGACAAAAGTGAATATAACAAAAGTTACCTTAAATAACAAAGTAAACAACTTTTGTCAATATTTGCAGAAAACCCAATAGAAAACGCAATATACCTATTTTTAATTTCAGGCCTCCCTTAAAACCCCCACTCCTGCCCGTCTCTAGAAATGTTGGTATGGCTTATTATAATGAAGGCGTATGCTAATAAACATTCCAAGTTTTATTTAGTTCGGTTGAGTCTTTTGTGCCAAATAAAATTGCTCACTTCCGCTATAGGTTTTAGCCTATATCTCGTTTATAATACGTTATACGAAAACAGTGTATATAACAAAAGTTACTCCAAATAACAAAATAAACAACGTTTGTTATATTGGTACTTGCCGATAAACCAACAGGGAACGAAATATCGCTATTTTTAATTTCAAGCCTCCCTTATAACCCCCACTCCTGTTCATCTCAGAGAATTTTAATATAGCCTGAAGTCTAAGTTGGATTAGTAGTAATACACATACCAAGTTTCATAAAATTCGGTTCAGCCGTTTATGCGTGAAAAGGTAACAAACAAACTAACATACACGAAAGAAACAAAATGCAGTTATGGTGTCAATGACATGTGAAACGAAAAGTTATCGTGACATTTTGGGAAAAAATCAACGTACAGACAGAGGTTACAATTATATATGTAGATGTGACACTGTAATTCCTTTGGAAATTTCAAATATAATAAAACTCATTCTTTCGCAGGGCTGCTGTCTGTTAAAGTAAAGGTAAATTTTATAAACAGAAAGGTTTTGCTATGGGAATTCGATCAGCCCCCTAGCAGCCGATGTATTCATGAATTGGTTCGAGCACTGTTTCATAATGCCGGATAGAAACTTCTTTAAAAACAAAATTAAATTCTGGACACATAAATTGTGAGGAGCCACGTAAAAGTGTTTCTGATTAACCTAAAATGAAAATATTTCAGATGTTTTTTCTACTTTTTTAACTATCATGTTTTTCACATTACTTATCTATAATAATAAGCATATTTTCATTTCTTTCCTCTTGCATATATTTCGTTTATATATATATATATATATATATATTTTCAACGCATAACATATGCTCCTTGGTTCTTTTTTTGAGTAATTATGCTTACTCCCCTAAATAACGTTTATTGCAATCCATACGGATCATTTTGAATATGTTATATTTGGTGTCTTTTGAATTCAATTTAGCCTTAATATGGATAATTTCATTCTGTTCAAGTAATTTCAAGAGATTATGTTACCAATCGATGTTATCTTCCTTGCAACTGTGGGGTTGTAATTCAATGATCTGTAGAATACTGCGACATTATATATTTTATTTGCAAAATTATTTTTTTTTATTGCCTATAAAATGATTTACATTTTCTTTACTAATCGTAGCCACTTATAATATGATTAAAAGAAGAAATACTTCCGTAAACATGTACTACAATTCAACTAGTTCTTTGCTTTGTAAATATGTCAAGGAAGTCTGTGTTTGCACTTAGTTTATACAGTTCCTGCTTCCGTTACCTCCTCGTTCAGAAGCTTTTCATTTCCTATTCCCACATACTCAAGTCTACGCCTTCTTTTAAGTAAACACGTTTTTCAATTTCCACGATATCTTTTAGAAATAAAAGTCCGTCACGCAGGGGCTGCGTAAACTAAGCAGATTTCTCACGTGAAGTTATACAATAGAGAAATCTCCATACAAGAGCCCTACAGTTACGGTAAATGGCCGAACTAACTTTTGGCGGGAAATTCAGTCATTCATCGGCCCACAATTAATAAAAATGCAAATATCTCAGTTAGTATTCAAGATAGAGAATAAATTTATAAACCAGTATTTATAGTAAATTTAATTTACAATATGATTGGTATACAACTTTTTGATCCGACGTATGGTAACGGAGATATTTCAAATTTTCGAAAATCCCTCTTTTAAACCCCCCTCCGACTGGTCCGATTTCAGCCATTAACGAACTTGATCTGTCTTTTTACATAAAACGTTTAAATATCGAGTTTGGTAACAATCAAACAAAAATCCGACCGCTAGAGCGTTAACAAACAGACAAAAATATATATATATATATATATATATATATATATATATATATATATATAATTTTGAACGGACCTCATTTTCATCATCTCCTGGGTAGGATCGATGGACATTTGAAGAAATTTTCTAAAAATCGTATCATGAGTACGACCTCAATAGCTGATTTCCCTTTAAATCAAGGCGAATAATTAGCAACTAAATTAAGTGAATAATTTGGTAGACAAAAATAAATTTAGTAGTTTTGAAGTGCTCATTAAATGCTATCCATTTCTTGCGATATATATTAGATCTGAACTAGAATCCTTGCTATTATGGAATTGTCTTTATTCACACTCAGTATACTCAGTAAACATCATTTTTTAGCGGATTTACCTTAAGGGAAATTAAATGTGAAAAAATGAGGTCTGTTCAAAATTATATGTATATATATATATATATATATATATATATATTTGTCTGTTACCACTACTAACGTTTACTAAGATTTTTTACTTTTAGAGGTAAATGCTTATGTGTGACACACGTGGGAAACCTGTTTAGTTTATGCAGCCCCTGTGTGACGGGCCTTTTCTTAATTCAAATGTTTCGAGGCAAAGTAGACGACTTTTGCCTTTCATGTTTTGTCTTCTTTTTTTTTTTGGGCGGGGGGAGACGTACTTCTGAAGAACAAAAATAAGGGAGGTCGGTTTGTCTCATGAATTTGATCAAATGTTTTTCCAATGTTCATGATTCAAAATTATTCTATTATTATTACTTTGCTCTGTATTATACTGTTTAATCTTAAAAGTAATAAAAGTTATGAAACGGTTAAGTGCAGAAGGCAGTAAACCTTTAGAAATTCTCCATAAACCTACACGAATCCTTGCGAGCTGTATAATAATGTTCTTTGGAGCAACTGAACAGGAGCAGAAATCCCAAAGGCTGGCCAACTCTTGAGCCTTTGTGTTTATTTGTATGAATATTGCAAGAAACGATTTCCTCAAACTTTGGAGGCGAGTTAGAAACTTTTACGTAATTTCGTAAAACAAGGAAGCTCTTGGTATTCAGGTTAAAACACTTTTTACCAGTTTACAAGGAACCATCTTAAATTGGTTAGCATATTTCAGTAATTCACTACTAAAAAGTAAATGTTGTTTTTTTTTAATTTAATTTGTTTAAAGATTTAGAACTCTATTAAGAAATGTGTATATCATAAAATTTTCATATAGGGGAGTATGAAAGGGGGTTATAAGCATAGAGATAACTTTCAAAATCAGTTGACGTAATGTCGAGGGTTGTTTATTACAACGAGAAGATAAGAAAGAACTTCTGTGGCCTCTATGCAATACTTCTTAATTTTGAGGAACATTTGCTTAGGGTATTCCCACCCTCCCTTGACTGGTACCTAGTTAATTTTTCTTTTCCTTCATAGAATAGAAAAAAAAACCTATTTGTTTAAATATCTATATTTCCAGCTTATTTGATAATTTACAAAATACATTTCCAGTCAATTCATGAAAATATGACGAACAAATAATGTATATATTCGATTCTAAGTTATGTTTGTTCTATGAAGATATTATGTCCTAAAATACTCTTGGAACAAATTGAGTTTAAACTAAAATTAAAAAAAAAAAAAAAAATTATAGGGGAAAAAGGAAAATAATTAATGTTCTGTTAGAGCTCTGAGCAATTGAATGAGAAAAAAGGAAATATTAACTAAATGAAGATCTTAATGTCAAAAAGGTGATAAAGCCTGTCACGCAGGTGCAGCGTTAACTAAGCCGATTTCCGGCGTACGCCACATATTTGAATTTATCATAAGAAGTAAAAGTTCAATGAGAACAAGATTTGGTACTTACGTTTCTTGTAAATTGTTTCATTATATAAGAGAGTATTGTTTAGGTGGCATGAATAGGAGTGGGGGTTTACAGGAGGCTGAAAACTAAAAAAATCAAATATCTCAGTTAATATAAAAGTTATAGAATAAATGTATATAACAACGTTTATAGAACATTAGATTTGCAAAAAGATAGGATTCTGTATAATTTTTTTATCAAACTCATAATAATAAAGATCTTTTGAATTTCAAAATTCTGCCCCTCTAAACACCCCTCCCCCCCCCGGTCCGATTTCAACCGTTAACGAACTTTTTCTTCCTTTTAACATAAAGCAATTATTTTGGTAACGATTATGCAAAAATTACAACAGCTAGATTGGTAACAGACAATATATATATTGAACGGACCTCATTTTCGTCATCTAATAGGTAGGATTGCTGGAAATTTGAAGAAATTTTTCGAAAATTGCGTCATGAGTACAACCTCAATAACTAATTTCTCTCAGGGAAATGTGCCAAGAGAAGAAAATGTGTAAGGGAACAATAGTGAAATTTGAAAATGCGGTTTATATTTCTGATGAACTGCTCGCACAGGAAACCATCTCAATTTGGAATATAAAATAAGGAATAGGTATCTTGAAACTCGTCTCTAAAGAGGAAAATGTAGGACATTAATATATTGTTCTGAGACTCAGAAGGGAATCACCAACCGTGCTAAAAGCAATTGTCTTCTAGGGGAATAGCAACTAGCGCTGACTAGCGGCAGTACATCAAAACTAACATTAATTTAAAAAAATATTAACACTTATTAATTAAAGCTTTATACTATGACGAATGAATATAAGACCAAATAAAATCAATAAAAATTTTCCCAAGGTACTCTACGGAGAATAAAATTGTTTTAGAGGAAGACGAGGAGAAAGAGACGCTCAAAGAGCTACTTAAGAGGCCTACTGTAAACATTTGAGCTAGACTCAAGTAAGAGGTCTGTGAATATCTAGAGGGCGCCTCTCACAGGGAATGGGTTATAAAGCGTATAAAGAAGCAAGTCCCTTCCCTTTGGGGTTTGTCCTAGCTTTGTGCCTGAAGAGAAACACAATTATGGAAAGGGACCAATAACTCAATGGCAACTGGAATCATTCACTCGATTTAAGCCCTCATATATGATGTCCGTCGCTCCCTGTATTTATGCCAATGCTCTAAACGAAGGTATATTACACCAAGTCTCCTCGCTATTAGGACTTCAGGCTAATTGAATACATAAGACCACCTGTCAAAAGGAAATATGTCACTGACACATAATAGTAGGAGACCAACGTAGAATAGTCTTACTTCAAGATTCTCAAATTTTCGGCAACTCAAAAATCTGCTAATACTTCAGAAAAAAGTCATGGCAATGATTATTTTTTTTTATTACCTTTCAGTTAATGGGGTGATAAACATGAAGACTGTACTCGGAGACGAATTAGTCCTCATAAGTAGCGAACGCTCCAGAATTAGCTAAATAGTATGTTTTGGATTGAAATATTATATAAAGTAATCAATCATATTAGGTATTTTTTTATTAATTTAGTACCATACATGTACATCCATCTCGAATATTAACCAAAATATTTGCATATTCAGTTTTCAGCCTTGAGTAAACCCCCACTCCCAGTCATCTCTTATTAACAAGAAGCTGAAATATTTCTTTCTTATCTTGAATAAAAAATAGGTTTTCATTGGAATTTTTCTATGTGAGATGCATGTAAATATTTTCGATATGGCGTCATCAATAAAGCTTATATTTTCAACCGAGACCAATATTCACTTGATATCGAAGAAGTATAGTACTGGTCACATGCAACATTCAAAAGATTCATATAAGTCAAAGACAAAATCTGTTAATGGCCTTAATCCACCTATTAGTGTTTCCGAAGGTAAAAGTTTTTAAAAAATTCAAATATTTTCGTTGTTTTGAGTGACACAGAAACGTTTTGTGTTATCAAACTTGTTAAACACTTAATACAACCTAATATTTATTTTATATACTTTTCCCTAGTTTAAATATTAACCGAGTTATTTGTATTTTGCCTGTTTTCAGCCTTCACTTGAGCCCCACTCCTACCCGTGTGATTTAACTCTTGATCTCACAATTATTATCTGAAAAAAGACAGTTAGTCAACCGTCATTGGCTCGAAACAAAAATGTTTTAATAATCTATTAACTAGGGGCATATAGAAATTCTTTCCTGCGTGACGTAAGTTTTTGTAGCCAGGTTGACTGCTATAATGTAGTAATGTTGTCTTAATTATTACCTTTCTTCTTTCTCTCATTTCTATACTAACATTTTCAATTTCTATTATTTTCATCGCCCTGATGTTTCCATGCACATTATGGTTTGCTTCATATAAGACTGGTTTGCCAATGAACCATTTCAAAAATCACCAATGTTCGCTTTCTTGGGCACACATAATGAGTAAATCGGTGGAAATGCGGAACTCATTTACATAAATAAATAAATAATTATTGCTTAATATGGTCGTGTCATTAATTACCACTCTTTAATATTTGTAGAATAATTTACTGAGATAAACATTTATCCAATAGACCAGTATTGTGCGTGAATCTACCTGTGGCGTTTTAGAGTGTTTAAGTTTTCGTGAATATTTTTCATTTGCCTGGCTATTGATGTCCTATTTTCCATTGTCATCAGATTTCATTGGAATTCTGCAATGTCAGTAACTGACACACTTTTCAGCAATTCCTATCGTTTCATATCTTTTGTGCCAGTGCCCTCCTCAATGCTCGCAACTCAAATCGACTCATCAAAAAATATGCTTATTTCAAAGTGCGTACAGTTTAATTAGTGCTACAGTTTAATTGGTGCAGTTATCTAAAATGAGCTACTGAGGCTGTACTGTGTAGGGCAACTTTCGAAAAATTCAGAAAATAAAATGGTCTATATATTAGTTTGTTCTTAAATCATGTTCGTCAATAACTAAAATTTGTTTAGGAAGAATGAGGTTAGGGATTAAGTCGAAAGGGAAAGTTGAAATTGGTAAATATCTATATTATTATGCATCGTATCCAAAACATGTAATATAATTCATATTTATACAAATTTACGGCAGCAAACGATTCTGGATATCTGAAAATGAAGGTACTGTTATTTAAAAAAAAAAACATTTTGTCCACGTGTCGGAAGGTTGTTTCCTTTGTCAGAGGCTACAAACAAAAAATGGCACATAAAAGGCTTAAAATTAGATATCATGATTAAAAAACATTTATCAAGTAAAACAAAAACAAGTAAACCTATGACCTATCACAATATTAAAAAAACAGTATCAAAGGAATATTTCTCCCAGCTTCATGCAATTTTCCTCAACAATGAATTTTAAAGACTATTAAACAAAGCAGACCTACATCGGAAAACTAACAAATATATGTTAAAAGTCAGAATAAGAAACACAAAAGAAATAATTTAAAAATTTAAAATGGTCCTCACAATGTTTGGAGAGAAAACAACAAGGAAATAAATAAAACAACTTATATTACAAATTTACTATGTAAGTATAAATGTAATTCAATTAGTTTGTAAAGATTTCAATTGTTATAATATTTAAAAATTCTTTATAGAAAACCAAACTTTTTGACTTATCCTATTATGATATAACATTTAATAGAAATAAACACAGTTCATTTCAGTTCGTACAAACAGACATACACGCACGCACACAAAGATATATCTATGTATATATATATATATATACTAGCTCAGATACCCGGCTTCGCCCGGGAATTCATTTGAGGCTGAATGGTGATGGTATTTTTTAGCAGGCTTTACATTGCACAATATTTTGACATTTACCCGTCCCAGTGTTTAGGATTGATACCCGTATTTCCCGTGGATTTGCTAATAATACAATTATTTATTCGATAAGGCTTCACAGTCTTCGATATTTTTATATTTCCCGCCTCTTATACATGTAAATATGGTGAATTTTTATTTCAGGCCTCCCTTATAACCCCCCTCCCGTTCGAACCTAAAAATTTTAATATAACTTATATTCATGGAAGAATTAATGCTAATTGACATACCGAGTTTTGTTAAGTTCGGTTCAGCCGATAGTGCCCGCTAAAGTTTTAACGTATAACTCATTTATACTTAGGTATACGACAAAAGTGTATATAACAAAAGTTACTCCAAATAACAAAATAGACAACTTTTGTTATGTTTATATTTGCCGAAAAACCAATAGGAAACAAAAATATCGCTATTTTTGATTTCAGGCTTCCCTTATAACCCCCACTCCTGCCCGTCCATAGAAATGTTGGTATGGCTTATTATAATGAAGGCCTCACTGCTAATACACATACCGGAGTTTTATTTAGTTCCGTTGAGTCTTTGGTGGCAAATAATATTGTTGACTCCCGCTATAATTTTTAGCGTATAACGCATTTAAACTTCGGTATACGACAAAAGTGTATATAACAAAAGTTACTCTAAATAACAAAATAAACAACTTTTGTTATGTTCATATTTGCCGAAAAACCAATAGGAAACGAAATATCGCTATTTTTAATTTCTGGCTTTCCTTATAACCCCCACTCCTGTTCATCTCAGAGAAAATTAATATAGCCTAAAGTCTAAGTTGGGTTAGTAGTAATATACATACCAAGTTTCATAAAATTCGGTTCAGCCGTTTGTGCGTGAAAAGGTAACAAACAAACAAACAAACAAACAAACAAACAAACAAACAAACAAACAAACAAACAAACAAACATACACGAAAGAAACAAAATGCAGATATGGTGTCTATGACATGTGAAACGAAAAGTTATCGTGAAATTTCGCGAAAAAAATCAATGTACAGACAGAGGTTACAATTTTATATATATATAGATATATATATATATATATATATATATATATATATATATATATATATATAATAAAAAAAAGGGAGTTTTGTTTTATGACCTCCAGCCAGTAGCTATCGCTTTTCACTCGAATAACGTCGTCTGTCTATCAGATAATTAAATGAAAGCTCAACACACAGGTGTTGCGTAAATTAAAAAGATTTCCCTTGTATTGCGATAAATGAAACGGAAGACATAATAACACATTCTATTCTCTATTTATCCAGTAGGAAGAATCCCTCGAAAACAAGACTTAGAATTGCAACAGTATAGGATATGTTGAATAATATAGTTTGTAAATTTCAATGCGTGGAGATTACTGCAGGTTGAAAATTGAAAAGTAGTAGTATTCGAGTTTGAGGAAATATCTACTTTACTTACAAGGTATTTCTTTATCAACAGGATTAATTAGGTAGTATATTTTTTTTTGTTACTCTCTTGCTGTTTTCTCTCCAGACATTGTGAGGGCCATTTTAAATTATTTCTTTTGTGTTCTTTATTCTGAATTTTTACTTATTTTTGTTAGCTTTCCGATGTCAGACCTACTATTTATTAAAGTATGAAATGCTTTATAATATATTTTATGTGGTTTCGTAGACTTCTTCGCTGGGCCGTATTTTCTACTTCTCCAAACCGGCTATCTGAGCCTGTGGTCTTCTCATCACTCTTGAATGAGCACTAATTTATTTAATGTATTGCTTGCATACACACTATTTGGGGCGCAGGGGGCTTTGTCGGCATGGCTTGGGTATATCCACAAGTACTCTCAATAGACTGAAGGTAAAAGTGGGCGCAGGTTCGATCCCCATCATGGAAAAACTTTAGTTCTCTACCAGAGCGTGCTATAACCGCAGTTCTTATGAATCAGCGGGCGTCAATGAAGTATATAAATCAGACAGTCACACGGAATAACTAACGATCATGACTCTCTTCTAGGGAAGCTGGGAGGTAGAAGAACGAATTAATCTGGATGTATACAGTAGGCCTGTTTTCCTCTGCAATACGTTTTATTTTTGACAGAGTGCACTTTCAGAGTAACATCTTCATCTTCAGTGCCTTTTTTGAAGAGCGCTAGAGAGAGCTGGCTTGTACCACTCCAGCCGGAGAGGGTGGAGAGTGTGGGAATGATAGAGACATTAGATTTTTAAGACTTTTATGTACTAAATAAAAATGTTTTCATTCATTAGAGACTGGTAGTTTAAACAGTGTAAGGTTTTTACCTCTTCATATTGTTTGAAATGAGAATAAATCAGAATTGGAGTATTTGAAAAATTACTAATTTGTAATGTTTCAAAATTACAGCGGCAAAGGACAAGATTTGATGAAACACTATTCTGCTGGCTAAAAATACATAAAATTATTTGATCCTTTTTGTTTCAAATGTCAAAAGTCAAAAAAGGTTAAGAGGCAGTTTGGGAGGAATGAGGGCAGAGGCAAGATCATTTCTTCAAAGGCTAATTAGTCTATGTCTAATTAGACGTACATCTTGCTTTAATATTCCAAGTTTGGAAAAGCTAAATTAACAAAAGTTTTCAAAAAAGCAGAATATAAAAATTTACATTTATTCGTATTAATTATAAGGACTTAAAACGGATTTAACAGCACGAATTAAAATTATAAAAGAAATACTAACTAAAATTTTCTTTGAAACTTAAATGTTCTTTTAAAAAAAAAATCTTATCTTCTGCTCATTAGTTGGCTTTATTTTTTTTTCTGTGAGTTTAATTTTTTGGGTTTTAGACCTTTTAGACATTTTAGATCGCAAATATTGTGTACTTTCTGAAACCCTCTATTATATTACTCATCACCATCTTGATCTAAAGGCTACTCCTTGTAATTTCAACCATTGTGTTCTTTCAGAAGCTGCTCTTTTAAGGGAAATCAGCTAGCTATTCAGGTTGTGCTCATGGCGCGATTTTCGACATTTTTCTCCAAATGTTCATCGATCCTACTCAGGAGATGACGAAAATGAGGCCCGTTCAAAACAGTATATATATATATATATATATATATATATATATATATATATATATATATATATATATATATATATATATATATATGTGTGTGTGTGTGTGTGTGTGTGTGTGTATTTGTCTGTTACCGCTCTAGCGGTTGCAATTTTATCTTATCGTTACCAAACTTGATATATAATAGTTTTATACAAAAAGAAAGATCAAGTTCGTTAACGGCTGAAATCGGACAAGGGGGAGGGGTGTTTAGAGGGGGAGAATTTGGAAAATTCTTAATATCTCCGTTATTATGCGTCGGATCTAAGTATTGTATAGAGATAATCTTATTGCAAATGTAATATTCTATAAATGTTGTTATATACATTTACTCCTCCTAATCATCTCATATAAACAATATTCTATTATGGTATGAAGCACTTTATTTGAAGCTTAAATACCTAATATTGTTCTCATTGAACTTTTAAGTTTTGAGATAAATGCAAATACGTGGCGCACGTGGGAAATCTGCTTAGTTGACGCAGCCCCTGCGTGACGGACTTTATATGTTACTAAACTAACCAAACACAATATGATCCATTCCAAGGACCTTACCTTCGAATGTATTCGTGATGAAGTCGTTGTGCCTTACACACAAGAAATTCCACTCTCCTTTTTTTCCAAAGGCATGATCTCACATACCTCATTTAGAACTTCCACACTAGATGTTTTTTTTACTCCTACTTGTTGTACTGATTCTTCGCCAGATCCACTGATTTTCCATTGCTTCCAATTATTATATTCCGTTTTTTTGGAAAGTCTAACTTTCGTTCTCGCAAAGCAGCACACTCCATACGAAAGACTGAGCAAATATTTTTTTTGTAGCTATGCTTATTAATTAAAATACTTCTTTTGCTTTGGAAGGTCTCTTTAACAAGAACTATTCTTCTTTCGACTTCAGGAACTACTATCATGCTCAATAAGGAACAAAACTCCTTCACGTTTTCAAGAACAATGTTTCCAATTCTAATATTTATATTTCCAAAAATATCATTTCCACCACCAACTCGTTTCCTATTGGTGTTTCGGCAAATATGTACATTACAGAAGGTGTACAATTCGTTAGTAGAATAACTTTTGTCGTATAACAAATTGTAAACGAGATACGCTATTAACTAAACCGATAGCCAACAATTTTATTTGCCACTAACGAATAAACCGAATTTAACAAAACTCGGTATGTGAATTAGTATTAACTCTTTAATGATTATAAGCTATATCAGAATTTCTAGGCATGTCCAGAAGTGGTGAATGTAAGGGAGGCTTTATACTGAAATTCTCCTTACTTCGTTCCTTATTAGTTTTTCTGCAAACATCAGAAGGTGTTTATTTTGTTATTTAGAGTAACTTTTGTTATTTTCACTTTTGTCATTCAACAAAGTATATACGACCTATGAGCTAAAACGATAGCGGGAGTGAACAATTTTATTAGGCTCATTAAAGTGTTTTTATAGAGGACAAATGTTTATGTTTTTTAAACAATAATAAATGTTTAAATTTTTATATTATGACAAATGTTTTTTGACTTATTAAACTGGGCCTTTTTATTTTCTTGAAATACTCTAATAATAATATTTAATATATATTTTTTATTTGATAATTAGGGAACGACATATTTTCGATTTTGTTTTTGAATTTAATTACAATCACCTCAAAGGTCACATGTTAACCAAACTGCATACGTTTTTTACTCATCTAGAAGACTGGAAAAAAATTTTTTTGGAGACTCAAGTGTGCCATGTGAGTAAAAGCGTTGGCTTTAATCTCACATGGTGAACCTAGAGTGACAAGTTCGATTCCGCATGGGCAATAGAATTTATTTAGTGATGAACTCATTACATAAAATCCTTAGTCCCTGGTTAGAAAAGGTTGGTAGCCTGTAGATAACCCGCCCCAATTAGCCACAGTAGCAAATAATGAACATTAAAAAAATAATAATAAAGAAAGGAATGTCTTCGTATATAAGTATTGTAAAATTGAGTTATTATGTTACAATTTTCATAGAAAAATTTAAAGTGGTAAAAGGAGCTTATCAGGAAATATGGAGCTTCAGGTGGCATAACGACTCGTAGAAAAACTTATGTGGGTTGGTAATCCGTTAGCGCTTGTTAATAGAATAACCTTTAGGGACATTAGGACCAAACAAGGACGGTTGTGCCACTGAAAATTCTCACGAATACTTACGTTTTTGCTGCGAAGGAGTTATTTCTTTTGGGGTAACAAAAATGAATATTAAAAAAAAAAATCAATATATCAATATATTGTGTTTCGTTCCAGACCTCTCAAAATTGTTATTTGCAGTTAGCGTATGGAGAATAGCGTCTGCATATGCGGGAGAGAATCTGGCGAATATGAGATTGGGGGTTGCATCGGATGCCCCTCATTCCCAGTCCTAGAAATATGCAGATAATCCCAGGTAGGCAGGATACAGCTGATCCCCTAGGAATCTACCGCAATTCAAACTAACTAGAATAGTCTACAGCTGAGCTATGCACGTCGAAAGGCTTTTAGCAGGATTCCCTTAAGGGAAATCGCCAATCGAGTTTGTACTTATGAACCGATTTCCCAAATATGTCCGTAAAATGTTCAGCGTTCCTACTCATTCGACGACCGAAACGAGCTGCGTTCATCAATCCAAACGTACATATATAAAAAGTCCGTCACGCAGGGGCAGCGTAAACTAAGCAGATTTCGCACGCGAAGGTTTACAATAGATAAATATATATACAGGTAACACTACCGTATTGCTCAGTAGGGGTACAATACAAATTAATAATCTCTCAACGGAAAACAGCTGAATTGTAACCAAACCGGCAAGCCAGCCTCGTAGCAAGACCAGAAAAACAAATAATTAATGATATATATCTGAATATATCATATTAATTCCATTTAAAACAATTTACTAAAGCACCTGGTGCAATTTGTAATGAATCAGAATTAGTTTTATCTCAATCACTCAAATTTTAGTAATCCATAAACAAAAGAAGGGGGGGGGGGTTCAACAGAACGTATTTGCATATATCTCACAAAGTAAAAGTTCAATGAAAACTATATTTGGTATTTAGGCTAAAATTAATTTCTTCTATTATATAACAAAGCATTGTTTATGTAACACTAGTAGAAGTGGGGGTTTACTGAAGGCTGAAAACTGAAAAGTGCAAATATCTCGGTTAATATTCAAGATAGAGAATAAATGTGTATAACATTATTTATAGTGCATTCAATTTCCAATAAGATTGATTCTATACACTTTTTCGATCCGACGTATAGTAACGGAGATATTTTGCATTTTCTAAATTTTCCCCCTCTAAACCCCCCTTCCCCATTGTCCGATTTCAGCCGTTAACGAACTTGATCTTTATTTTTACATGAAACAACTAAATATCGAGTTTAGTAACGGTTAAACAAAAATTGCGACCGCTATAGCGGTAACAGACAAATATATAGATAGATAGATAGATTGATATATATATATATCATATATATATCATATATATAGTCTCGGTCTGGTTCCCAGCCGGAGAGGTGCTGTTGAGCTCCCGCTTGTCATTCCTTCCTCGTGAGTAAACTGCATGTCTTTGTATAACTAACAAAACTAACCGTCCCATCACTTCCTTAAATCTAACCGTCAATATACTTTAATTTTATAAAAAAAAAAAAAAAAAAAAAAAAAAAAAAAAAAAAAAAAAAAAAAAAAAAAAAAAAAAAAAATGTCCAACAAGAAAAGGAAGTTGGACTTTCAAACGGAACCTCCCGATGTTCCCGGCTACCCAGAGCTTCTGCACACGAAGCGCATTAGCAGGAAAAGCCCTGATCCTTCTTTCTTTTTTTCTGGGGGCACTACTGCTTACCTAAGCCCCGTTTCTTTCGTCCCCAAGTACCTGGTTGTTTCCAGGAGGGGAGAAGGCGACCTTAAAAGGTTATCACCCTTCTTATTATACAGAGATTTAAAGAAGGTAGTAGGGGAGTGCAGGAGCCTGAAGAAGCTGAGAGATGGTACCATTTTGATTGAAACTAAAGAACCTTTACAATCAAATAAACTATTAGAATGCAAATCTCTTTTCGGCGTTGATATAGACGTTACCCCCCATAAAAGTTTAAATTCTTCGAAGGGGACAATAACATGGTTCGATCTGGAGTATGAAACTGTCGAGAACATTCAAAAAGAACTAGAAGGGCAGGGAGTAACCCACGTTGAGAGAATTTCATATTACCGGAACGGTAACGTACACCTCACTAACAAATATATTCTGACTTTTAGGAGCCCCTTGCCCCCCAAGGAAATTAGAGTAGCCTATAGAATCCTTCCGGTCGAACTCTATGTCACGCCTCCACTACGCTGCAACAAATGTTTTTTCTTTGGGCATATTGCGAAACGTTGTAACAAGCAAGCAGTGTGCAGGAGCTGTAGCGAAGCGAGGCACGAGGGCCAATGCTCGAAACCAGCTAAATGCAACGTGTGTAAGGGACCTCACCCGTCTTGGTATCGGCAATGCCCAAAATACCAGGAAGAATACGAAATAGCAAAATTAATAGCTAAGAGTAAAATTCCGTATCACCAGGCGAGAACAATTTATCTTAATTCCTTTCCTCGAGCAACAAAGAGTTCCTACTCCGAAGTGGCAAGAGATAAGAGTTATAATACTGTTTGTACTCAGACAGATTTAACCCATCTTATAAACAATGAGGGAGAGGAGGGGAAGGCGCTGGGCTCTATGGGAGTCGACGGTGCCCGAGGCCTCCCGACCTTGCCCGAGCCATCCCTACCTCCTAGCAGGGTCGAGGATGCTCGTAGCGAGCCGAGAGTAACCGAGGATGCCCCTCTCCCCGGTGACCTGCCTCTATCTATCCCCCCTCCTTCCACCCAACCCCAACATCCAAGCAGCGAGCTGATTACTCCTGATAACAGCCAGCCTGCTCCCACCTCCACCGCGCTGCCTGTGCCTGCAGCTGAGAGTATCCCTAAAACTACATCTAATCCTATGCAACCTTCCGTTAATCCCTCCGTCCCTTTAACTCCCTCATCTAAATCCTTACCCCAACGAGCTGCCAGTCAAAGATTCTCTTCTATCCCTCGCCGCCTCTCCTATGATAAACCCGTAACCCCCCCACTGCCCCTCTCCTCCTCCCTACCTGGCGTTTCCCTTACTCCATCTCACCTACCCCCTAGCGATGCTACCGCCCCAAAAAATATAATGAATAAAACAATAATTGAGCAGCCTTCAGGTGGAATGAAGACCAGAGCCACCTCTAAGGAAAAAAAGTAATAAAGTTTTCGTATTATGGTACTAATTCAGTGGGGAATAACTTCAGCAAAATTATACATCCTATGACAACCAATAATGATTTAACGGGTAACACGGCGGCCCATCTCAGTACACCATATAAACTAATTCCCTACTTCTCTATTATAGTATTTCTATGTCTGATGATCAACTGTGACCTCTCAACTACACTCAGGGGCATCAATCACCAGCGTTTTGTATCTTTCTTTTGGGTCCAGCAGTTTTCATACCTGTCTATGTTACCACTAGTAACATATAATACAATGCTGGGAACCAATGGTTCATCTAGTCAACCCCCGAGTGGGGAATCGCAGGCACACCAGCTTACTTCCTGTACCTACTTGAGAGACTCCAGGTATAGCAATATCTTCAGCCACCTGAGCGGTAGCTGCATTATACCTAAGCTACTTAAGTCTTCTTGGTATCACAGGTCTTACTTATTGGAGAAGTCATGTATACTTTCTTCTCCCACTATCCTAACCTGCCTATTAGTTTTATTGTTATTTTTATTTGTACACACTACTTCATTGTCTGTAGCCTCAGTTTACGATGTAGGCTCGAATTTTATTTTATATACTGCGAACTTTCTGAGTTCCAGACTGTGTAATATTCTAAAATCCACTTGCAATTGTTATTTTAGAATTTACTTCTTTGATCTCATTTGTGTTCATTATTCTACTATGTGTACCTGTTATTCACGTTATTATCATTTCGTATATTAGTTTTAGTTCCATAATTTGTACTCTTGACTCTAATTAGAAGCTTCTTTCAATTTATATATTCCCTATACACTAATGGCCCATAGTTGTGATCTGACTGTCAACAAATGCATTATTCAGTGGAATTGTAATGGGGCTGAAGCTCATCTAGATGACATCCTCACCCTAATTGAGCGATACCACCCAATTTGCCTATGCCTGCAGGAAACCCACTTCAAACCGGAAAAAGATCTTGAGCTCGATGACTTCGAATTCTTCCGACTGGATGACACTTCGAAGGGCAGAGCCTGCGGAGGAGTATGCATCGCGGTCCAGACCACAGTTCCGGCCGAAGCCCTGGTTTTAAGAACTAGTCTCTGGGCGGTTGCAGTCAAGATCCTGATCCCGTATCCTGTCCACATCTGCAATGTTTACCTGAGACCAGGAGAGGCTATTGACAGGGAGAACGTCCGTGAGCTTTTGAGGCAAATCCCCTCACCTAGAATCGTCATGGGAGACGTGAATGCTCTCTCAGAAGCCTGGGGTGCTCACAAAAACGATCATCGGGGCAACATGCTGACTGAACTTCTCCACGATGAAGAATTATGCGTTCTTAATACAGGCGAGCCAACACATTTCAGTGTAGCACATGGTTCCTTCTCCAACATCGACATAACTGCCTGCTCCGCTTCCCTCCTCCCGAAGACCTCATGGTACGTCTCTGACGACCTCTACAATAGTGATCATTTTCCCATCTTTGTATATCTCGAAACTTCCCATGATCGAAGGCCAGCTGCCATGCGTAGGTGGCAACTTCAGAAGGCCGACTGGAGCAACTACAGGAGATTAGCCACGCCTGACGAATGGCACCCATCCGACGTAGACCAGAACTGCCGGAACCTCACAAAGACAATAATTGACGCTGCTGTAAAGTCAATTCCTTACTCATGCAACAAGATTAAAAGGAAAGCTGTCCCCTGGTTTAACGAATCATGCAAGGAAGCGATACGCCGCAGAAGAAGAGCCTTCAGAAAATTCAGGAGGAATATGACAACAAGCAACCTCATTGATTTTAAGAAAGCACGAGCTCAAGCACGAAGGATTTTTGCCGAGAGTAAAGCTGAACACTGGCAAACCTTCGTATCTGAACTCAAAATGACCACCACATCGGCTGAAGTGTGGAGGAAAATCAGGTCTCTAAAAGGAGGAAATCAGAAGCAGCCGATATATTTGTCTATTAATGGGGAACTAACATCCGATCCTCAGAAGGTTGGGGAAGAATTTGCGAAGACCTTCATCGTCAATGATAGTTTCTTCAGTGGCCAATTCCTTCAAACCAAAAGGGAAGAGGAGGCCACGCCTCTTTCTTTTGACTCCGACTTGGATATCCCAGAGTACAACCTCCCCTTCTCGCGGTGGGAACTTGAATGCTCACTACGCCTATTAAAGGGTAATTCGCCAGGCCCAGATGGCATTCACTACGAGATGATTAAACATCTTCCTCGAGAGGGGATGAGTCGCCTCCTCAAGCTTTACAACCAGGTATGGTCCCAGGGGAGCCTGCCCCAAGATTGGAAGCTATCCTTAATAATACCTATCCCCAAATCCAACAAGGACAAGAAACTTGCGGCCAGTTATCGCCCGATCTCCCTGATCAGCTGTCTAAGCAAAGTTCTGGAAAGAATGGTGAATCGGCGCCTACTATGGACCCTTGAGAGGCGCGGTCTTCTTCCCTCGGAACAGTCAGCTTTTCGCCGAGGTCGGTCAACGATGGACAATCTTATCATCCTGGAGAGCGAGATAAGCCATGCTTTCATCAGAAAACAGTTTGCTGTGGCAGTCTTATTCGACATTCACAAGGCTTTCGACTCAGTATGGAGATTCAACATCCTTAAAAACCTAAAGTGCTGGGGATTCAAAGGGAATTTACCAAAATATGTGGCCCAATTCTTGGACAGGAGGACGTTTCAGATATTAGTGAACGGCCTTAAATCCAATCCGAGAGGTACCGAGTACGGAATTCCTCAAGGAAGCTCACTTAGCAGCACATTATTTCTGATTTCCATCTGTTCAATAACCAAATGCTTCAATAATAATGTAAAATTTTTTCTATACGCAGATGACCTGCTAATCCTCTGCCGCTCTGAAAGTGTGGATTTTATTCGGAAGAATCTGCAGGCTTGCATTAACAGGTTGCTAGCCTGGTGCGCAGCAACTGGTTTTCGAATCTCACCAGAAAAGACAAAGTCCATAATGTTCAGCAGACGTAGAGGTGATTTCGCTTGTCCGAATCTATATATGGACGGCCAACTGATCCAAAACACCGAACAAGCCCGATTTCTAGGTGTCACACTTGACAAGCGTCTTAGCTGGGTGCCACATATCGTCGCACTCAAAAACACGTGCTATCGGAGGATGTGGATCCTGAAAGTTCTTTGTGGGACATCTTGGGGAGCTGACCGGTCAACACTCCTTAAAATTTACAACGCTCTCATTTGCTCTAAACTTGATTACGGCAGTCTAGTTTACGGTTCGGCAAGAACGCCTGCCCTCGCTCTTCTCGACGCCGTCCACTTTGCAGGCATAAGGATAGCAACTGGAGCCTTCCGGACCACCCCGGTATTCAGTTTGTGTGCTGAGGCTGGAGTGTGCCCACTCCTGTTTCGAAGACACCGGCTAGCTGCAAAGTATGTCACCAAAGTTTTCACAAACCCAAACCACCCATGCTTCACATACCTATTCCAGCCAAAGCATGAGAATCTCTATCAGGCTGCATCGTCTCCAGCACCGCTTGCCCTCCGCATGAAGAAGCTTGTGAATGAGGTTAAGGGAACGCGAGCTATCGCAGTCCAAGAGTCATTTCCTCCCTGGACCTTAAAAAGACCTCAGTGCCTTGACTTAACCAAGAAGAGGGACAACATGGTTGGATCTGAGCTGACCATGAGACTCCAAGACATCCTAGATAGAATCGAACAGAAGGAAGTTATATACACCGACGGTTCGAAGATTGAAGGGTCAACAGCCTGCGCCTTCGTTGTCGACAGCGCATCACGCGCCTTCAAGCTAAACCCATTGTCTGGGATTTTCTCCGCCGAGCTTTTTGCTATTTCTGCCGCTTTGTACCGCTCGATGTCGTCTGGAGCTAAAAACATTGTCATATGCACTGACTCAAGGAGCGCAGTGTCAAGTACCAGGAACATTTTTAGCAACGATCCAGGAGTGGTAAAATTACTACATTACACTACGATGCTGCACGAGCTGGGCAAGTCGGTGTTGTTGATTTGGGTCCCGGGGCACCGAGGGATTCCCGGCAATGAGAGGGCTGACAGAGAAGCTAATCTTGGCCATGCCTTGGCGTCTGTAACACCAATCCCTCTCACTCCAAATGAAATTGCTACGCCTCTTATAGAAGGCATAAATAGGAGCTGGAAGGACTTGTGGGAGGAGTCCGAATGCAGCAAGCTGAAGATGGTGAAGAAGGACCTTGCGGCATGGAAGTCTTCATCGAGACGCCATCGTGGGGAGGAGGTGCTAATATGCAGGCTCAGGCATGGCCACACAAGATTAACGCATCTCCATCTAATTAAAGGGAGAAACGCGCCCTGGTGTGTTGTTTGTCGGAAAAGCCTCTCAGTCAGGCACATCATTGAGGAGTGCAAAAAATACAGAGGGATCCTTGCTCACCTCGGTATTCCAAGAAGTTTATGCGAGGCACTGGCCGACGATAGAGCGGTCATCAACAGGATGATTAGGTTCCTACATCTAACAGGCCTCTCCAGCCACATATAACTCTGGCAAATATCGAAACAACCCGGTATCCTTTGTAAGTTACCACTTATTTTTAAGACACTTTGTAAGTTACCACTTATTTTTAAGACACTTTGTAAGTTACCACTTATTTTTAAGACACTTTGTTAGTTACCAAATAGTTTTATGCTAATGTAGTAGCTTTCATGTAAATGCTCACTTAATAGCTTTAATTTTAATGTTTATTTGTTTTAATTAGTTTTAATAGTTTCTAATTTTAATAGTTTTTGATATTTAGTTTTTATGTAGATAGTTAGTGCTAATTTTATTGAATTGAATTGTGGTACAATATACCTGTGATACTGGTACGTACGTTTCAGGGCACATGCCCCCTTACAAAAAAAAAAAAAAAAAAAAAAAAAAAAAAAAAAAAAAAAAAAAAAAAAAAAAAAAAAAAATGGGAAAGGAGAAAAATGAGAAAAAGGGGGAAAAGGAGAAAAATGCATAATAAAAAAAAAATAAAAAAAAAAAAAAAAAAAAAAAAATATATATATATATACATACACATATGGTGTGCATTAGTCGGCGATTTCCCATGGTCGGGGAACTTTAATACGGTTTTGCAAGCGCTGGGCATTGATGACCATGATGTTTTATGCCCAAAACCCAAACAAACAAACAAACAAACAATATATATATATATATATATATATATATATATATATATATATATACATATATACACAGATATACAGATATGCTGTATATGTACAGATATACAGATAGATATGCAGATTACTTTATGAAAAATCAGGCAGGTTTCAAAGACTGTTTCGAAAATATTCCTCAAATGTCTACAGATCCGATCTTGGAGATGACAAAAGTCCGTCACAGAGAGGCTGCGTGAACTAAGCAGATTTCAGAAGAGAAGGTTTACAATAGATAAGTCTACTGGTAACACCACCAGTCTTTGTAAAGAGAAATCTTTCAGTCAATTTACAAGTTAAGAACCTCTACAATGGAAGGTGTCTGAATTGTAAACAAACAGGCCAGCCAAACTCCAAGAGCTACAGATAGAAATATTCTACACCAGAAAGCCAAACAATTCATGAAATTTATCTGAAAATAACATAAATTAAAATTAAAGACCATTTAATATAGTGTTCTCTCTAGCTCAAATGTTTTTGTATTACTCCTATTCATGCGATTTTGACTTCAAGTACTTGATTCACATCAAATCACATATGAAGGTTGTACTTTGATTCCTACTTAGATAAGCTTCTTTTTTAGAAAAAATAGAGAATAGATGGCGACTTGTGATCTTCAGCACGTTATATACCAGCTCATGGGAAATCTGCTTAGCTTACGCCACTCCTGCGTGGCGGATATTTCATTTAACTTAAAAATTAAGGAATATTCGATAATTAACAAACTGAATAAAGTACTCATATTTATTTCTAATTTAGTTATATGCTTCATAGATTACTGTAGATGTGGTTAGGTGATAAAAGAAAGAAACCATCTTTGTGTCCCGAACACACATAAAATAGTTTGACATATGATTTCGAGATACAGAGAGACTAATATGATGTGTTCCAAAAGTTTTGTACACAGGTGTATAGGTGATGCAAAATCTAAAATTTGTTAAAACCAAATTGGTGGCATTCTCAAGAACTTCTTAAAATGAAGTTCCTCATGAATTTCGGAATGAGAAGAAAAATAAATACAGTTTAAAACCGACCACGGAGGCATCAAAAATGAGGTTTGTAAGGTGGAAAAAAATGTCATCGCTAAATACGTTTTATATGTATGCACAGAGCATTTCCAAATGTATTATAGTAGGTGATTTAATTATATTTAGAGTGCTTAGTGTTTGATTCCTATATCTCGTACGATGGGGAAAATTCGTAGTTAATTTTTATATACGACCACCATCGAAAACTGCTTGCCTGATTTTCTAGTTAATTTTCCTTGATATCCATATTACGGGCGGCTGGTGAAGACTCAAATTTATGATCAGGGTTAAAACTAATGTTATGGTATCAAGTACAGGTCATTTATTTATTATATATTTACCTTAGTCCTGATCATGTAATACTACAAATTCTAAAAACGTTTATAGCCATAGCTCAGGTGATGAATATATTACTAATTATAGTTATTGCTTTAACGGATGAACAGGCACACACTCACAAGTGTGAATTGAAACGTCTTAATACCTCCGTTATTATGCCTTGGATCGATTGTAAAACTGCATAGAACCAATCTTATTACAAATGTAATGTTCTATAAATAATATTATGTGAATTTTTTCACTATTCTGATTATTAACCAAATACTTGTATTTTATAGTTTTTGGCCTTCAGTAAACCCCCCTCCTACTCATTTCATATTAACAATAAACTGTTATATTACGAAACACATTATTTGAAGCATAAATATCAAATATTGCTCATTAAGCTTTTACTTTTTGAGATAAATACAAATGCGTGGCACACGTGAGAAATCACTTAGTTTACGCAGCCCCTGCGTGACGGACGTTTATGTTTTCAAATTCGAATGTGATCCCAGTTATTTAAATTATTTTGTTTGCAGACTACAGTGTGCTCCTGCTACTTCATAACTGATTGCTACTTAAAATGACTTGTACCATTAAATTTCTAATATCCAGCACAAATTTAAATTCGTCTTACAATGGCTTCTTACTTTGGGATTAATTGAGAATTGAAGGAGAGATCAAATGTTAGCGTGTCATTCTAGCACTTGCAAATCTGCACCAATCGACGAAAGTTTAGTTAGTTTTTTGCTACGTCCTACAATGATACTTATATGCACTAACATAAAGGTGTTCAAATTCAAATACACAATTCCTAAATGTATTTTCTTCATATTATTTTAAAATGTTTATTTATCATAAAGTAGTATTTATATTGTATTTTTTTTTTCTTTTTCAGGTGAGAGAATATTTACTTCTAGAATATTTAGCTTCAAGCATTATTTTATCATACGTATGTTGATTTTAAAAAAAAATTGTATTTGCTTACATTTAAACTTTTAGAATACGTTAGATATATAATGCCCTTCAGATCCCTGAAGGCGAGTTGTTCTTAGATACTTCTGACTTTAAAATTTATACTGAAACTTCATTATGGAAATAGGAATTTAAAACTGAGATACTTCTTTAACAACGTAAAAATAAAAATAAAACTTAATAAAAGAGTTAGTATATAAATGGGGTCAGGAGGACCAAAGCTCTTCCTTACAGTCTGCGCTCTGTGAAAGAAACTTTGAAGCATTAAATAAGTTGGGTTGGCAAGAATGCTAATAGTCCGGATTTATCTTAATATTTATTCGGGTGCTCGAATTAATTCAACCTTGTGAAAAATTTAATTGGTTTTGAAACTTTATAAATGGCAATGAATTGTTTTGTCTATATATATATATATATATATATATATATATATATATATATATATATATATATATATATACACGCGTGTGTGTGTTTGTGTGAGACAGAGAAAGAGACGGAGGGAAAGGGGGGAGGGAGGGAAGGAGGGAGAGAGAGAGAGGGGGGGATGAGGGGAGAGAGAGAGAGGGAGAGAGAGAGAGAGATAGATAGATAGAGAGAGAGAGAGAGAGAGAGAGAGAGAGAGAGAGAGAGAGAGAGAGAGAGAGTTAGAGAGAGAGAGAGAGAGAGAGAGAGAGAGAGAGAGAGAGAGAGAGAGAGAGAGAGACAGAGAGATGCTTTTATGGTCCGCTCTTTGAGACAATTGACATGTATGCTTATTATTTTACTATTTATAAATTAATGTAAACTATTATAAACTAAATTAAAACTTTCACAGCATAACATAGGGGGGGGATATAACTAATATAAAAGAGAGAGAGAGAGAGAGAGAGAGAGAGAGAGAGAGAGAGAGAGAGAGAGAGAGAGAGAGAGAGAGAGTGAGAGAGAGGAATTCAGGGCTCAAGAAGTATTCCTAAATTTCTCTAATTATTACCCCATTATTAAATGAATTGTTGCATTCTAATATTTCAGTTTAATAGGCCTTAACATAACCAATTTTTTCTTGAGAGAATTCATTAGCGAAAAAATGGTTATTTATTATACAAGTGACGAAAGTAGAGCATTTTACAACTCGAGGGAAACGTTTACCCACACGAGCGAAGCGAGTGTGGTAATTTCACGAGAGTTGTAAATTCTACTTTCGTCACTAGTATAATATTAAATTTTTTCTGTAATCGTGTAATACAGATCAGATCTAACCAGAATATGAACAAAATTAGGATGTTGTGAAGATTATGGTATGTTGTTGGTAGGTTATAAGCATGGTTGTGAAAGTAGTGCAGTTATAAACAAGTGCAGGTTATAAACAAGGAAGGTAATTATTATTATATTTAAATTTTAAAATGTATTGATTATTTCCACCAATAATTCATTCACATTTCAATTTATTTTTTTAAAATAAATTCTTACAATGTTAAGAAACATTTAAAAGCATTTAATTTCCAACTTCAAATTATTTTTTTTAATTTATACTTATTACTAATTAAGAAGGCAATTCACTTTCTTCACTCTATTGCAAAATGTTTCACTTTCTTCACTCATTTCAGTTTAGTAATGTTACCATTATTCAACGATTACAGAAAAAAAAACATTTTTCAAGGCTGACTTAGATATTGTCATAATCGGTTGAAAATGAGTGAAGTACAGATTTCGTAAAAACACCAACATTCACTGTGTAATTTATTTATTTTTTTAAATGTTTGGCCTTTTGTAAGTTCCATTTATATATATACGAGATTTTCACAGCAAGTTAGTCTGCAGGAAATGTGTTTTACCAACTCAGGAGAAATTTCGTTTCCCTGTAATTGCAGAGTATCTTAGTGGCGAAGCACTTTCATCTTGGGATGTCTCTGTTGAGTGTATAATGGATATCATAGCAGAACTGCAAAAGGTAAATATTATTTTTTTGTAATGTATCTATCGGACTTCTTATTTGCGGGTACAATAAAAAAAAAAAAAAATTAAGTGAAGTTTGCAGAAGTCTACATTAATTCATGACCCTTTACGAGAGAATTTCTGAGGAGAAACTGATGCATAGAAATTAAATGAAATTCATTGGCCGCCTCTAAATTTACATAATAGGAGGGCGGGTGCTGACGGGAAGGGCCTATGTTTGGCCTAACGAACAACCTTAGCCGAAGACAATTAGCCCGCCTGTGTAAATTTTGCAAATTGTTCTAGAAGATGGAACGCCCGGCCATCTGTCACAATGTTCTTGCGAGCCTAATTTGGCTAAAGGCTCCAATGCAATCTCTCTTACTAATACACTCAGCTGTAGGCATACTAGGCATCTCTATATGTAAGATCGTGACTGTGTAAGATAGCTGAAGATTATTTCTAGAATATATCCCTCGATATTGTCGAAACGGGGTGGGGTTTTATTAAGCAAAGTGTTTCGGTTGACATTATCTTGTCTGTAGGACATCCCTTTGAAAAGGCCAACAAAATAAATATCACTAAAACATTCCCCTGAATATTACATTACAAGATATTTTTATTTATTTGGTTTATGCCACACATCGATGGTGATTGGCAAGATCTCTGTTTAGGGGGCAGTTAGAATAATATATTGATTCCTTCATATACACCTTGGTTGAACTTTATTTAGATAGTATGGAAAATATTCCTTAAATATCTGAGTGTTTCTCATATCCGTACTTTGTCTAAATGAATATAATAAAAGTTATCCCTTTTAAATCTTTGTAAGTATGATATAGACCTATTCTGTTTTATACTATATGCATGTGTAAATGTTTATATGTTTTATATATGTTAGAATTTGTGGAATATATTGGATGTTGTCAGTTAGGAAAAATATAAACTTTAACAACAAAAATTGCTATTCAAGGAATAGACAAAAGTCACTTTCCCGACATAAATACTTTTTCTCATACACTAGTTAATAATAGAATTGTCAATAAAAATATTTGAAACCATCACGGTTCAGGGCATGAATGTCAATAGGGATGACGTACTAATGAACCTCTATGACGTAATTTTTGCTATTACACCTCAATGGTTGTGACAAGTAGAAAGAACGAAACCCTGTAGGCTGCCCAAGAAGTCATTATATAGTAATATTCCCTTTCCGTCAAGGTCGATAAAAGCGCTTACCTAAAATAATCTTTGATCTTCAGTAAAATGGTAAAATATCGAGCGTGATAAAGATCAAATAAAAATCATGTAGTTTTTGGGCTCAAACCACGACGACACCGAAAATATTTGCAATTAACTCACACAGTAAACGTTCAATGTTTGGCATTTCAGCTTCCACTACAGAGGTTGATGATGTATCAAATTATTGCATACATAACATGAGTAGGAGTGGTGGCTGAAAACAAAAAAATAGGAAATATCTGGGTTAATATTCAAGATAAAGAAATAAACGTATATGACAACAAATGTTATAAAACGTTACATTTGCATTAAGAATGGTTTTATACAAATTTTCAATTCAACATATAATAACAGGGATACAACCCCCCCCCCATCCCATTAGTCCGATTTAAGCCATTAACGAACTTCATGTTTAGTTTTGTATGATTCGCTCATAAATCTAGTTTCATAACAATTATAAAAAAAAAGCACCAGAGTGGTAACAGTATATATAGTGTATATACACACATTTATATATATATATATATATATATATATATATATATATACATATTTATATATTTAAAAGTTTGAACAGACCTCATAATCCATTGTACAACCAATAGGCACTTGGTGAACATTTTCGAAAATTAGGTCATGAGTACAAGTCAATAGTTGTATTTGCCTTTAGAGAAACCTGCTAATGTGTTATTTATTATTTCCCTCATTAGGTTAACTGAAATGTTTATATTATATTCCAAATTGTTACGAAGAACAGCCTATCGTGTAGCAAGCAACACAACATTCCGTAAGACTTTGTTTTAAAAATTATGAAAGCGTTTTCTCTATTATACTATCATGTCATTAGTAGTTTATTTAAATGGTAGATTTTGCAATTCGTATATTTGATAAAATAAGACCTCTTCTAGTAATGTATTTCACTAATACATATGAGATTTAAAAAAAATTATTTCCTCAATTATTATATTTAAAAAAATATCAGAATCATAGTTTTTATAATTCAGAAAATCATATATGATACTCTGACCTGTTAAAGTTTAGTCCAGGCTCGTTTGATTGGTTCTCAACATGAGTAAAAATAATAACTTCTCGCAGGCATTGCTGTTTTCGACAGGCTTCAAAAACTTCACAAGAAAAACATATGGGCATTTTAGTCCACTTTGATATGTACCTATTACATGAGAAACACTTTCCAGGTAATTTCTAGATTTATATAGTTGCTTCAGGGGCAGAGATTTATTTTCGTTGTTGGACATGACGGGATAAACAAGCCAAAGGCCACCCTCACTCCAGATTTTAAATAATGAAAAAATTGAACAGATCAATCAACCAAGGGACAACTTGTTTCAAGAATATGTCAAGCGTTTGAGTGCACTACTGTACTGTTCTGTGCACTCGTTCTGTTTGAGAACTAATTTTTCTTTGTTGTCAGTTAGTCGACTAGCAAAATAAATCCTTGATAATGCTGTCACACAGTAGCCAATTCAGTAAAAATTAATTTTTTTTTTTTTTATTTAAATAAAGCGAATGTGCGATAATCAATAATGCCATAATCTTTCTTTTGAATTTAAGCCTAATTAGGAATAAAGTGGGCCAAAATTCGTCATGAAATCAATTATTAGTTTTGATTTTTTGAGTTCTACTTCGTTTGGTTTGCTCTTTATTTCCTTCTGTGAGCCCCAATTTTTAGCAGATTTCCCTCAACCGAAATCAGCTATTGAGGTCGTACTCATGGTGTCATTATAGAAAATTTTATATATATATTTATATATACTAGCTCAGATACCCGGCTTCGCCCGGGATTTGATTTTTGGCTGAATGCTGATGGTATTTCTTTGGCAAGGCTTTACCTTGGACAATATCTTGACCTTTACCCGTCCCAGTGTTTAGGGTTAATACCCGTTGTTGGCATTTGTTAATAAGAAAATTAATTTTTTATGTAAGTCTTCACTGTCCTCCAAATTGTCATATTTCTCGTCTCCAGTCCATTATGTATAGATTTTAGTTATTAAGGACAAAATATTAAAATAGATTGAATTAATCTTTTTATAATATAATATTTCTACGCAAATTACTTTCTCCACACATTGTTCCTGGAGAAATGTATAAAACAAAAGTTACTCTAAATAATGAAATAAATAACTTTTGTCATGTGCATATTTGCCGAAAAACCAATAGGAAACGAAATATAGCTATTTTTAATTTCAGGCCTCCCTTATAACCCCCACTTCTGTTCGTCTTCGAGAATATTAGTATAGCCTAAAGTCTAAGTTGGGCTAGTAGTAATATACATACCAAGTTTCATAAAATTCGGTTCAGCCGTTTATGCGTGAAAAGGTAACAAACAAACAACACATACACGAAAGAAACAAAATGCAGTTATGGTGTCAATGACATGTGAAACGGAAAGTTATCGTGATATTTCGCGAAAAAAATCAATGTACAGACAGAGGTTAAAACTTTATATATATATATATATATATATATATATATATATATACTAGCTCAGATACCCGGCTTCGCCCGGGAATTGATTTAAGGCTGAATGATGATGGTATTTTTTTCGGCAAGGCTTTAATTTGCACAATATTTTGACATTTACCCGTCCCAGTGTTTAGGGTTAATTCCCGTTGTTGGCATTTGTTAATAAGAAAATTAATTTTTTATGTAAGTCTTCACTGTCCTCCAAATTGTCATATTTCCCGTAGACAAATAGACAATGAAATATCGCGAATTTTTATTTCAGGCCTCCCTTATAACCCCCACACCCGTTCTAACCTAAAAATTTTAATATAGCTTATAATCATGGAAGAATTAATGCTAATTGACATACTGAGTTTTTGTAAGTTCGGTTTACTCGTTAGCGCTCATTGAAATCGTTGACTCCCGCTTTAGTTTATAGTGTATATCTCGTTTATACTTTGTTAAAAGACAAAAATTAATATGACGAAAGTTACTCTAAATAACAAAATTAACAACTTTTGTTATGTTCATATTTGCCGAAAAACGAATAGAAAACGAAATACCCCTATTTTTAAATTCAGGCCTTCCTTACAACCCCCACTCCTGCCCGTTTCTAGAACATTTGGTATGGCTTATTATAATGAAGGTATTAGTGCTAATATACATACCGAGTTTTATTTAGTTCGGTTGAGTCGTTTGTGCCAAATAAAATTGCTCACTTCCACTATAGGTTTTAGCGTATATCTCGTTTATAATACGTTATACGAAAAAAGTGTATATAACAAAAGTTACTCTAAATAACAAAATAAACAAATTTTGTTATCTTCATACTTGCCGAAAAACCAATAGGAAACGAAATATCAATAATTTTAATTTCAGGCCTCCCCTACAACCCCCACTCCTGTTAATCTCAGAGAATTTTAATATAGCCTAAAGTCTAAGTTTGGTTAGTTGTAATATACATACCAAGTTTCATAAAATTCGGTTCAGCCGTTTATGCGTGAAAAGGTAACAAACAAACAAACAGACACGAAAGAAACAAAATGCAGTTATGCTGTCTGTGACATGTGAAACGAAAAGTTATTGTGAAATTTCGAGAAAAAAATCAATGTACAGACAGAGGTTACAATTTTATATATATATATATATATATATATATATATATATATATATATATATACTATCTCAGATACCCGGCTTCGCCCGGGAATTCATTTGAGGCTGGATGGTGATGGTATTTTTTTGGCAAGGCTTTACTTTGCACAATATTTTGACTACCCGTCCCACCGTTTAGGGCTAATGCCCGTCATTTCTGTGGATTTGTTAATAATAAAATTTGTAAATTCAGGCCTCCTTTATAACCCCCACTCCTGCCCGTTCCTAGAAATGTTAGAATGACTTATTATAAGGGAATCGTTAGTATTAATTCACATAGCGAGTTTGGTTTAGTTCGGTTGAGTCTTTTGTGCCAAATAAAATTGTGGACTCCGGCTATAGTTTTTAGCGTATAACTCATTTATACTTCCGTATACGGCAAAAGTGTATTTAGCAAAACTTACTCTAAATGACAAAATAAACAACTTTTGTTATGTGCATATTTGCTGAAAAAGCAATAGGAAACTAAATATCGCTATTTTTAATTTCTGGCCTCCCTTATAACCCCCACTCCTGCCCGTCCCTAGAAATGTTAGTATGGCTTATTATAAGGACATCGTTAGTGTTAATTCACATAGCGAGTTTGGTTTAGTTCGGTTGAGTCTTTTGTGCCAAATAAAATTGTGGACTCCCGCTATAGTTTTTAGCGTATAACTCATTTATACTTCCGTGTACGGCAAAAGTACATATAACAAAAGTTACTCTAAATTACAAAATAAATAACTTTTGTTAGTGCGTATTTGCTGAAAAATCAATAGGAAACGAAATATCGCTATTTTTAATTTCAGGTCTCCCTTATAACCCCCACTCCTGTTCGTCTTAGAGAATATTAATATAGCCTAAAGTCTAAGTTGGGCTAGTAGTAATATACATACCAAGTTTCATAAAATTCGGTTCAGCCGTTTATGCGTGAAAAGGTAACAAACAAACAAACAAATAAACAAACAAACAAACAAACAAACAGACACGAATGAAACAAAATGTAGTTATGGTGTCTATGACATGTGAAACGAAAAGTTATCGTGAAATTTCGCGAAAAAAATCAATGTACAGACAGAGGTTACAATTTTATATATATATATATATATATATATATATATATATATATATATATATATATATATATATATACTAGCTCAGATACCCGGCTTCGCCCGGGAATTCATTTGAGGCTGAATGGCGATGGTATTTTTTAGTAGGCTTTACATTGCACAATATTTTGATATTTACCCGTCCCAGTGTTTAGGATTGATACCCGTCGTTGCCGTGGATTTGCTAATAATAGAATATTTGTTCGATGAGGCTTCACTGTCTTCGATATTTTTATATTTCCCGTCTCTTATACATGTAAAATGTGGTGAATTTTTATTTCAGGCCTTCCTTATAACCCCCCTCCCGTTCGAACCCAAAAATTTTAATATAACTTATAATCATGGAAGAATTAATGCTAATTGACATACCGAGCTTTGTTAAGTTCGGTTCAGCCGTTAGTGCCCAATAAAATTGTTGGCTCCCGCTAAAGTTTTTAGCGTATAACTCATTTATACTTCCGTATACGGCAAAAGTACATATTACAAACGTTACTCTACATTACAAAATAAACAACTTTTGTTATGTTTATATTTGCGGAAAAACCAATAGGAAACGAAATATCGCTATTTTTTAATTTCAGTCCTCCCTTATAACCCCCACTCCTGCCCGTGCCTAGAAATGTTAGTATGGCTTATTATAAGGAAATCGTTAGTATTAATTCACATAGCGAGTTTGGTTTAGTTCGGTTGAGTCTTTTGTACCAAATAAAATTGTGAACTCCCGCTATAGTGTTTAGTGTATAACTCATTTATACTTCCGTATACGGCAAAAGTGCATATAACAAAAGTTACTCTAAATTACAAAATAAACAACTTTTGTTATGAGCATATTTGCTGAAAAAGGAATAGAAAATGAAATATCGCTATTTTTAATTTCAGGCCTCCCTTATAACCCCCACTCCTGTTCGTCTTAGAGAACATTAATATAGCCTAAAGTCTAAGTTGGGCTAGTAGTAATATACATACCATGTTTCATAAAATTCGGTTCAGCCGTTTATGCGTGAAATGGTAACAAACAAACAAACAAACAAATAAACAAACAAACAAATAAACAAACAAACAAACAAACAGACACCAAAGAAACAAAATGCAGTTATGGTGTCTATGACATGTGAAACGAAAAGTTATCGTGAAATTTCGCGAAAAAAATCAATGTACAGACAGAGGTTACAATTTTATATATATATAGATATATATACACGCTTTATCACTTATTAAAAATTGAATGATCTATAAATGTTGTTCTATACATATTTTCGAGTTCGATTCCCGCCTGGGCAAAGGATTTTATTGAGTGTTAGAATTCATTAAATAAAATCCTTATTCCCACCCTGGCTAGAAAAGGGTGCTAACCTGTAGATAACTCGTCCTGATAAGCCTTAGTTGCAAAAAGTGGACGTTAATGAATAATTTAATTCTAACATTTTTTTTAATCATGAATATTAGCCGAGATATTAGGAGTTTTTAGTTTTGGGCTTTTAGTATGCCCCCACTCGCACTCATTTCGTATTAATAATAAGCTGTTATATCATGGGCCACTTCATTCCAAGGTAAAATACCAAATATTGTTTTCTTTGAACATTTACTTTCTTCAGAAAGTAAATGTTCAATTACTTTCTGACATATATGCAAATACGCCATGTTATGACGTCATCAATTAATAGTATACTACAATACTGATCTATTAGTATAAATAAAAAGATACTTAAAGGTGATACCTCAAAGGTAGATACCTCAAAAGTGATAGGTTTTCTTTTTCGTTTCTATTTCTTTAAATGGCGATACCATCAAACTGATATATTCTGGAAAAGCAGTGTTGAGTTAGAGCTGAGCAGCCCGCGATATTTTCTGCTTGGCATTCAGGTTTATAGTCCAACTGACCCCTTACCTTTCCCTAACATTCTTTGTGCTAACACTTGGAAATATCCCCTCCCCCGCCCACAAACCTGATGGTTCAATCGGCAAAATAAATTAAAGTAAATTAATGGACAATGAACTTCTTAAACATTCATTGAATTACTTTGTTTTTTCCTCACCCCCCCCCCTATTAGTCTATCTAATCGATCACGTTAATGAAAATACGCTTTTAATTAGGAAACAGACAATCGTTATTAAAAGAAAACAGAACGCCATCAATCTATGTTGCTGACTCATTAAGAAATATGTTTTTCATAACATTACCTGATACAACTAATAACAAAAACAATAAATAAATAACAAAAGCAGCAAACTTGCATACTCCGTGCTATTCCAACAGCAGTTCTAGTTCTAAATATATCTTCATTTGATTGGAAATGCCTTTCTTATTTCTGAATTAAAAAAGTGTTATAGAACATCATTTTTACGATTTTCTACAAAAATAAAACTACTTTATCTTAGGATTAGTATCTTAAGATAGCCTAAAATGGGAAGTGGAATGGCATCAGACACACACAAAACTACGAGAAATAAAAGACACGTTTATACGTGAATGGCAGTCAAGTAATTGGGACTCAAGTAGAGAAGAAGTAGTTCTTGCTAGGTTGAGACACGGCCATTCACGGATAATACATGCACACCTCATGACTAGGACTGAACCACCTTTATGTACACTATGCAATACACAACTAACTATCAAACACTTACTTACAGACTGCAGACTAATAACCGACAAGAACTTACCCACCAACCTATCAGAACTACTACACGACAACAGCCCATACATCGCGACAATCATGAAACACCTCCAACAGACACCTTACCTTAAAGAATTCGAATCTGCTACCATTAATATACACTGGAGAAAATGTAACCGTGCCGACCTACGACTGTAGATATTTTAACATATTTTTCTTTTATTATACGGTGGCCAACTTTTAGTTTTATAATATGAGAAGTGTGGATTGCTAAAATTGCGACACACATAAATAAATAAATCGGATAGAATAGACTCAAGAAATTATTATGAGACTAATACGTTTTTTATCTATTTACATAATATGTCATAACAACAGCAACAATTACAGGAAGAAAAATACATTATTCAATTACATTGATGCACATCTCCATATTCAATTATATATTCTTTAGTGGTATTTATATCATCTTACACATGTATACACTCTTGTGTTGTTTTACACTTTCTAAAGAAAATATATTATCAATAAAATATACTAATACTTACAATTATTATGACTTAAACGTGAAATAAAATTAGCATGAATGCCCCATTTAAAACCTACCTTTTAAAAGGCAAGAAAGGCTTGAATTTGTTGATGATACTTATCAATACACACTGGAGAGCTGGCTTATTATCAATTCCTGTGAGTATTTGTGTTTGTGACACATGCTTTAGTGTTTGTTTGTACTTGGTGCTTGTTTTTATAAGTAAACGTTACCATCCATCCCACTACTGCATACTTGGAGCTGAACTCCACGAAATTTGGTTGGCAATTAAAAAAATGACACCTACATCATCACAGCCCAAACACACACTAATTTGTTCAAATTCACTATGTTCATGAATAACTCTCCAAGACTTTTACAACACTCACTCAATATCACTAAACATAACATCAAAAATTAATAAACAACAAACATACCAAAATATATTACCTAATATTGGCTGTCAGGGCACGAGGAACTTGGACTTAGTAAGACATTGAGTACCCATATCGAGGTGTGGCTACAATGTAGGAAGCACCTAGCCGTGAGGCCTTAATCCATCCTACACCAATCCAACAACCTCATGGTGACTGAGGATTCGCTACGATGGTCAGAAGCGAATCCTATGGAAGGGACAGTCTCCTACTACCCAGCTCCCACACGAGAGAACAGCTCCCACACATGTACCAGTTTACCTGGCCTGTATGTCCTCGTGCTTTAAACACACGACCACTACGTCTATGACCGGCAGTGAAGGCAAGCCTCCACTCCGGACACCACCCAGCCCGTAGTTCACATTGAGTAAGCCGCTAGAACTTACCCCATTAAGGCAGGAGTGATCCCCTGCCCGGAACAGCAAAGCCGACTAAGGACCTACTGTTCCTACGGTTCCCCTACCCAGCAGCTACACAGTGGGGGCTTACTGCTGCCACTGGGGAGGGCCGGCCCCGTGCCGGAAGGACTTAGTAAGACAGCAGACTACCAGGCTGAACTAATTACTCAACAAACTGAATACACTCAAACAGACTTACTATACGGAGACATAGTGATACATATACGCCACTGAATCCTAAACAAGTGGCAATCAGAATGGATGGAAGTAAACAACCAGTTCCGCAGTATCAAAAATACAATTAAAGAGTGGCCATCGAGCCATAGGAGTACTAGACGGGAGAAAGTAGTTCTTGCCATACTCAGGATCGGTCACACATACCTGACACATAGACTCTTAATGGCAGGCAACCCTATATGCAAGGACAAACAACCCTATATGCAAATATTGCAACAAGCACCTAACGGTAAAACACATAATGACAGACTCCATTCAACGAAAAAAAACTTTGATTAACCCTACGATATGACAGAACTACTAACAGCAGCCAATGTATTCAAAATATTCTAACATATCTAAAACATATAAACATTTACAAATACATATAGAATAAAATACAATAGGTCTATAGCATACTTAAAATATTTAAAAAGGGACAACTTTTATTATATTTATTTAGGCAAAGTACGCTTATGAAAAACATTCAGATATTAAAGGAATATTCTTCGTACTATATAAATAAAGTACAACCAAGATGTACATGAAAGAATAAATATATTATTCTAACAAACCCTTAATCAGAGTTCTGGCCAATCACCCTCAATGTGGGGCATTCAACAAATAAATATTAATTATAATTTGATATTATTTAAGTTACCAAATTCGTTCTAAAGTATGTTTATTTCTTTATTTACCTCTTTTTAATATGTTCTACGTTGTGGTTTAGTGTTTGTGTTTGTTTCAAAGAGTAGAAAGTGGGATGACTTCAAGGGACATATACTTATCTTACTTTAATTTGAAACTTGTTTAAAGATTATAAATCTCAAATAAAAATATTCATAGGCAGCTTAGAGTTAGGATTCATATTTGATGGAAGCATGATCCTCGGGAAAGATCCTGGTGCTATTCAATAATTCATTTCATGACTAACTGATGGCAGACTATCGAGAGGAAGAAGCATATAAGATTCACAGCCAAATATAAAATTCACGATAAAAACTAAATATGATATTGAAAATTCATATCACGTCTAAATAAAACAGGAATGTGTGCATGCCTGTCTTTCTTCAAATAAACCGTGAATAAGACCTCCAGTGAAAACCCCAGCGACCACAGCCTGAAGAACACCTTCACCTTGTGCCTTCACACATCGAGCTATTGGGGGAATTTGACGGGTAAGCCTCCTTGGCATTCAGGGGGCGGTTTCCTTGCAACTTCATCCACGGAAGGAAACCACTATACCGCACCTGTTCCACGCCTCCCTCTCTTTAACGGCTCCTTTTTCAACCATTACTGTCTAGACAAATAACCTCTTCTCTCTACAAATTTTAGTAATGTTCCTTTCAGTAAACCACACATCCCCACAGCTGTGGCGGAAATATTTCTCGTTTGAACATTTCGATCCTATATTCCGGAATTAAATCAATAAATATAATAGTTCGGGTATTGACGACACTAGAAAATTACTTACTATTAATACGGATATGTAGTTTTGAGCAATGTATTTTATGGACCTCAAGATTGTACGCCTAACCGGTTCCATTTTCTTAATCTTAATCAAGCTACACTAATACAAGAACTAACACTGGCGTCTTATAGACGAAACACGGTGGAGAGATCCGAGTGGCCACAACTAAAGTCTGAAAGGAGCTAAAGCACATCCCATATTCTAAACATCGGTTATTATTCCGGTATGTTACATTTCCTTTATTTGGAAAAAATGATAGATCCCATTTTGAAGTCTTAATAAAATTTCTATTTTACCAAAAACAGTATCATCACAGGAGTACGGCCTGAATGTACTTGGAATTTTTCTGTCTTTGTAATTGTTTCACATCTCTAACAAAAGGAATATTCAGGTTTTCAGTCTACATTATTAACCGTTCTCATAAAATAATTTGTATTCATACAAGAAGAATTTACCAGCCGGTGTGTATATGTGAATCTCTGTTACATGCATATATAAATGTTTTGTTGAATTTGTTGATTCCGTTGGTTCAATTATTGTTTCCTTCCCTATAAATATTAGAGCCACTAAATGTCAAGTTGATTAGAAATTAAAATTGATTGAATATATTCAGTTCATTATACATAGGGAGACTGCATTATAGAATAATCGCAACCACAACTTATGACATCAGCTTATGTGCCACGATGGCCACCCATAATGCATTATTCGAGTCTAACCTGGGAATTAAAAATAGCTCCTCACCTATTGGCTGTACTCCTCTCTGTGTGGCTGCCTTCAGTCTGTCCAACGAACCAAGCTAAAAAAAATACTCATCTTTCAATGTAACAAAGCTACGCTTCAATATCGTATTCTCGGTTCATGGATTTCTCCTAACCTTTGATCCTAAGGTATAGATAACTTACAGTTTGAACTTTTTTCCCTCTTAATCAGTCTCTCTCTTTTTCTCTCTAGCACAGTCTCTGTCTCTCTCTGTCTCTCTCTCTCTCTCTCTCTCTTTCTCTCTCTTATGAATTAAGTCGATGTTTTAGATGCATTTCTGAACTTGCTATTTTGAGTGAAAGCGTCATTTCATTAAGAATATTACAATCTGCATATAAATGCATTTGGTAATGTGATATGTACAATACAATCGTCCTCCATCACTCTCGACAGAAGCTACACCCCTCCACCTCAATGAGAGGAACAGCTTTTCCTTACCTGAAGAGGAAGTTAAGAGCTAAGGAGGAATGACACTTGATAAGAAAATAGCCACTGCTATCACTTCACTTTACACTTCTATAGGAGATCTCTGGGCCATAGTCTCTTGAGGCTCTGTGGAGGGGAATAAGGATGAGTGGTACTGGAAAGGGCTTCTGGATTAGGATGATTGGATAGCCTACTGTGAAATTTTCTCAATCTTAAGGGAATTAGTACCTTTACAATTAGGATATTAAAATCGTTACGGAGGGTGTGGTTTGTAACATAATATGGAGCATCTACTATGGTGCGCAGGACTTTGGATTGGAAAGTCTGGATGCGACTGATGTTCGAAGGTTTTGCTGTACCCCACAGTTCTATTGCTACGCCATATTGGAACTAAAAAGTCAGACTTACAGTTATAAAACATCATGATTAGATTTATCATTAAACATTCGTCAATAACACATCCATAACGCATTTACATAGGGCGTCAAAATGCCTATTTCTGACTGGGGTAACCAGGAGTTTAAGTCTAAGTAAAAATTTGTGACTGCTGTAGGTCAAAAATAATTACATGCTCAAACTCTGTCCATATAATCGGGTTGGTGGAAATCATGGAGTAATGTAATATGCAAAAACCCCATTCACAGAAACTATAAATGAATACAAGAATAAATAGAGGAGTATTGTTGAAATGGGACAGTATTGCAGAGGAACTCGAGGCGTGAAGTTATACATTTCAATGTATATAATGAGTTGGAGATTTTCCCCAGCAAGGGATGACAATGCAGTCATTAAGATTGTGTTCTATGTTCATTAGTATTGCTGGATAATGGCTCTGTAATATGTATGAGTCAGGCAGGGGAATATACAATGATGCCAAAACCCTTTTTTTTTTCCACATTTTTCCTTTCCCAAAACCATTGTTTCTTTTCATAATAAATTTAGTAAGGTTTTTTTTTTTTGTTTCACACTAACCTGACTCACCAAAAAGGAGAAATCAATTAATTTTAAGTAAGAATGTATGATAAATACATATAAAGTGTATTGTTAGTATTCTTGTTTCCTTTATACCTTATTCAGTTATATGTATTGAGTTGCAAATTATTAATTAATGAGGCTTCACTTTTGACGAGTAAACAAATACAACTTCGGAAACGGTTTCAGTCTCAAAAAATACAGCCAGAAGATAGTTTTGCAAGGATATGTGGCAATCTGTAAGGATCGGATAGAAATTTAAATGGTGTCAAACTCATAAATATCCACAAATATGTCACATATGCCTATGCTTAGGAATTTAAATAGGCACGAATTTATCAAATTTTGATAATTAACGTATAAAAACCTCAAATTAAATCCTTGGGAGAATTTCCACTATTCTTGTAAAATAAGTTATGTTTCGTATTACTTATTAGCTAAAAACAACAATCACGTGGCTTCTACTGCACGACACTAGTAGCTGACTGTCTAAACGTTTTTATAAAAGAGTAAGGTTAATTGCCAGAGGCAACGCGACACAGCTGCTACAAGTATATAATATTTATTAATATTATTATTTTTCTAAGGTAAATAAGAAAAGAAAGTCAAAATATATCTACTGCCCCTACGGAAAATGATTCGACTGTGTTATATGAGTTTAGCTTTCAGAATAATTCCTTCCATTTTTTCAATTTGGCCAGTTATAAAAGAATCTATGGTAATTAGCCAATGATTCTTTAAGTGTTGGAAGAAATATTATAACCTATTTAAAATAATTTAATAAATGCATATTTGTGGTCAGAAAATGTTGCATGCCATTTTTTAGTGATTTTTAAATTCCATTCGTCAATGAAGTTTTCATAATTAAATAATTAGCTTCTAAATCATTTTGATGGTTTGAGATATTTTTTTTGTTCTACCTCACTTACATATAAATATATCATTTATTTGGTCTTTGTTCTAAACGATCAAATTTATGATTAATGAGTCATCCGACAGACCTTTTTTACCTTGATTTGGGAATACATTTGTTACAAAATGTTAGAAATAATCTTTGTTCGATTTTTAAAGTATTCGATCACTGAAATTCTCTTATTCATATCGTAATACGATGACAGCATTAATTAGTTTAAAGCCACCTGGGTTAAAGAACTAGCTTTATGGATGGATAGGTTTAAATAGATTATTCAGCCAGTAATAATTATAAATAATGACGAATTAATAAAGTAAAAGGAGTATTTATTCCCTGGCTAGAAATGGGGGCGCTAATTTGGAGGAGGGGAGGGGGCTTCTCGGGCTCGAGAGAGAGTAAAGTTTATTATTAGTCCAATTAAACCTCAACTTTTTGAGTTCATTCCCTTGAAAATAGCCCAGAAGTAGTTTCATGAATGGAACTGCCCCAATTAGTTATAGCTTATTTATTAGGCGATGGAATTTGTTTAAATAAAATAATTATTTCATTACATATTTTTTTAAATGAATTTTCGCTTTGAGAATTGTTTTATTGCTGTGGGTTACGTGATTATGCCTAGGTACTAGATCAAAATGACTTAATTTATACGCTCCTATCTACATAAGGCAAATGAATATTTTTTGAATTGCAATATGTAAGACAATAACTTTTCATAAAAACTCTGAACTCCTAACATTAATATTAATATTAAGGAATTATCACTGATTAATTATTGGGGTGGGTGATAAATGCATAAAACCGAACCTTAAATGAATGTTCAATGAATAAATGGGTATTTCATTTCTATATTTAGCCTTCAGTTATAAATACCTTACAAACTTTTTAATATCCAGTTCCATTCATTTAAGTTTAATATTGAAGAAGTTACAATGTTATTTCATTATTGTTGTTTCGTCTAAACACCGAAGTATTGAATATTCTTTTCCGCCTCTTTTGTTATAATATGCCACGGCCATATTGCATTCTTCCTTAGTCCATACTAGACATTCCTTCAATGGAGACTTCCCCTTCAACAACGGATGGCAACAAATCGCACTTCTATACGTTCACATTTAAACTAATCTCACTGCATTATATTGAATGTCATTTAACGTTCCTTGGGTGCTTTTAGCAGATTTCCTTTAAGGAAAATCAGCTATTGAGGTAGTACTCATGACGGAATATTTGAAATTTTTCTTTAAATGTCCATTGATCCAACCTAGTAGATGACGAAAATATGGTCCGTTCAAAACTGTATATACGTGTCTGTTACTCTAGCGGTCGCAATTTTTTTTTATCGTTACCAAACTCGATATTTAGTCTTTTTATGTAAAAGAAGAAGAAACGGCTGAAATCGGACTAAAGGGGGAGAATTTTGAAAATTCAAAATATCTCCGTTACTATAAGTCAGATTGAAAAAGTGTATAAAATAAATATTATTGCAAATTAAATGTACTATAAATATTGGTATATACATTTATTCTCTATCTTGAATATTAACGGAGATATTTGCATTTTTCAGTTTTCAGCCTTCAGTAAACCCCCACTTCTACTAGTGTTACACAAACAATGCTCTGTTATATAATAAACCACATTATTCGAAGTCTAAATACCAAATTTTGTTTTCATTGAATTTTTACTTTGTGAGATATATGCAAAAACGTTTTGTTGACCCCCTCCCCCTTCTTTTGTTTTTGGATTACTAACATTTGAGTGATTGAACTGAAATTTCTGAAAACTGATTCTGATTCAATAAAAATTACACCACTAGCTTTAGTAAATTATTTTCAATGAAATTAATATGTTATATTCAGATATATTTCATCAATTGTTTGTCTTTCCGGTCTTTCTATGCAGCGCTATGAGGCTGGCTGGCCAGTTTGTTTACAATTCAGCCGCTTTCCGTTGTAGAGATTATTAACCTGTATTGTAAATTTACGGAGCATTCACGGTAGTGTTATCTGTAGTATATTTATCTATTGTAAACCTCCGCGTGGGAAATCTGCTTAGTTTACGCAGCCCCTGCGTGACGTACTTTTCCTTCATTCCTGCGTGAGACGTATTTATCTTTTCCAAACTGATAACGGACGAGTATCCAAAAATAATAGTTATTTATTATACAAGTGACGAAAGTAGATCATTTTACAACTCGAGTGTAACGTTTACCCACACGAGCGAAGCGAGTGTGGTAATTTCACGAGAGTTGTAAATTCTACTTTCGTCACGAGTGTAATATTAAATTTTTTCTGTAATCGTGTAATAAATGATCAGACCTAACCAGAATATTAACACAATTAGGATGTTGTGAAGATTATTGTATGTTGTTGGTAGGTTATAAGCATGGTTGTGAAAGGTTATAAGCATAGTTATAAAACAACTAGTGATGATTGTGAAGTAGTGCAGTTATAAACAAGTGCAGGTTATAAACAAGGTAATTATAATTATATTTGAATTTTAAAATATATTGAATATTTCCACCAATAATTCCTTCACATTTCAATTTATTTTGTTAAATAAATTCTTACAATGTTAAGAAACATTTAAAACCATTTAATTTCCAACTTCAAATTATTTTTTAATTTATACTTATTACTAATTAAGAAGGCAATTCACTTTCTTCACTTGTGAAAAAAGTAATCACTTTCTTCACTCTATTGCAAAATGTTTCACTTTCTTCACTCATTTCAGTTTAGTAATGTTACCATTATTCAACGATTACAGAAAAAAATATTATTCATTCTAACGACTTCAGAGTTATACGACGTTATGAAGAGGGTTTTGAGGAGGGATCCATCGTTCAGAATATTTCTGTTTCTATAAATTCCGCTCGAAACATTGTATATAACAAATCTTATTGCACCTTTTTTTCCATGTTAACATTTTGCGATGATTTTTTTTTCCTGTATATCAAACATTGGCCAAGATATTTGTATTGTTGAAACTCATTAAATCCTTATTCCTTCTCATAAGATTTTCGCTTAAACTAGCTGTCACTAAAGATCTTATATCAATTTGGTATTTCAATTCATGTTTAAAAGGGCCTCTCATGTAGAACTAAAGTATAGATGGTCAGTTGAGCTCATCGTCCAATCTCGAAGGAAATCTGCTTACTTTACGCAGCTCGGAATTTTTTTCCTGATTCTTTAAGGCCTTCCCTTCAACTGATATCATGAATTTTAATACGTCATACTTGTCTAAGCTACGGTATTAGATATTTAATACCCCTCTGTATCTTTCAACCTTTTGCGATGGAATTTTCTTCTTCATTGCCGTTATTTATTTTTCACTTTTTCCTTATTGCTTCTTGAGCTCTTGGCATCTCTAAAAGGGAATACTTGATTATAGCAAAGAAGCCTTGTCATTTCTAAAAAGTATTATTCATTATTAAAAACTATGAATGCAGCTGCTTCCATTTTTCTCGCACAGATTTAGGTTGATCTTATTTAAGTCTTCATTTGTAATACTAGCTGATTGTGTCTGGTTTAAATTTGTTAGTAATTCAATAGAATTATTATAAAATAAGCAATATTATGAGGTTAAAATACAAAGAAGACATTAATTAACGCTGCAGAACTTTTCCAACCGTTCTAAGAAAGAACAATTAAGAAATGGAAATCGTTAAGGAAAGTTTACAACCACACCTCTGTTCCTCTTAACTATCCTATTTCTACGTTAATGTGAATTTGAGGTAAATATTAAATAAGTACGAAATCAAAATGCATTGTGTTGTAACTTGTAAAACAGAAATGAGCCAATTGTATTGAAAGAACTGCTTTATTAACTTACATATTAGTACATACAACCCCCGTCGAAGAGCAATAAAATTATCATAAAATTACCCAAACCCTTATTAATGGTGTTACATATTATAGTAAATATAATGTAAAAACCTACCTGTAATTACTCACTCTAAATGTGAAAATATGATTTTATCCTTCAGATGGAAACAACCATTAATTATTTAAAACTTTTTATTTTCAAATAAATCAAAAATTAACAGTTTCATTGATGTACAAAAATATATTCCATTTAGAATTCAGTATTGTAAGGTCAGGAACTATTTTGAAGAAATTGAATATGTGGAATGTTCTTCGAAAGATATTAACTCTTGTTAAACATCGTTCAAACTATTCACAAACAGATCGTTCAAAGTTAATATATGTTCAACTATTTCAAACTCATTTAGAAATGCCACAAGAAGGTGTATTAAGTTCTTCATTATACAATATAGCTATTGATTCAGAATACCTCTTAATAACCTATTACCTCCTCGTAAATTATCCCATTATTAATGCATCACCACCAGACTTACATAGGTATTTTAAAAAAATACATAAAATGCCGTAAAAATATTAGAAATATGGTGCAACCTAAAGTTTCCCCCTGAAAAATCAAAATAAATACTTTTTTCCTCTAAACTTTGTTTAAGTTTAAGGAGTTATTAAAAGTAAATTAACTTTGGGGCGGCTTATAAATGAACTCTGCGAACATCTTAAAAAAACTTTATAGCTCTTTTGGGTTCTTGAAAATACTGCCTATACTCTAAGATTTTGCAGAAATATCACCCACCATCTGTTAGATTGCAGATGTATGTATCGTTTTTGTAGCATTCTCGACTGTATAAACCAGGGTTTAAAATATTTCGCCAGTGTTTACTTTATGTCCCGACTTTGTTGAAGCTTTTATAGTATATAAAAGAAAAATTTTCTTGGAGCATATAATTCAAAAGTAATGCATGAAGTAATCTATTTTTTGATTATATAAATTATTCATATTTTGACACATACAGTACAGAATCTACAAATGATATCAGACATGTCTAGCCCCATCATTTATTTGATATAAAATTGTTCATAAAATGATATGTTGTAATGTAATACTCGATAGCCTTAAGGTAAGTACTTACCATTATAAATTTACTCTAAACGATTTCTCTCCACTGTATTTAGAACCTAATTTAAGTCGTACACAGTACATACCCATCAAGATTTGTAGCTAATTCCTTTTAGAGAAATACGTATTTATGATGGGTGTTCAATATAAAAATTGAAGCGGTAGCAAAACTACACCAGCCCCATCGGTTATCAACTAGGCCAACCAAGGATGCCCCCTGATAAGTGCTGAGCTCTATTGCCTACTCGTGTAAACACTACCTGAGAGGACATCCTTGGGTTCAAAGGGCAAAGATAAGGAACAGGATCAGAACATTAGAGTGAGTAGGACAACAGGAGAGAGTAGAGCCTAGTTCAGCCACTCATTAGTGGCAGCAATATTAGTTTCTTTCTCATACCCCTTTTAACAACATGAGTGACTAAACGAAGGAGCATCCAGGGGGAGACCAGGATGGAGGGAGAGCACCAGAGCAGCATCGAGAACATCATCACAATTTTATCAGCATCCCTTGAAGTAATCATTAATGTACTAACATACTAACACATATATGCCCTGCAATAGTCCATCCCCCAATATCATGTAATTGTCCAATATAATATTAATAGTAATAACCGTCTTATACATCAACATGGTCCTCCGGTATTATATCATATACAACTTCCATGAACCTGCACCTCTCTTAAAATATTGCAAACCGTTAGCGGGTAAGGCCGAAGGGCTTGTAAATACAATGGGTTTCGTAATAAAACTTTAGGCCGGACGAAAGATTAACTTAAAGTTTCTTTAAAGACAAAGACGTATTCGGCTGAAATTTAAATATGTGTATGGTAGGATGTAGAGGGTTGGTCCCACCCGAACGTAAACAACATACCATATAACGGGCTTCATCTTATTTACATTTTAATATGTATATATAATATTATATAAAACATTGTTAAAAATTTTGAAAAAATGCACATATAATGCAAATATGCTTGGGATGTGCAGAAAAATAAAATCCCTCCACATAGGGTTACTATCTAGAGGAAATAAATAAATAATAACAGGCTTGAAGATTTCTTCGAAAGTGCTAGAGGTGTACTTCAAACTTCAGCACATCTCCCTAAATGGAAATCTCCTTTTGAGGTTGTACACAGGGCGCGATTTTGGAAAAATTTCTTCTACTCTCTGTCTATCCTAACTAAGGGATGACGAAAATTTGGTCTGTACAAAGTGCCATATGTATATTGTAACAAGTAAAATTTCCGGAGCTATATCATTAAAGATAAGAGCAATAATAAATGGCAAAAGTCTCAGAAAATCGAAAGGAATAGTCGGGGGATAATCAAGTTAAAGGAGTTGCTAGAATCGCCGTTGGGAGCGCTGCTCAGACTTCGTAGCAGATGAACGTGAATTAAATGTTCAAGGGAAGGATTTGAAAGATAAAATGTTTTATTTGAACTGCACAGATTTTTTGTTCTTAGAAACAAAAAAAATCGATGAACTATTTTCCTCTTGAAGAAGCTATAGAGCAAACGTCAAAGGGAGGTCTCTTTCTACATTAAGTAAGTCTCTCTCCTCACTTTTGTCATCATGGAAGAGCTCTCCACTTTTTTTGCAACATGAAAAATTAATTATGAAGTCTGCATCACTCTTCAAAATCCCACTTACCATCCACCACGAAAATTGTCTAGGCCTAGCGAAATTTTGATAAAAAATACTCTAAATATCTTTGGTGGGATTACTATTTATAATATTATTTTTGTTTAATATATTTGTTAATAATTAAAACTATAGTTTATATCTCACCCCCCTCTGCCCCACTTTTCTAACCACAGATACATGAGTATTGTTATTTCATATATTTATCTTTTTTATAATGAATTACATTCAATTTATTGGCACTAAGAGTTCTTAATCTCTCTTATATGGATCTTTTATGACTTAAATAATCTTATGGTAATTGAAATAATTTAAGCATAGAATTGAGTAGCTCATGTATAAGTTAATTTAATTAATTAATAATAACGTTTTTAAGAGGTCTGTGCAATTCACTTCCCAATGTAAATAGTAGTAGAAATTCTTAATAATTTATTTAATTATTAAATTTGTAGTATTATGGGCATAAGCCCAGTGCTCTTTGGGTCACATTAAGTAAACCTTATATCTATAATGACATTCGATAACTCTAGGACACGATAAAACATATTAACCCATAAAGGGGGATCATTTACTCATTTATTTATGTATTCAATTATTATATTCTCCCTTTAATTATTATTATATTATGAGTGTTGTAGTCTGTTATCCTGTACCTGTAACAAGTTTGTTTGACCGTCACCTAACTCGATATTTTAACGTCTTATGTTACTTATGTAGGAGCATATGTTTTAGATCGCAGTCCCTACATATTTGTATTGATATATAACTGCTGTAACCAGTGAAAAATATAGTGATGCTCTTAGTAACGTTTCTGAAAAACGAATATCTCGTTATTTACATATGTAACTTCAATCATCTGCCTATTTAAACAAGAAATTGTCAATAAAAATATAACTTCCAAGTTTAAAACAGATAAATATTTGTCTGTAAATACAAAAGCGAATTTTCCGAGATCCATAATTGCCGTGGGATCGTTTTTATACAAATAGACCCAAACCAACTAAAGGATATTGATTGCTGCAATACCCAATGCACAATACAACAGAGTCATAGTGTTATACAAACATGACTACCTACTCAACACACAATGACTTTAAGTTTTACATTAGTGTATGGATGTTAAAATATTTATTTTGATGGTTTTTCTAGCTTTATTTTGTTATTAAAAGGATGAACTGTCCTTCCATAACCACCTTCAATAAATAATTAGAGAACTATAGATGAAAGATGTGTAAGAACAACCCTTTTGAGCATATTTGGAAGAATTCCTCCGACCTTTGCTCTCCACTAATAAAGTTTTCATCTCAGAAGACCCAAATGTCCTAGTATCTTTGAAGGGGAACTATAAGGCAACATTTTCATTAAGGTCACGCTGTAAGAGTCACATTTTTGCTTTGTGGCCTGGCGTTTTGCATCTCCCATAGGGACATAAGAGTGTCCCATAGGGGCAGTTCTGTAGATAATGAAAAGTGTTGTAGACGCCTACGTGTGATGAATCTATACAAAGCGACACTTAATTAAAACTACTTGAAGCTGGGTTCCAAACGTGTTTGCACTCAAAAGGTAATGAGATGGGAAAAGAAATGAGATGAAGGACTCAGATTAATTACTGTGTAATTACAAATGACAAAGGATTGTCGTGAGCTGCTACCTCTAAGCGGTCGCCTGACCATTCGCTACGTCACAAAGGGAACGCAATATCCTCTTTGGACGGTGAGCTGTGAATCTAACTAAAACGGGATTAATGATTCTATTGATCTCTTCGAGTTCTTCGAAACGCCTATCAGACACCATAGTTGGCTGAATACACTAATTCAGCCAGGCCTTTGACTGACCAGCTGAAACTTCCTTAATTTATAGAGTGGTTCACACCTGCCCTTAGAATATGGGCAAATATTGACTGCTTCCCATTAACTAGAAGCTCACGCTCCGTCGGAGGTCAATGGCTGAACCCTCTCAAAGGTAAATCCCGGTCTTTGATAGTACATCTACAGCTGATGGTTGAATTGTCGGCAAGATAGTTCCAGTTCTAGTTCTAAACCAAGTTCCTTCACTCCGATTCAACTTTGAGCAAGTTGCCATAGGTCGTGCATTCACGACAAGAGGCTTTATCTGTCTGCTTATGAACTTTACCTTCATTAATATATATATATTTGAATGCGTGTGTGTAAGTCCTTTTAACAGGAATATTCATTAAATTGGAATTAAGTTTAGTTTTTTTTTTTTTTTTTTTTTTTTTTTTTTTTATATATATATATATATAAGTTATATAGTTTTCTACAGACTACAGATAATCTGAAAAATTCGTTAAGGGGAAAGGAAGTGTTGACTAATCTTCTAAAAAATGAAGAATGACTCTCGAACACAAAAGGTAAACAGGTAGCAGGCATGAAAGTGGGAGGGCCTTTGGCTTAGCTAACATTAGTACCAATCAGAAGGTTAAATCTGGAGGAGGGTACTAGAATGATGGAGTTCATAATAAAAAATATTCGGAAAATGAAAGGGGTAGAACACTAACTCCAAGCTCGTTCAGTGTAAGGACTTCATATGATTTGTACCAGTTTTCTCACGTCATAAACATTTATTTCAAATACATGTCATGTCTATGCAAAGTTTAACGGGTAAACTTTGAAATATTTTCGAATTGTCCGTTTAACAATTTGGAATCGTAATAGCAAACAGTATAAATGTATAATACAAAAAGCCAAGACAGCGACCAAACTAGATATATAAATATATTTTAAACAAATCACTTTGTTTCAAATCTTTTTTCCCCGCTTAGCTCTATCCTTCAGTAAGAAAAACACCAGATCGAAGCATATTTTTTAGAAGCCAAGGTATATCTAGTTTGCAATACTAAATTAAAATTCTAATGATTCAGCCTTTTATATTACTCTGTATGTCTGACCAAGTATCGTGGCTATTTATTATTAACGAATTTTAATGGTTTTTTAAATCAGGTGGTAAAACTGAATCTCTTGTTTCGTAGCCATTAAGTCATTCTAGCAGTATCAACTTTGACGAGTCATGTTGACTGTTGATATCATTCCGCTGTTGGACACCAGTGAACTGCAGAGATGTGCACGTATTCCAAAGTAAAACTTTTAGGTTATTCTGCGCACGTTCGTCTCGAATTAATTCAGACTCAAGGAATATTTCAGAAAGTTAATTGAAAGTGTCATGCGTTATAATTTTTCCACTTAGGGTTGTTAAAGTAATTGAAAAGCTACCAAATGCTGAATAATTCATTCAGAAATGCTATTCACAGTAGTACATAGCAGAGCCAATTACGTACCAGGTAACACAAACATAACATTTGAAATATATCATGGTGTTTCATGAGTGGAAATACACCGAAATATATAAATTCGGATAACGTACAAAACATATCCAATTGCCGGGAGACCTTATATCTTCCAATTAGTCTGTCACACTTAGTTGTATAATGGTAGGTTCGTGAATGTAACTGAATATGGCTATAGGTTTTGAAAGAAGATATCTAGTGGAACAAAAGGGCTGAAATAACTTCTTGGTACGAATCAAAATCAGAATTTAAATTAAAAAAATTAACTCATTGATTAGTTGTAGCCAGAAATTAACGCCGGAA